>OY998179.1:134720576-135075205 GCA_963921935.1 Galeruca laticollis | reverse complement strand
AAAGTATTTTCTAGAACTGAGCCACAGATTAAAGTACTGTAAAACTATAGATGCGGATTTCCAAAGACTTACTAACGCTGAAATAAACCATTGGCAAGAAGTGCTTTTAGGAATCTTAGCAATCACTAGAATGCTTGGTAAAAATTATCTGACTTTCCAAGGTACAAGCGACAAGCTGTTTGAGCATAATAACGGTAACTTCTTAAAAATAGTTGAGCTGCTATTTTAATTTGATTTCATCATGGAAGAAAACGTACGTAGGGTTCTTAAAAAAGAAGAAACGAAAGCTTACTATTTTGGGAAAAATATTCAAAATGAGATAATAGACCTGTTGCATCAAAGTGTGAAATCTTATATTATTAATGAAATAAAAAAGCCAAATATTATTCGATAATTTTAGATTGCACTCCTCTAAGGTGGAGCAAATGACTCTTGTAATCAGGTATGTTTGAACAAATAAAAGTGATTCCAATCAGGATGAAGTTGAAATTGAGGAAAGCGTTTTGGGTTATCTTTCAGTTGAAAGGTCTACCGGGAAGCAAATGTTTGAAATTGTAATTGCAGAACTTGATAATTTGGATCCTTCGAGCTGGATCTATTGACAGCTCTTGTCAAATATTTACATGCATTGTCTCTAACGTTTTTATGTATTGATAATTTACCGATATTGGCACTTCTTGTTCTCACGCCCAAGATGGCGCATTTGTCTCTTTCATTTCATATTTTTTCTGGCCCAGTGTCCATCGACATATCATATAAGTTTTCTACTATCACCTGGTATACCAAAATCAGACACAGCGAATTTTCGACGAAACATCGGAATTCTAGGAAATCTGGCAACACCGCATCGAAAACGATTCTCAAATATAGGGTGTCCCAAATAAGAGTGACTGGTTTTAAACATAAATGCCCAGCTTATTAATTGCTCCAAAGAGATGGGGTTTTCACTAGTTTCACTAGTTTATCAAAGATATTTTTTAGGCTTGGCTGGCATTTCATCTCATCAACACAGGGTGTTTTACTAATGTTGGTCAAATTCAAAGGGGAAAATATGTATTATTTTAAATGAAACACCCTATAATTTTTGATCTCATTCGAAACAAAAATCATTCTCCTTTTCAAAAATGTATGGTTTTCTATCTTTTGTTCCATTAACAACAAAGATATTCGAGGTTTCATGTAGTAGTACATTTTTAATTAGTAGTTTTATATGAACGTATTTTGATGCCTAAAATCAACTAATGCTGTGACCGTTTGACGCATAACAAAATAATTTAAGTCGGTTTCATGTAGTATGCATTTTTAATTACGTAAATAATTGCCAACAAATCTGACAAACAGTTTATTTAGTAAGAAAACATAATAACATTATTCAATACATATAAAGAACGAAGAACAAAAGAGTTACAATAAATGCTGCATATGCCTACCCTCTTCGTTTATGCATAACTGTAAGCGAAATTTTAAATTTTCAAATGAATTTTCTAACATTTCTTGCGGAATGTTTTCAATAATGTTTCTGATATTATTTTTTAGTTCTGCTAAATTGTTAGGCTTAGGATTGTAGCACGTATCCTTCACATATCCCCAGAGAAAAAAAATTGGGGCAGTTAATTCAGGAGATCGCGGTGCCCATTCAATCGGTCCAGCTCGACCTACCCACTTATCATTAAAAAACGTTTTTAATGAATCTCGTGCTATTAACGAATAATGTGGTGGTGCACCGTCTTGTTGAAAGTAAACGTCGTCGCTAATTCCATCTTGAACTAGTTGCGGATAGAAAAAAGTTTCCAACATATCCGTGTAATTAGTACCCATCACTGTTGGTTCCGAAAAGAAAAAAGGACCATAGATTTTTCGCCGAGATAATGCACACCAAACGTTTACTTTTGGACTATCTCTCTGAAATTCATTAAAAGAAATTGGTTTTTGAGAACCCAATATTCTACAATTATGTTTATTACACATGCCATTAATGTGAAACGTTACTTCATCAGACATAATTAATAATGAATTGGGTTCGTTTCTTAATAAGTCAAGTAAAGTCTCACATACCATTACTCGTTTTTCATAATCTGACTCGTACAATTTTTGATAAGTATGAATTTTGTATGGAGTTAGTTTTAAAATTTTTAGACATCTTTGAACGTCACTCTTGCTAAGCTCTAAAATTCCAGCAATTTTTCTAATTGAAATTTTATGATCGTTATCATGTAGCACTTCATTAATTGACATCCACTTGTTTAAAAGACCATAAATATTTCTTGGTTTTTTCAAGCGTGCAATCCAACCAGTTTCGATAAATTGTACATACCATTTTATAATTATATTCACTGACGGCGGATTTTTCATAAATTTTCTTCTGAATATCCTCCTTGTTTGAATGATTGATTTCGTTTCTGCATAAATTATTACAGTTTGAGCTTTTTCACTCACCGTATAGATCATTCCGAAACCGACTTATGACTTAACAAAATTACTATTGTCAAAATTGCTGATTTTGTTGTTATGCGTCAAACGGTCACAGCATGAGTTGATTTTAGGCATCAAAATACGTTCATATAAAACTACTAATTAAAAATGTACTACTACATGAAACCTCGAATATCTTTGTTGTTAATGAAACAAAAGATAAAAAATTATACATTCTTGGAAAGGAGAATGATTGCTCTTTCGAATGAGGTCATAAATTATAGAGTGTTCCATTTAAAATAATACATATTTTCCCCTTTGAATTTGACCAACATTAGTAAAACACCCTGTGTTGATGAGATGAAATGCCAGCCAAGCCTAAAAAATATCTTTGATAAACTAGTGAGAACCCCATCTCTTTGGAGCAATTAATAAGCTGGGCATTTATGTTTAAAATCAGTCATTCTTATTTGGGACATCCTGTATTGGCATCAAGCTTCAGCACACATCTGGAGTCGTCTGCCTATGGGTTGTAAAAGTGTACTGTTTGCATTTTTGACCCGATTTGAGTCGACCCTCACATTTTTTTTGAACATTTCAACTGATAAATATATGTGTTGTTAAGTTCTTGACTATTTAGTGAATTTATTTGAAGTTTTTTTATACCTGAAACTATTTGGGTCTTATATTGATGTTAGAGGTTTCTTTATGTATTTGTTATAGTTTGAAGATATTATTTCATCGTTGTAAGGCACATATCTGATTATTTCTTTGAACTTTTAAATTTTGAAATTTACATTTAGTTGTTACGTAATAACTAGCACAGTTATATTTAATATTTATTTATAGGGTATTTTACTGAAGTGACACCACATTATTAATTAGTTCGATTATCTACAGGATGTGTTCATTAATATTTATTCTATTTAAAATCATTCGATTGATCATATATATATTGTGTAACCTATTCTTGTAAATTATATTGGATTTTAGTTATTTATTCTTAAGAAATGGCGCAATTGACTAATTTAAAAAACAAAAGAAGAGGGTATAAATCCCAATTAACCCGTATTGAAAATTTTGTGAATTCTTTAGATGGCTCTCTGGAAATCTCTTTAATCAATGTTAAATTGAGAAGTTTCATCGACATTTATGCTAATTATGGTAATGTGCAGTCTAACATTGCTGCCCTGACGCAGGCCGTAGATGGCGAGTTATTAGATAGTAATGAAGAAAATTTGATTTGCAGATAGATTTGAAATGTGCATAGCCAAACTCGAATTATGGCTAAGATAAATTAAAAAACATCCTCAGACTCGGAATGTACTGGCGCTTCAAATGTCTCTTTGCCTAAAATTAATATTAAACCTTTCTCAGGAGATGCCGCAGAATGGCGCTCTTTTTTGAACTAGCAATAGTGTTGAATAATTCATAATTCAATTGATTGATTAATTACGCGTAACTAACCAAAATCTAGAGGTCGCTTTAACAATAATTTTATTTACATTTTGATTCTAATCAGAATGGTCAAGTCTCTGGACAGAATTCGAGTACCTCGACCCATCCACAAGGTAGAACAATACCTGTAAATACAGGAAATAGTGTGAATAGTAATTCTCCCGGTGTCAATTCATCCCCTAGTTCTAGCTTGGTTACTCTACAACCTGTTGGCAATGAAAACACAACATTTTGTATGCCCGTCAACCAGGCAGCTACGTTTTCTTCTATTTCGCCTACGGATCCAATTGTTACATTACCGACCGCCTTGATTAATGTGCAAGATGGCGAAGGATGGTGTACTGTTGGGCGTGTCTTGCTGGACTCCGCTAGCCAGATGAGCGTCGTAACTATATAGTACATTTGCAGACCGTCTGGGTCTACCAAAACGTCCAAATTTAGTGAGTATTTCCGGCCTCGGCAATAACTCTTGTGCAAACAGCGTGAATTCGGTTCAACTAACCTTTAGTTCACAAGTTTACTGAAATAAAACATTTTATGTATCATGTGCCGTCGTTGACAAAATTACTAGTAAATTACCGCACTTTTTAATATCTCCTGAACAATTTAGATTGCCAGAACATGTAAAACTTGAATTGGCAGATCCTACCTTTTTTAGGCCTGGTCAAATGGATATTTTGATTGGAGCCGATCTATATTTAAATTTAATATGTAATGAGGTAATCAATACAGGCATCGGCATGCCTTCGTTCCCAGCATTTAACCTAGCTTTATCTTTTTTACGGCATGTGACGTTCCCACGGCATGTGAAGTTCCCGAAGATAACTCCGACAATCTCCAACTGTTGATGGAGAAATTTTGGGAAATCGAGGACATTTCATCGCAAACAGGTTCTTGTAGCGAAGAAGATCAAATCGTCGAAACTATATTTCTAAACACCACTAAAATTTCACCTACCGGTCAATATTCCGCTTGTCGATGGTCATACTGAACGGTTAGGCCAATCTTTTTGCATGGCTAAGCAGAGATTATTCACACTCGAGAAAAAATTTGTCGAAAATTCTAATTTTCTAATTTCCTACCGCAATGTCATTAGTGAATATTTGACCTTGAATCATGCTAAGGTTGTTCCTATATCAATTTATAATAATTCCAGTCGTGAATTTAAATATTTCAGTCCTCATCGTGCTCTAGTTCGGGAGGAAAGCACAACCACCAAATTCCGCGTAATTTTTGATTTTTCCGCGAAATGTGATTCCGGAATTTCTCTTAACGATCTTACGTTGAAGGGTTTCCAGGTTCAGGATAATCTGTTCGATATATTTTGTAGATTTCGTTCTTTTCGTTTTGTTCGTTGTGCGGACATCCAAATGATGTCATTTGCAGAATATTTTGTGGTGCGACAGTCCGTCCGACCAGCTAAAAAATATGAAAATTTCTTGTCTTAGTTTTGGGCAAAAGTGTGTCCCCTTTCTAGCTACGCGTGTGCTCAAAGATATAGCTTTGAGAAACATGCAGTTTCCAGCAGCTGAAAACGTTATTTTGCGACAAACCTTTGTGGACGATATTCTAAGTGGAACAAATCATTATCGGGATTTAGAAAAATTATATGCAGAGTTTAATCTTGTTCTAAATACACACGGATTTCAATTACATAAATGGTAATCAAACTACACCGAGTTTTTAGAGAAACATTCGCTACCCTATGCTAAGGGAACCGATATCACGTTAGGTAACTCTTCCAATAAAATTTTAGGTCTAAAATGGAACTCCGTTCCCGATTGTTTGAAGATTAAATCTGTATCTCGTTCTTCTACGCCAACTGTCACTGTTACCTGTTCCTTATTCCGAATCAGGTGGTTTTTCCCAGTCCTCTGATATTCTCTTCAAGTTTAAATGTATACAGTCTCTATATAGCTGTTCAACTAGAGTGATCCTTCGAGATCTATTAGTTTTGACCTGCTCAAAATTATGTAGGGAAACCCGCCCAAAACAAACGACTTGCCCTGTGGTCAATGTGGAGCAATGTATTCAATACTTTCATTAAATCTTCATTTTAGACATTGTTTGGAAACGAAGGAAAAATTGAAAAAAGATGTTTTATGTGCTAGCCGTCAAATAGGTTTTGTTAATCTAAAAGCTAACTTCATAATGAGGAATAAAATTTTACCTCCTATGAGAAACGACGAAATAAATGTTTTAATTCGAAATGAGAGCCTACTAATCCTTTTTGGAAATAGACTTACCCAAAAATATAGATCTCCTCACCTTTTTAAGATCATTCGGTCTCGTTTGAGATGTGTAGGCAAGTTTTACCATATATTTAATAATATTAATCCACAAGCAACAAATTTTGAAAGTGTATTTGATCCCAGTCAGTATGATAATGTTGTTAAGGCAGTAAATGAACTGGCAGGACTGAATGAAGAGACCGGAAAATATAGAGCTCCTGCCACTGCCTCAAGTATTTGTACAATTCTGAAAAAAATATCACTGTATTTAATAAGTGAGTCCATAAAGACAAAAGATAAAGAAAAAGTAGAAGAAGTAAGAAATTTCTTGCAACTGCTTGAAGAGGGCTTTACTTATGACATCTACAAAACAGTAGTAGAAAATCAACTAGAAATTAAACGAAATAAAGTTATCAAACTTCCTCTGACAAGAGATATTGCGCAGTTGACAACCTACTTAGATAATCAAATGAAAATGTATTATAACAAGTTACTGAAGACATTTTCTTTAAACGATTGGAAAGAATTGAGTAGTGCAGTTCTAATTAGTTTACAATTGTTCAATAGGAGAAGGGCCGGAGAAATAGAAAGAATTAAAATCAAAGATTTTTTACAGTATGAAACTGTTGATGCTTCCGATGAAATGATTGAGGACGTGAATGTAGATAACGAAACTAATTATGTCAGATTCCTAATAAGGGGTAAACTTGGTAGAGGTGTTCCAGTGTTAGTTGATAAGTTTAAGATGAAATGTATAAAAATGATTCTAGATTATAGAAAGAATGCGCAAGTACCAGACACCAATCCATATGTTTTTGGAATAAAAGGAACCGATAATATGAAACATTTAGAAGCTAATAGATTGATGTCTCGCTATGCTAACATTTGTGGGGCAGAACATCCAGAGCGTCTTCGTGGTACTGAACTCCGAAAGCAATTTGCTACTAAATGCGGTGTTATGGATTTGCAAGGGATTAATTTGAAAGATGTGGCTGATTATATGGGTCATCATGAAAAGATACATCTCGAACATTATAGATTACCTAATGCCACTCGGGATATTTTAAGAATGTCGACATTATTAGAAAAAGCTCAAGGGACCGAAAATATGTTTCCACTTCCATCAAGTAATACAAAAAATAAAGTTATAATGCAATACAAACCAACAGATAATGTTAAAGGTAATTAATATAAATTAATTTTTTCTATACAAATAAAATGATCATTTACTTGTCAGTAAAAACGACATTCAGTAAGTAAAAGGCAAAAATGACTATTAGAATAAAACAAATATCGACTTCTTTCAATTACTGTCACAATATAAACATCATTTCCATTACTTACAGAATTGTTACAGTTACTGACTGTTCTGTTTTTCGGCTGTATATCTTATTTTAATCTGTTTCCATAAAACAAGCAAGAGTAAGTATTTTCAACTAATTTTGTAGTCTACTGAAAAGCAATTATAAGGTATTATTGTTTTATCAAATGTAACTCTAATTTTAGGATGTAATCTTAAAAATATACTATTAAATATTGTTGAATATATAGATATAAAAAAATAATAGTAAAGTACACTTATTGTACGAGTCCTACTAAGAGATATTTTTGAATTAAATATAATTAAGCTATTTGAACTTCTTAGCTTTTGCCTTGTTTTATTAATCCGTACAAAACATCTGATACCTTTCAGAAGTGCTTACATTCAGACATGTAGGAATCTTACCAGTAAATCTGTGAAAATTTGGTTTTTTTGAAAACTTATGAGAAATGATTTTAGAAATAATTGAACCTAAACTATTCTAAATTGTATATTCAGTGAACTTTTTAATTATTTTCAAACAAAATAATTTATTTTGAATTATTCAAGATTTCATTGAATTCTATTATTTATAGATGACTCACTGTCAAGTACAAATCAAGAGTACAGTTTTAACACGCCACCTTCTGGAAAAATAAGAAAAAGAATTTCTTGGAGCATGGAAGAAAAACATGTAATTGAAAAGAAAGCGAAATTTTATTTATCAAATTTTGAATCTCCCACATTGGATTATTGTTCTTCTTTGGTTAAAAAATATGCAGTACTCAAACGAAGATCTCCAGTTACACTCAAAGCATATATAATGAATGAAATTAAAAGAGGAAAACAGAACGTTACATGCACTAATAAAACTAATAAAAGTGAGTAGTAAAAATTCATACTGATCATTAAGAAAGCTGATTATGCTTAACAGTTACTAATTTGAAATACCTAGGAATGCTTAAGCTTATTTTTTAAAGAACGCCGTGTTAGTCCATTTCTCTAGATATTTGCCAAATTTGTGAATAAAAATACGATTACCATATTATAGTATATTTATAAGTTACATTCTTATAAATATATCAAACTATAACTACTACCTGTGAAAACAGTAACAAATATATCAGTACGAGAAGATATTATAGGTAATACACAAGTTTAACATTGGCCATAAGCCATAAGCAAAAAGTTTTCTTATACCTCTTCCGCATGTTATGTTTGCCTGTTAATACAAGTTATTCCTACACTGAATATACTATTTTCTCTCCAACACATTGTCGCTTATGGCCCATGTTAAACTTGTATATTACCTATAATCATCCCTCCTCTGTGTATACATTGTATATTCAAAATAAAGTAAAAAGAGACAATCAAACTTTAAAATATTGAGTTTTTAAAAAAGCATTCTCAGGTAAGGTTTAAAAGGAAATGTTAACACATATTTCATAATATGATGTAGTTGCTAAGAACTGCTGACATATCGTTTTGTTAAATGTTAAGCTTTTAAAAGATAAAACATTCATTAAAGCTAAAGCTTTAGTAAGTGTAGGATGGCGTTTCAATTGTTACATTTTGTTCTAATCGACATTGCAGATACTTACTGAATCATTAGCGTTAGTCGACTTTCTAACTACTGTTTCTGAAATATTATCACTATATTTTCTAGGTATCAAAAAATTTTGGACTACTGAAGAGAAGAATAAAGTTTTTGAAGTTTTTCATGATTATTTAACAGAGAAGAAGCTACATAGCTTAAAAAATTGTAAGGAAGCTATTAATAACCACGACATTTTGAGAGATAGGACTGCTGAGACATTAAAAGCTTTCATCAATAACACTATAAGGAAAGGATAACTGCAATATTTATAAAATAAATAGTAGCGGACGCATATGGAAATGTTTTAATTCTGGGGTTAGAATTTAGTACTTATGAACTTTTAGTTTATATCTGTTAAGCCTTTCCATTGTTTTAATTTTATCACAATAAAAGTATGTCTAACAGGACCTTCGTTTGATTGTTTATACTTTTCGTGCTGCATAATTTTAGTTAATACCTGCAGTTTAAAAATTATTAAAAGATTTTAGTTTGATGTTAGTGATTTTATATATAAAAAAACATTTCCTATTTATTAAATCACTATGGAGAATTCAATTTAATTTAGTAAGGTATGTCATAAACCAACATGCAAAATACCTAATAAAAATTTACAAGTCAAGCAATAGATATCAAAAACCATTTTTTCCACAGTAACATTATTATGTATACTCCAATTCACGAAAGTTGAAGCCACTTTATAATTTGACATTTGAGGATTATGTTTCTCGTTGTTTATTTATTGAATATTTTTGATTTTTAATATTGTAAGACGTTTACCTAGTTTATAAGTGAGTGTCATGGGTTCTATTTAATCTAAAACCTTATTTACTAAAAAAAAACTTGTTGGTGTAAAAGCAAAAATTATCATAGAGAATGAACTAAAATTTGGAGGGAGAACGGCAAAGGATTCGGGACATAATTTACAATTTCAACATCCTGTAGAAAAGGGTTCCTACTTTAAAATGTAAGTTTGATGAAATTGAATAATAAAGATACTAAAATTAATTACAAGAAAAAACTTCTGTCAGTTTACTTCTAGTATGAGTTTTAAGCTAGAAATACTTTTAATAGTGTTAAGAGAAAAATAGTTCTATATTAAAATATGTTCATTTTTTTCTAGGTAAGTATTTTCCACATTATTTTACGTGAGTTTACTATAAGTAGAACTTCTTTGTGGCGGCTACAAAAATTAAAATAAAACTACAATAAACATTGAAAAATTAAGTATTTAATTGAAAATAATGCCTTTATTGTAGATGGCAGCATACAAAGGACAACAGAAAGGTGATTACGGAATCGGATGATATTCGCCTTAAGAGATTTAATTTTTTAGAAAATATTATCAAATACAGTATACTGATGAAACATGCATCAACAGCTCGCACTTGCAATCCAAGGGATATTACGATGTCTCAGGAATAGGTTTGAAATTAATCAGGAAGCAATTATTTGAAGTATTAGTTCAAGAATGGTGTTTTCTTTGGGAACATGTAAAGAAAGGCGAATCTTAATGGATTAAAAAACAGCACATTTTTTATGATGCTGTAGATTGTAAATACAGGATCGCCTGGCAAATCTACTAGTGTTTTCGAATTTCTGAGTGATTCTCAAAGCGATTAATAAGATAGGTCTGCAAGGAGACAATAATTCTCACGAAGTTAATATCAATCAATATGTTTTATATTCAAATAATTTGGAAGAGATTACAGAACAGAGAAGTTGATTATTGTCGCAGGGACCGAAAAAAAATTCGTGTAATGTGTCCATCCAGAATTAAATTTTACATTGAAAGTGATAGTATCTACTTATCAGACAACCATAGTTTGAATATTATATTTTTACTTACTTGTTATTATAATTTAAAGGATGGCACAATGGTACAAATCCCGAAAACACTTGTGGGACACAAATATGAAATACTTGTCAAAAGATTTCAAAATGGTATAGTAAATTAACATCAGGTGTTACGACAGGATATTGCAGGAGAGTGTGTTTGTTTCAGGTACGGCCAGCACTACATCAGACTATGATTTTTATATAGATCAGATATCCGTAACTTAATTGAATTATAAAAAAGAAGTAACTCATTCTATTGGAGAAAGGTGCAGCGCACAAGCTTTACACTTAGCTTAGAAGAAATAAGAAGAGCAATTGTAATTGGAATTTATTTTTCAAAAAATACTTCAATTCAACAGGGTTCTGTTTCCAAAATTCATGATTTCATCATCAATTTAAACTACGAACAATTGGAAAAATTCAATAAGGCATTTGAAAAAACAAAAATATCTCATGTAAATTTCAGATGAAGAGGAAGTTTGTAAAATAATAAAAACAGAGAAACATGCATACTGTCCTGATGAAAAATAAAATGTGTATTTGAATCTTTGTGTAAGGGTATTTTGTTTATAATTAAAATTTGTATTTGCTCTATGTTAAATTGGAATTTATCTACATCTATATTTCATAAATTAATATATACAATACTTCCTATTTTGTATTTTTTTTACGTTTTTTGACATCAAAAGGATGTACCTACTTACGACTTGAGGTAAGCCAAATTAGTTTGTTTTTAATTTAAATACTACACTTCATTAAACTTTTAGTAGTATTTGTTTTCCTAACCATAACCTATAAGCAACATAGGGATAAAACTTTGAAAACACCAGCAATCTTCAAAAGAATTATCATATCATAAATTATTATTATTATTATTAATATTCTAATTTTGTGTTAACCTATATAACGTGAAATCGTTACGCTACTGATTTTCAATTTTACAATATGGCGGTGGTTTTGACAAAAATTTGGCGCATACGACTGCAACTTCAGTTGGCTTGAACTTTCGTGAAACGAACACTACTCTTGTCTTAGTCGGCGGTTGGTTTCAGAACAGGCTGGGCAGGGTTAGTATCCTGCCTCAACACAAATGCTAAAATATGATATCAACCAATTTTATATGTACTTTAGGATCGATAATCCTTGTTTTATGGGATAAACGAATAAAAATACCTAATACGTCAAATAAAACGTCATTTGATTGGTTTTAGTTTTAAAAGCAATTTTTCGGGAAAATAAAAAAATAAAGTGAATTTTATACAACAAATTGATTTCATTTGTAGGTAGTTTTCAAATTGTTACATGTTTTGAATGATAATTAAACTGTTACAATATATTCAACATCATCATTCACTTGGTGCGTTCTTTTTGACTGAGATCTCAGTTAATCTCAGCTCACATCAGTAATGTGAGCGTTCTTTTTGTTTTACTCACTTTAAGTGAGCTGAGATTTTTCCTCCCCCTTCACCGATGCTGAATGTGTTGTAAGGGGGTATCAGTTGGAATTGAGTCGGAAATAAAGTGGAGGGCATGAAGAAATATTTGATTTGCTTGGTTTATTTGTAGTTTTAGCCTAGGTTATCTAAGGTTTTAACCATTGACATATAAACAATAAACACACATAATCTATTTTTCTTTTGTTACAAATTATGGATACATTAAATAACATTATTAGATGCTGATACGAATCTGTCGTATAGTTTAAATCTATCGACAGATCGCGCGCTTCAATTGAGATGTCGTTCTTTTTGGTGCTTACTCACATCACTTTATCTCAGATCACCTTAACTGAGGTGATCTGAGATCTCAGTCAAAAAGAACGCACCATATATTGACTCATTTTTTTATGGTTTTTAAAAACATATGCATCTCCTAAAATAAAGTGGTTGTAGAATGAATTCTTATGTGCAATTCGAGCAAAAAGTTCTTTCTCGCTTTCAACAGATTTCCCGTGCTGCGCTACGCGTCGATCGAGCGACAATGTATCACTTATCGCTCATAAACAAATATATATTGTCTAATATTGTCTCCGTGAAATAATCGCTCCTTGTACTATAAACTAAGTTCATATATTAAGCAAAATGATTGAATATCAGTTATAAGATAAATGAAAAATATAGGTATGGTTGATAATTATTCTATTCTACTTCTTAATTAACCTTAATATTAAATTTGTACAATATTTTCTTTCAAAATTTTTGCTTAGGCAATTAAATATCTGTTTTGATTTACCTCAATATTAGATGATAAAGAACTAACATCCTCTCACTGCTTCTATCTTCTGATTTGGCCGTGGCAAAGAAAGGTTGTTCCGGTTTTCAAAAATATTCAGTACCAGATAGTCTGGCACACGTGAATTTTTCGGAGTAATATTTTTCGAATTCAGAACAATACAGACTGCCAAACACAAATTATTATATATTATATACTCGTATATATATTACGTTATAACTTTTATGATCAGCCCGACGTCCTTATATATTATATATTACGTTACAACTTCTATGGTCAGCCCGAAGTCCCCAAACTTTTAATCCGGAGTCCTCAAACTTCAACTGTCCCCGAAGTTATATATGGGTACCTATCCAAGTTTGAGGACAGACCCGAAACATGCGAAATGTCCTCAAACTCATACATGTAGAGATGGATTGTCCCCAAAGTCGTACTTGGCGATACATATATATATATATATATATATATATATATATATATATATATATATATATATGTATATATATATATATATATATATATATATATATATATATGTATATATATATATATATATATGTATATATATATATATATATATATATATATATATATATATATATATATAGTTTTTCTTTATATTCTTGGGATTAGGTCCTTATTATAAATCTAACGAAAACTTAGTTTTACAAGAAACATGTTTATTAACGTTTCGGCTATATGGTGTAGCCTTTATCAAAATACTACAAACAGATAAAAAGCAGTGTCAATATTTATAAAACATCTTTCAAAACAAAACAGCTTACCACAAAACGATGCATATATCCTTCTCAAAAATTTGAGGAGAGTCATCCTTGTTTCAAAACATTTGTTAAAAATAACACGTCAAGAAACTACAAACATTCACAAACGTATAATCGACATTTATAACTTAAGGTGAAAATGAAAGGACAAGTTTTGGTTGAATTCTTGTTTTTTGTGTTTTGTTGTTGGTTTGAACTTAATTATAGTTATAAAATATATATATACAAGTCTACACTGAAAAATGTATTAACGTATAGTACACTGAGAAATGTTGTTAATTTATTAGGTTGTAATATATTTTGCTTAGATTATTTGTATCAGTTTTTGAGTTAATGCAATGTTTATTTTTTTGAATATATACCATTTCATAGAATTCCAGATTTTTTTTTGTTATTTTCAGTCTTAAGTATTTTTGTGTTATCAAAATAAAACAATGGTTGTTTTCTTTTATGTGATTGCTTAAAGCAGTTTTATTTTTCTGTCATATTTGTGACCATTGATTCTATTTTTTAGATATTGAGTGGTTTGACCAATGTATACTCCATTGCAGTTGTTACAGGGTATTTCGTATACCACATGTGTTTTTTGATTTTTGGGGATGGTAGTTTTCAATTTACTGAAATTACTTTTTAGTAGATTATGTCCTTTATGACTTAGAGTGACTTTTACATTTTTAAATATATTTTGTATTTTTTCTGACAGACTAGGCACATAGGATAATGTTATAAAATTAGAATTTGTTTTTTCCTGTTTTAATGTTTGGTTTTGCGAGTTATATTTTTTATGTATTTTTTTCTTAAATATGTTGTCGACTAGATTCCGTGGATAGTTGTTCAATTCCAAAACCTCTTTTGCTTTTTTAATTGAAGATATTCAAAATTTTGGATCTGATAAATTTATAGCTCTGTCTGCTACGCTCATTACTACTGATTTTTTTTGTGAAAAAGGATGTTGCGAATTAAAATTGAGGTATCTTCCTGACCACGTGTGTTTTGTGTGCCATTCGGTTTCAATTTTGTCGTTTTTATGATGTAATGTTAGATCTAAAAAGTCAATTTGGTTGTTTTGTTCAGTTTCAATCGTAAATTTAAGTTTCTCGTGGTAGTTATTAAATTGCTCTAGAATGTAGTCAGCTTTATTATGAGGGATTGCTAATAAACAATCGTCAACGTACCTATAAAAGAATGGGAGCTCAATATTCAGATTATCTATTACTGTTTTTTCTAGATCTTCTAATACTAGTTGCGCAATTACGCTTGAAATGGATGCGTCCATTGCACATCCTTCTATTTGTTCATAGTATTTATTATTATATAGAAAGTAAATCGAAGTCAAAGTAAGTTTAATTGCTTCCAGAAATTCTTCAAGTTCGATTTCAGTGTGATTTTTTATTAAGTCTCATTTACTTCTTATTAATGTTAGAGTTAACTCCAATGGAACATTTGTGTATAGTGACACGACGTCTAAAGAGATTAAAATATAATTATTAGGTAGTTTAACGTTATTGATTTTATTTTTAAAGTCCCATGAGTCTTTAATGTAATACTTGTTGTTATATACTACATTACTCAAAATATTTTTTAGATATTTGGATGTTTTCAAATGGAGACTGAATACATGAAATTATAGGTCTTAAAGGTATTTCTTGTTTGTGTAATTTAGGCAACCCATATATTCTGGGTGGTATAGCATTTAGTATTTTTAATCCGCTTGCAGTTTTGGGTGATATATACAATTTTTTTCCCATCTGTTTACTAGCTCATTGTTAGCCTTTTGATAAATATTTGTTGGATCATTCTTTATTTCTTTGTACGTTTTCTGATCTGAAATTAAATCATTCATTTTTCGGTCATAATCTTGGGTATACATTAATACAGTTTTGTTTGATTTATCAGGTTTCAAAATCTTTAGATCAGGATTTTCTTTTAGAAAGACTTTTGTTTGTTTTACTTTTTTAAGTAATGACTGTTGCTGTCTATTAAGTTTTTTTTATTATAATTGTTTTTGTGGTTTGTGATTATATTACAGCATTTTGACCTAATTTCGTCTCTATTTGTGGGTGTAGCATTTGGTAAATTATATTCGATATTGCATATTAACTCAGTGATTGGTATTTCTTCTGGCTTTTCAATAGGTATTGCAAAATTTGGTCCCAAGCTTAAAATTTCTAATACGTTATTCGGTACATGAATGTTGGTTGGATTTTCAACCCAATTTTTATTTTCAGTAGAGCTATTATTATCTTTTATTTTCTGTTGTAGACGTGAAATTTTATTTATATTTTTTTGTTTGATTTGGTTAAATAATTTTTCATTTTTGTCACATTCCTTTTCCAAAAACTTATTAAAAGTGTCAGAAGGTAGATTATTTTCTAAAAAACTAGATATGTTTTCTTTTTTAATACTTAAAATGTTCAAGTTTTTCACAGTATCAGTGATTAATAAATTGAGTGTGTCTATCCTAAATTTGGCAACAGTATTCTCCTCAAATCTTTGCTGAAGATATTTACAATCAAAAATTATATGTTTTAAATTTATATTTAAGAATGAAGGTGTTAAATTTTCGGTTTTACAGCGTAACAAAAATATTCTGCGGTTTGTTTGCTTTGTAGTTTTCAACATTACTTTTGAAAGTGTTTTCATTTTATTTACATCTGTTCCATAGTTATCTCTGATGTTGCTGTAAGAGAGCATATTTTCACCTTCACCTTATATAATATATATATATATATATATATATATATATATATATAATACACTAGATATGACCGAAAAAGAACTGTGGGGTCCCTCATCTTTTTTTTTGGGACACCCGGTTAAGTCAAAGAAAATATAATACAACAGATCAATACAAAATATAATAAAATAATTGTACGTTAAAAACTTACGTTTTGGAATATCACTAGTCACAAACTGCACACTATTACTGTTGGGGGTGAAGGGACCGTCAGTACTTAGACTGGCCTCTTCGGGGATGCTTACTCTCTCTCGATTCAAATATTCTCGTTATTCATTCTAAATTTTACCTTGTGTGAAGGTTAGTTTCCTATATCATTATTTTTTAATTTGTAGCGTACTGGTAAACAAATCATGACACAATCGTCATCTGTAATGTTTTGTTAACTTTGCAATAACACATTTTGTTTGTATCAAGTCTTTCGTTGAGGTCAACAGTTATTAGTAATTTCGAATTAAAAAAAAATTGTCTATATAGGGCGTTCTCAAAATTTTCTATGTCATATCTCGTGTTTATTACAATATTTTATTAAATTCTGCCAAGCGCTTTTGACATTACGTCATCATCAGGGCATTCGTCAGTCGGTCCAGAGACATATTAAAATTGTCCACATTATTACGTTTGTCAGTTAAACATGGTAAACAAACAACAAATTACAAACATTTAAACAAATCAAATTCAAAACGACACCACACAAACCATATCCACAGTGGCCTTCCCGACCTGATCATTAAAATTATGTCGATCAACTCGACATACATTAGGGTGGAGCGATTTTCTCAATTTTATAATCTGATAATGCCTGGTATCGGAATAAATGTCTTATAGGGTGAGTATATACCAAAAAAAATTTCACTCTTATCGGACTTATTCTTCGAATTTTAATTCTACTCGTATAACATAATTTTCTTATAGTCTTTCAATCTCTAGTGTTATAATTTATTTTATTCTATTCTGGAAACTCATAAAAAAGACCAGTGCCACTTACTGACTTATTTTCAGATTCCTATCAGCCATTTAAATTCAATAATTTTCAGAGTTTTTCCACTCACTTACTAGTATTATAATTACTTATCTGGAAAACTACTACATTACTAAGTTTATATATTACTAAATATACAGTCATTACGTTAAGATTGTTATACCTATAGGCTCTAAGTAAGCGCTAATAAGTCTTAACAGGCAGACACATTCCAGCTGTAAACCAAATAGTGTGGTGGGGAAATTATCTTTTGTTTGGGTTAGTGTTGCTAATAGAATCAGTTTAGTCCTGAACTAGGCGCGCTCGAGTGTGTTTCGCAGCGAGAGTATTCTGTTTAGTAAAGAAAAATTAAGAACCTAAGTTTTTATGATGCCGAAAACGCGGGTGACGGGTTCTATATTTGGAACTTCTAGTGAACTTAATCCTAACGTGCTCCCCTTCTACTCGGACGCTATGAGAGGCTTTTTGTGGCAGAGAAAGTGTTCAAAATTTGAAAGTGACAAAGACCCAAGTGTTTTGGATATTTCAAAGAAACTTTTAATTGATATTAAAAAGATATGGCAGAGCTTCTCTCCCTACAATATCTGATCACTATAATGAAAAATGCAAGTCCCTGAAGAAAAACCAAAAATCGGCCTATAATAAAAAGTGCCTAAAAAAAATTGAGGTTTTTAATAAGAACAGCTCAAAACTTTTTGACATATCACCCTGCAAATGTGATGATTTTTCCAAATGCCACTGTAAAGTTAAAGTGCCACTTTGCGAAAGAATGTTTTTATTAGATCAACGAACAACAAGAAAAATTATAATAGGAGGTACATATGTAAAAACTACGAAGCAAAATTTAAAAACAATAAGAAGGAAAGTATTAGAAGAAGAAAAATTAGAGAAGAAAAAATCTAAGAACGAGAGTATAAGAAGCTCTGAAGGTACATGTGAAAACATTGATGAGGGCATGACTAAATATCAAGGGAGGACTACAACACAAGGATAGGAGCATCCGTCATCATCAAAAGGATTTAAGGTACCATACAACACAGGATTGAAACTTACGAATCTTGCGGAAGCATGTGACAGGGTCGGCGTGTCTGACAGATCAGCATCCCTTGTCATGAACGCTGTATTAGAAGATTTGGGATTAATAACTAATGAGGACACTACTAAAATTATAGACAGATCTAAAATTAGAAGGGAACGCAAGAAATGTAGGACGGGTCTTATTAAAAAAGAGACAGATGACGAGCTTCCTTCAACTTTTAGAATTTACATTGACGGAAGAAAAGACACAATCTTAGTTTTTAAAAACACAGAGTCAAGTCAACATACTAAATAGGTTACTGAAGAGCACATCGTCATATTGGCTGAACCAGGCTCTAAATACATGGGACACGTATCTCCAGAGAGAGGTAGTGCGAGATCCATTGAAGACAGCATCACAAAATTCCTAAAAGACTCATTGGGTGATGATTTGAGTACGATAGAGGTTATCGGTTGTGACGGGACCGTTGTCAATACTGGTTTCAAGAATGGTGTTATTAGACAAATAGAACTTTCACTTGGGAAGCCAGTTCAATGGTTCATATGTTTGTTACACGCTAACGAACTACCGCTCCGCCATTTAGTGCAAAATTTGGTCGGAAAAACAAATGATCCTCGTGGCTTTACAGGTGCTATCGGAAAACTTCTTGATCGATGTGAGCAAATGGCAGTTGTTGACTTTGAGAAAATAGATGCTGAATTTCCTGTTGTGAATATAGATGAACTAAGCACGGATCAAAAGTACCTTTATGAAATGTGCTTAGGAATCAAAAGCGGCCTGATTTCGTCGCAGATTGCGGAAAGCCAACCTGGAAATATATCTCATTCCAGGTGGCTTACAACGGCTAATAGGATACTGCGTTTGTATATTTCTTCTAAAGACCCGTTAAGGCAATTGAAAATTTTGCGGAGTATGTTGTCAAGGTGTATGCGACTACTTGGTTCAAAATTAAGTTCCAATCGTCCTGCAAATACGGAGCAAAACATCTATTTCATATGGTAAAATCGTCTCGGTACTTACCAAGTGAAATAAAAAAGATAGTGGACCCAGTTATTCAACGAAACGGCTATTTTGTTCACCCTGAGAATGCACTAGTCGCCATGTTAGCTGATGATCGAAAACACATCCGGGAGTTATCTTTACGTCGCATATTAAAGTGCCGATCACAGAATACAGACGAAAGTGTTCGCGAATTTAAAGTACCACCTATTAATCTTGATGCCCAAGAGTATTTTGACTTGGTAGACTGGCAGTCAGTTGAAATAACAGAGCCTCCTATAATCAAAAACGTAAGTAATGATGAACTTTCAGAAATGATTTTACTCGTCCCTGATGAGATTGATATAGTTAAATTTCCCTGTCATACGAAAGCGGTTGAACGGCATATAAAGTTGGTTACCGAAGCTTCTTCGTTAGTTTGTGGCACAACATCACGTGATGGATTGATAAGAGCTAGAATATCATCGAGAAAAAAATTGCCAAAAATTGAAACGAAAATCTATTTCTGTGAGTAACTTCGAAATACTTATTTAAGGTCCCTTTACGTTTAGTTTTGAAGATGAATTGGAAGGGTGGGAATAGGTGGAACACGATTTGCAGCCACCTCCCCATGGTGGGTTCTGGGTTGGCCTTCTGCGAAGACAACCAAGCGAAGAGCTGTAACTAGTAAAATAAACAAATTTATTTGATTATTTATACATTTTTTATTTTAGGAAAATTTTCGGGGCATCTAGGAACCTGAAGACGTCATATTAAGGAGCCCAGATTTTGGAATTTCATTAACCACATAAAAAGACATCAATCGAGCACACAGGTCAAAAGAAAAATTATAGATAATTTTTTCTTGTATAAAATCGCTCCCCCCTAACATACATACAAAAAATCCTATGATGAAAAGGTTTAAATTCATAAAAAAACTGGCAGATACTCTACTGGAACCCCATCTTCGTAGACGTCACAATATTCCGGGAAATATTTGGGGACTAATAAACCAACACCTATCCATTGGCAATGGAAATGATGCTACCGGAGACGAAATTCCAAGTGACAAGCTTGAGAAACGTGGAATGTGTTCGATCTGTCCATCTTCAAAATGCAGAAAAAATGCATACAAGTGTAGCTGTAAATTATTCTGTTGTCAAACATTAAGACTTGTGTAATATTCTTTCTTGTGCTTTCAGTATGCTTTGTATCTGAATGTCAGATACACGTTTTAAATACCATTTTCTTGAAAATAATTAACTTCACTTTAAAATGTACATAGCCGATCAAAATAAGGTCATTTTTAATTAATGGTCTTTGAGACCGTATGTTTCGAATTATGCAATATAGAGCCGTGTTTCTGTTCAAGGGTTAATACCAACAATAATGATACTAAACTCAATTTGAGACTCAATCAAATTCATTCAGAGTATGTGTACGAATTTAAGATAAGCTTAAATCCTTCCTGTAAAATCATACATTCATTACATTTATATTCCACCCCTGTAAATTATCATTATACATTTCTATACCTACACACATAATTCTGTTTAAAATTCGTTCATGATATCTATTCAAAACTTCAAAATCCTCAAACATCCATTTCAATCTTATCTCCACACACAAAAAACTAGCGTTAAAACAAACTCCTTATATACAACGGGAGCAACCGTTCCTCTGCAAAAAACGACCCCAGCTTACGCAGAACTCAACCACCGTTTACGACGGTTAGATTTTATAATCATACTACCCATTCGCCAGTTTTCCACATGATTCCCCTACTTACACCCACTTAGAGGGACACATAAATACAGCTCCAACCATACAATACTTCACTTTCCAGTCACGCATCATACAAAATGGTACTTACATTACATCGTTAACCGGCATTGTACCGGTATATTTAAAATTAAAACAATCATTAACTACAATCAAATAATTTGCTAATAGTACATCTTATAGCTAGTAATCAGTAATACAGTCTTAATTGTTTAGCAAAACGAACAACACTTATAATAAACTTCGAATAAACCAACCAGTGGAAGTGCAAAATTATTGAATTTTACCCAACCCTCTAACCCCTCAACGTATAAAACGTCATTCTAAAGTTGTGACGCGTTTTCCTCCCTAGGCGAAGACGTCGGTGTGCTGCGTTGCGCGTGATATATCGGTAGCGGCCTCTTGCTCTACCTCTTAACGCCCCGGAAACGTCACTTCTGACACCTTTGAAACCTTACACTTTCTCGGGCACCAGATTTTTAATGTGGTTATCTCCACGGCCTCTTGACTTCACTCGTCGAGAGTTCCAGGTAGCCTCAGATGGAGGTACGGTAAAATTCAGGGGTCTATTGTCGTCAAAATTTGGGAGGTTATTGCTAAATATATAAAAACAACGTTCTCGCTAGTCCTGAAATAAATATTATTATCCTGATCAACACTACGGAGAAGCTAAAATTCGTGCAGCCAAACAACTGCTGTACCCTGAGGAAGTACTAGTCTATAATAGGTCAATAAAACACAACCTAGGTTTATTTCAGTTTTATTACAATTATACTTTCTACCAACCCGTTATATATGAAAAATAAACAATATTCATAAGAGAAGACAATACCCTTGTATCCCAAAAGCACATATGTATTATTTAGGTATATGTATATTTGATATGTAGTAATTAGCGACGAAGCAGGCAGGATATAAGCGAGAGTGGTTTATGATTATAAAATAGCGTACATGCAAAGAAAAGAAGCGGTAAAAGCAAACAAAAACTAGTCTAAGTTTTGTGGCCTTTTCATTCAAATGTTTGATAAACTCTCATGGAACGAACGGGTCAGGCGTTACTCAAAAAAAAGAAAAACTTTCAGATCGGGAAAACAATACTAAAGATCGGGGACTCTAGATTTAAAATATCAGGAAGCCCTAGCGTTCATGTATGCCTGGCGCTCCCGGAGATTTCAATCAGGATTCTCCCTATCAAATCGGAAAACACAATACTAGGGTCGGGGCTCTAGACTTAAATTGTCAGAAATCTCACTAAAATTTAAACAAAATCGGGAAGGGTATCAAAGAACGGAGGTAGTATCAAGAAAACTCACTAAAAGAAAATTCGGGAAAGGTAATGAAACTGGGGTTTTTAGATTTCAAATATCCGGAAGCCCTAGCGTTTATGTATGCCTGGCGCAACCGGAGATGTCAATCAAGATTCTGCCTAAAATCGGGAATGGTTATCAACGAATGGGAATTCTAAATTTAAAATATCAGGAAGCCCTAGCTTTTATGTATGCCTGGCGCAGCCTGAGATTTCAATCGAGAATTTTTCCTACAAATCGAAGAAAAGGGTATTAAAGAACGCGCCTAATATCAAAAAAACCCACTGAAAGAAAATTCGGGAAAGTTAATGAAAACTGGGGATTCTAGATTCAATCAAGATTCTCCCTAAAATCGGAAAATTTATCAAAGAACGTGAATTCTGAATTTAAAATATCAGGAAGCCCTAGCGTTTATGTATGCCTGGCTAAACCTGAGATTTTAATCAAGAATTTTTCCCACAAATCGAAGAAAAACGTATTAAAGAACGGAACTAATATCAACAAAACCCACTGAGAGAACATTCGGGAGAGGTATTGAAACTGGGAATTCTAGATTTAAAATATCCGGAAGCCCTAGCGTTTATGTATGCCTGGCACAAACGGAGATTCCAATCAAGAATTTTCCCTACAAATCGAAGAAAAGGTATTAAAAAGAACGGGACGAATATCAACCAAACTCACTAAAAGAAAATTCGGGAACGGTATTGAAACTGGGAATTCTAGATTTGAAATATCCGGAAGCCCTAGAGTTTCTGTATGCCTAGCGCAACCGGAGATTCCAATCAAGAATTTTCCCTACAAATCGGAAAAGGTAATTAAGAACTGAACTAATATCAGGAAACCTACGAAAAAGGAAAATCGGGAAAGGTATTAAATCAGATGCGATATATAAATGGTTTACCACACTCCAATGTACAAGATATTCCATCATTTTTCGAATTGAAAATCAACTACATAAATATTTTAAATTGATAATTGAAAAGACCCCATATTTTCGGATTTTTATTACTAAAATCTCTCACCTTTACAGCGACTAAATTATCGAGAATTCAAAATAAAATCAAATGCGTGAATATTCTAAATTTATAATGGAAAAGACCATTTAGTTTTCGGATTTTTATTACTAAAAGCTCTTCCCTTCACAGCAACGAAGTTATCGGGAAAAATTTTTTACAGTGCGGAAAAAAACTCAACAAGAAAAATTGGCAAAACAAAGCTAAACAATTTACGGCGGACGATGCACAATTTCACGCTTCTACTTCGGTCGGCTAGCACTTCGATACTCTCTCTTCGATTTTAAAATCTATCTGCCTTCCAACCTTACTGTTCCACTTCCTTCTCGATTAGTTCGACCTGCGCGCTTCTACCAATATCTCCCTCGTTGCAGTGGGGAGACCAGTACATTCAAATGTTGGGTTTTAAAATCGAAATAAATACTGTACACAGAAAAAATGATTTCTCCATCGCAACTAGATAGGAAAAAAAATAAAAATATCATCGGAATTTCGGGATAACTGTTAACCTGTTACAACAATTGGTTCTACCTCGAAACTGGGGGATAAAATAAAATAAAATGTTCACGGAGATTTACAATACTTTACAATACTTATAAGTCAATATACAAATGATTATATATACTCGTCGACATAAACTATGAAATGAGAATATACTCGGCGCATGAACTGTGGAATGATTCATATAGAAAGAAACGAATATGTGACGGGTAATACATAATATAAATTAAATATATACTCGGTGACATAAACTATAAAATGATTTTTATACAGAGGCCAGAATACAAAACGGGTGATATGTAATATAAAATAAATATACTCACAGCAAATACAAAATGAAAATACACTTGGCGACACAAAATAACCTTATAGTAACAAAAAACATCGTTACAAAGTAACTAGTCTTCTCGAATTTTGCGATTTTACTAAAACAAAGTGAAATTGCGAAACATGGTCGTACGAGCCAGGATAAGCAACCAGAACTTGATAATGTGTACATGGTCCTACGAGCCAAGATAAGCCACCTGAACCAGAAAATCTGCGAAACATGGCCATGATTCGGGGCGGAAGTGATTATGGTCAATAGCACGAAGCCGTCCCATCCCAAAGGAACCTGAGAGTCCTGAAAAAGCCCGAGATAACAGCCCAGAACTATAACCAGGTAGAAAAGAAAATTATCACCTACAACACTGCTGACAAACTAATGCCGGCATGTAAACAAGGTATTTATTACTCATTCGAGAATTTCGTATATTTGATTATCGAACTTTAATAATAAACCAACCAATGAAAGTGCAAAAGTATTTAATTTAATCCAACCATCTAACTCCTCAACGTATAAAACGTGAATCTCACCACGATAAAGTGACTGGTTCTTCGAAATTTATGTGAAAGTGACTATTCTTCCCGCATTTTGCGATTTTACTAAAACAAAGTGAGATTGCGAAACAGTATGAATGTTTCACATATACAACAAAAGTAAAATTTTTAAGAATGTTCGTAGTTGCACCTGAAACCTGAAACTCACATGATCGTCAAATTCCAATAAACACTGTTCAATTTCCTAATTCCACAGTACTTGTTATAAAAATCTCTAACAGTACGCAATTTTGATGTAGCTTTCATATATTTCCAATCAATTCCGCACATTGTGAACCTATCAATTGTAACAACCACCGCGATATACTTCTGATTATTACTGATAGGAAGAGACTTCCTAAGTACGTTGTCGTCTAAATACACAAAATTTGAAAGCGAAACAAGTTTTTTCAAATTCCGACTCATTCGTCCGACTAAATTGAAATACTATAGTCCGATGTAAATTGTAACATCGGCTTGTTACACAATACGCTTTGTCTAATGGTCATCTCCTATAAAAAGTGGAATTCTCTTATCAGTAGGAGAAGAATAAAGTATAATTCTGTTTTGTCTATATATTATCCTATTGACATATATCACAGTAGACCAAATCTCCTTTTGAGAACTACTCATTTGAGTCTTAGTTATTTTTGTTGCGTTATACTTCTTCCAGATGTTATTACATTGATTTATCATCAAATAATTATTTTTCTTCTTTCCCTTGTTATCTAACTTTTGCTTCCTTGTATCCACCTGCGATATACAGTACAAAGTGTTGATTATTTGAATATCAACTGAAAATTTATAAACAGACAAATTGTTATATTGTGACCAAAGTTACCTGTATTTCAGAAACAATAGCAGATAATTTCGCGATGGAAAGTTCATAACGCCGTAGAATTGTTGGGTTAATTTTAGTATACATGCATATTATTTTGGTTGTATTCATAATTATGGTCAACCAGATCAAAGACAGACGTCATGCAATAGAATCAACTGCAATTTTCATATATTAATAATGCAAATCACAAATTACAGGTGAAATAGCATGCCTGATATAACTCCATGAATATAGCAATTAATTGTTGTATATTTAACTATTGGTGTAATAATCAATATAATAATTAGAGCATATGGCAACATTTGAATATTTCATATTAGATATTGATGAATGGAAATAAAATGGAATGAATCAATATGAAATTAAACATAATTGTCTTCAAACAATACATTGGCTTCCTCATTTAGGAACTAAACTTCCTGTGAATGTGTGTGTATAGATGTTTCGTTCAACATAATATGTATCAATCTCTGATTATAACACCCACTTCTGTCTGATATTATCGGTTAACTCAATGAACCTACGCCAAATATCAAAGTTATTTGCCGATTCGTACCTGACTATCGTACTTAACCCTAAAAAAATTACAGGATATCGTTGTGCGAAACACGGTATATGTACCTACTATCATTCCGAATTCATTATATCGTCCTCAAAGATTTATTCATGTTTTTAAAACAAAGCACTGTAACCAACGAAAGATAAATGTATCAACAGTAATTGTTTCAATCATATTTTTAGGAATTTAATACCGCGGTAACCTCGAATCATCGACACAAAGCTGGTGCCGAAATGTGGTAGTTCAGATTTTTGGTAAGAGAAAGGTGACGACTGACGTCATATCATAAGAAAATGGTGGATACTCAATGAAATTTGTGGAGTTTTCGCTTATAGATTTAATCACAATGATGAATTTGTAAAATGTTGCAAAAATAATGGTACTAATTGATTAGTGAGACAGAGATATCATGCGGCTATGCATCTCTCATTTATCTCCAACCTTCTTCCCAGTATAGTTCTTGCTGGTTTTCCCTCCGGTACAGTAGGTAGGGGGCGTCATTTATACGGTGTTTATGCGCCTCTGCAGTTGTTTAACCTTCCGGAGTTGGTTGTTAGGTGGAGACGACGCCTTCCTCTTCTTTATGTTGGATCCGTTCTGGCTTCTATGCGCGTTGTCTGGTGTTCCACTCCCCTGCTAACAGCTTTTTTGTGCTGTCGGAGTGCTTTGAGTTTCGTTGGAATCTGTTCGTAAGTCCACTCCAAGTCTATTATACAACGTTTGTATGCTACCTACCATTTGTTTAATCTCCTTATGCACGTTGTGTTTTGGATCAACGAAATCCATGAGCTTTTATATCAGGCAGTCCATCTTCATGTACTGCAGGGTTTCCAGGCGAAGTCCCGCTTTGGGAAGATATCCTTCACTGTCGCTCCTATGTGGGTGGATGAAGGGTGTCAACCCCTGGCCCAACACTATGAGCTTCGGTGTCATAAACACGAAACCCTTAGTTTTGGTCGCCTGGTTGATATTCCCTCCCGTTTCAGCGATATTTTTCTCCCCCCAGAATTCTTGAAGCAAGCATTGGCCACCGACGCTTCCACTCGATAGGAATCGATCGTGAAGTTGGAACTCACCTGGGGTCATTTTTCCGGATGTTCGATATCGCCTTCTCTTGGGTTTATGTCTGCCCAGAGTATTTCATTTCCCCAGTACCCTCCATTTCTGCCGAGCGTTCCCTATCCGCAACCTGGGAAGCGCCCGGTCAGGGTTGTCCTCCACCTTCAGAGAAGGTGTATCTGCCCGAGTCTGTCCATGGAGTGACAGTATCTATTCACGTATTACTCCATTGTTATTGACGCATGCCATCAAGTAATAGCCAAGAGCTTTATATTATCCAACTTCACACATCGTTGTTAGATGTCTCTAAAAGGTTTCAGGAGTCAAAAAACTTACCATACTGGTTATGGTGCATGATAAGTTAATATACCACGTAACACCGATAACATTATTCTCTTAGTGTAGTTTGAGAACTGTGTGATTCTACGTTTCACGGATTTTTGAATTTATCTCACTTTTATCATTGAATGCATATGTTTGGTTATGAGTGAGTTAGAGATTTTCAATACAAAGATAAACTAATTGGCGGCGATAGAGCAGATAGAAAATACAATTATTTGCTTGTTGGTTGTTGTCAAATAAATTTAGGAGAATCAACTAGTTTAAATAAACTTCACACATAAATATAGTGGCTTTCCTTCGATTAAAGGTGTTTTTTGGGGTACCACTGTTTTTAAAAATTATTATGTCTTTTTTAAAAACATTTCATTTGAGCGTTGAAACAATGACGTCGTGGACGGAATGTTTCAAAACATTTTGCATTATTTTCAACCAAAGAATGAAGAGCGGTTCAAAGCTGTCAGTTGTCATTGTCTTTTGTGTACATACTTAAAATTGCATCATTATCAGAGGAAAGAATATATTTTTTGATATTATGGTGAAATTGACTCCGCAAGGAGACAGAAAATCAAAAACAACATAGAAATAATTGCATATCCTTTTTTTTTTGTAAAAAATGTTTCAAGTGACTATTGATGATATGCTATTAACTGTGGATGAAGAGACTGCGGAAAAATTGAAAGGTAATCATTTCATTCTTTTAGAAATATATAAAAAATTTTAGTATTCCAGTTCACCCATTATCAACACAAGTATCTCTTCAGTAATTGATTCAGTACCTCAGTCTCACCAAAATATTTTTTTGTCTTTACTTTTTTTGGTGTACAAAATTCTGTCTAGTTGGTACAACTTCCATTCTCATTATTATTCATTATTTCAGTTCCCGTGTACGTAGCAAAGTATGCATCAGCAGTCAGAAGAGAAACTTTTGAATCATGACATAAGGTCAACTCAACACCAATCAAATGAAAAGAGTAGATTGTGGAAAAGTCCATAGTGTCCTACCGAAGAAGGCCACACTTGCTCTGTTGGCGTACATATGATGCAGAATTTAGTGACAAAAAAACAAAAGAATGAAATTTGGACAAGAATTGCCCACAAAATGAATGAAACTAGATTTTACGTTTGAGAGGGAGTAAATGCACGGGAAAAGGTAAGGCAGAAGTTCAGTAACCTACAATCAACATATATCAAATATCGGCATTCACAAAAAAGAACAGGGGAAGGCAAACTGAAAGCGGCAGAATATTTTGATGAATTGATAGAGATTATTGGTTTTAAACATAAAGCGATTCCAATATTAGTTATTGATTCGACACCCTCTAAAAATGTGCATGAAAATGAGGAGTCCTCTGAACCCTCCTGTAGCACAAAAGTTTACCTCCCATTAGATTCGATGTCATTAAAAAGACTGAAAAACAAGAAACTCTTAAAGAACTGGTTTCGATACAGAAGCAAAATCAGGAGATAAGAAGTAAGGAATTCTCTTCTATGATGAATATGTTCCAAGAACAGAACGAACAGAGGAACAAGCAGATACTGCTCCTTATTGAAAAAATGGAGAAAAAATCCAAACGATAAAGGGGATCATCTAGTAGTGATGCATAGAATGGAGCCTTTTATACCATATGTTTTGAGTAGTTTATTTTTGCAGTATTCATTTCGTTTTTTATTTTTAAAACTGTTGTTCATTTATTCTATTATTAGTTTTGTATCATTCCTACTATTATAGTTTTTTTGATATGGTGATATGTTGAGACTGAATACATTTTTTTGTGAAATTTATAAGACAGTGTAAAAAGAAAGAGTGAAGGAAGATGAATTGGCTTATTTTTTAACAATGTTTTGAGTTGCTTATTTTTGAAATATTTATTTTGTTTAGTATGTTAAGAACTGTTGGTAATTTATTATATTTTTTGGTAGGTATTGTATTTTTTTTAGTTTTCCTTCATTCCTTTATATTCGTAGTTTAATATTTCTAGATTTTTTTAATTGGCAATACGTTGAGACTGATTGAATATTCTTGAGAAGTTTATAAGACAAATGCGGGAGAATGAAAAATGCCAGAGCAAAAAGAGAATTCCACAACTGAATAATGAAATAAAGGCTAATTTTTTACAATATATTTTGAGTTCTTTTTTTGTTGAAGTATTTTTTTTGGTTTCTAAAGAACGGTTGTTCGTTTATTTCATTTTATAGGTAGGTAATAATATTTGTTTTTATTTTTTCATCATTTATATTAGTAATAGTTTATTTTTTCTAGTTTTCGTTTTTCATGTTAAGACTAAATAAATATTTTTGTGAAGTTTAAGAGTGTTATATATTAAATTATTATTCTCAAATAATTTTTTTTATCAAAGCAGGGCTTGTTTTTTTATAATTGGAATGAAACTATAGAATAATCATGTATTCATTAAAAGATTTGATTATATGATAATCAAAAAACGCCAGTTCATAGAAACATGTAAATAAATCAATAGCTTACTTATAAGCTGTCATTATCCACTTTCTTATAGGATAGCCCTTATCACTAAAAAGATGATAGTCTTCAAAAAAGTATTTGTGAATCATTCCATTACCTTCGACAATTTTGGAATTTTGAAATACCTGCAAATTTAAAAAATGGTTCAATATAGTATGAAAATGTTAGTTGAAAATCAACATTCACAATTATAGTAAATGCATTTATTGGTTATCGATTGGTGCATCTACATTTAACATTCCCTCTTTACTGATAGTTTACCAAAAATATATTAACAATTCCCTGAAGTTTAATTGAGTGGTTTCTATTCTTATCGATATAGCTTTCCTGCTGACTGGTTGGAACTTGAACTTGATATTGCTACAGTCTATTGCTTCGATTACTCCTTGAAAAAATAAAACTATTCATGTGGATATTATCAGACATCACTCAATGTGTTACCTGGAAAGCCACTCTTAGTTCTGAATTCACTCTCAATATCTAGCGTTTCCTGTTGGTTAGGCCATGAAATATATCTCATCTGTAGTTCAAGGATTTTGGGAATAATTAACTAGACTGTACTGTATAGTGTAGAGTGCTAGTTTGAACCTATCGGACACAGATATCAATGTCACCTTTTGCTAGCCACCAAAGGAATATCAAAATACATTTCTCCATGGAAACAGGATACTAACCACCAACAAATTGTCTTCCAGTGCAATTTATAGCACCCAGAAGATTCACAAATGTGTCTCTATTCAATCGAAGAAGATTGAAAAAATCTCTCTCGAGATACTGTGGCAACCAATCTTCATAATAATCTGGTGAGCGTGTTTGCACCAAACTAATGGAGAGAAATGTTGGAAGAAGTACTTCCTCCTAGGTATCATCCCTCAAATATGTGTAAATAATATATCTTTGGAGATCCTGCTCATAATGAATATCGTTAATTTGTGCTAATATCATGCAATTCGTTTTAAATTGGAATTGTATTAAAAATATTTTCTTTTCGCCATCCTCAAATCTATGACGTAAAATTGAATAAGCTTTTGAAACATTATTAAATACGGTTCAACGCCAAAAAATAGCTTAGATCTCTCTGACATAATACTTAAAACACAATATATCATGAAATAAGATGCAATAAGTTATGAGAAGTTCTTCGCAAAAATATATAAAATCTCCCGCTCCTGTATTGAGTTCAAAGTTCAAAGGAGAGGTCAGCTTTAAGAGAAAACTTTGCTGCTTTTGGGTTGAGCAAAATGCTTTTTCATGACAATTGATGCGTTCGCTCTCTTTCAAACTTATCGGCAATCTATCGAAGTAAATACACGATAATCGAGGATTACCATAAATTATCATGTAATCAATAGAATGTTTACGACGGGAATGAAACTGGGAATTTATAATATTGCCACTGGAAAGTAATATAATCGGAGTTTTCCAACGAATTTGGAAAATAAAAGGTATTTACAATTTGGCTTGAGCTAGAGCAAAAGAGAGTTTGTAAACTTTTTGGAATGGAAGGGGGGTCACGTTGTTATTATTTTGAAGACATGCTGTTTTTTATCTAAATTTTCTGGTCGTACGTTGACTAGGCTATGAGATATCTTGAGATTTTAGTACGAGAAAAACAAAATTAAGATTTGAATATTGCGTCCCAATGTCCATGTATCGTCGCGTCAGCTAAGGCATATCGTATTTAAAGTGACGATACGAATTTGTGTCCATGTGTCATACGAAAGGGGTCAGAATTCAATACGCTTAGCGAGGAATAGAACGTGTTTGCATTGCACATCTACATTAGACAATAACGAAGAAAAAGACTGTATTGGTTGCACTATTATATTGAGAGCAATTTCAACTGTAGATTGTTTGTTGCTGCGAGAGAGTTGGCAGAAGATGATTATGTATTTCATGCAATGTACAGAACGAGTAAAAATGCCCATCGAAACTTGGTAGAAATTATTGAACAAATCACTATGGTAAGATTTTGCCTTAGTAATAAGAAAAGGATCTCAATAACATTGAAGCAAAATTAGCGAATTGTATTATTACTATTGTTACGAAATCGCACGCTGGTGTAGTCCCTAAATCCGACTTTACCTATTATACGTATGAAAGTTAAAATGTTAGCGAATGTGCAGCGATATCTTCGAACTGTTTACCATTATTATTTGTGACCAGTCTTATCTAGACAATTCCAGGGAGGCGATTGTTTTTGTATGAGCCGCAATCTAGAACTATGCAGAAAAAAGGGCACTTAATATATATAGACTTCCGAACAGCGGAAGGAGTGAGTTTATAATTAGATCTCGCGATATAAACCGTGAACCAGTAAATAGTCTACATGAATAAACAGTAGTGAAATGTTTGTATAAATTAGTTTAAGTGAATATAGTGTGTATATATTACGGTAAGAGTACATAATTGGTAAATATACACATTTACCGGCAACTGAGTACATTCACCAATTTGGATGGACAATGTGCATAGAAATTGATAAATTAAGCATTCTGTCCACTTTAACCGGAAAATGTGCACAGTTACCAAGAAGGGGAAGGGTGAATCCAATGATTATATTCCCTTCCCCTCCTTAAATAACTTAATGTGCTTTACAAAGGATTGGATATTTTTCAAGAAGGGGAAGGGTAAATGTATGTTCCTTCATCAGAAATTTAATTATTATAATTCCAATATTAAGCAACTGCCAGACAGTACCTAAAAAAAGCACAGTCTAACCTGACTTTTCATTATGAAACAAAACATTCCTCTTTTACCGTTGCTTGTTGGTAAATGTATACATTTCCCGATTCAGTGGGTAAAAGTACATAAAATAATGCCTACAGCGAATTATTTCTACAATTACCAACTAGATAGGAGAATGTATACATTTACCGGATAATGTGAACATTTACCGATCTTTTAACATTTACCGTAACATATATAATATAAATTAGTGAATAGTTTAGTAATTAAATAAATTAAGTGAGTAGACCTACTGTATGTATAAATTTATCCCACCGTCGTAGTAAAAACTTTCAAATAAATAAGAAAAATATTACATTGGTGTCAGGTGTGAGGTAATATAAATAAAAAATTACGCGTGAACATGGCCAAAAGACTAAGCAACCTGAAAGTGACTGAACTGAAGGCAGAATTGGAAAATCGTGATTTGGAGACATCCGGTGAGAAAAGTGAATTAGCAGAAATACTTAAAGTGGCACTGGAAAGTGATGGCTTCGGTCCAGAAACATTCTTAATCAAGACCGAGACTTCCACTCTAATCTCGTCAATTTCTGATATGAAGAATGATATTTCTGCCATGTAAGAGATTTCAACTTAGTGAAAAATGATATTTCTGCTAACATGGACAAGATTTACTAATATGGACGAGGCGATTTCAACCATCAAGAACGATATTTCTGTTAACATGGACAATATTTTTGCCGATCTCTTATTAATGAAAAATGACATTGTTGCTGATATCGAGAATAAAATTACGTCTCTAAAACCGGATATAGAGAAGAAGATGACAACGATGGACGAGAAAATCGAGAATAATATGACAACGATGAACGAGAAAATAAAATCAGATATCGAAAATAAGTTAACAACGATAGACGAGAAAATCAGAGAGTTAGAAGGAAGGATTGCCGATTTAACAAAACAAGAGAAGCTAGCAGATGAAAACAAGATCGAGCAAATAAAACCCTGCAAGCCAGAAATACTTCCCAATGTGGTAAACATTTGCAGTATTACCCGAGTCAAGGCCCCAACGTTCCATAGAAAAATATCGTGGACCAATTACGTAAAACAGTTTTAAGCCGCTGAATAATTGGTCAGATAAGGACAAGGCAGTGAACTTAACTATCGCGCTTCGAAGAGATGCCTTAGATGTACTACAGACGATACCACTTGAAGAAAGGGATGACTCCGAGCAGGTAAAGAAGAGATTGGACATGCGATGTGGCCATGAAAATCTAGAACATCTGTACCAATACCAGCTGAAGAACCGAATGCAGAAACATGACGAAGCTCTTCAAGAGTATGAAGTTGATATTGCCCTACTAGTTCGATTTGCTTATCCATCAGTACCTGAGAACATAATGGAATGCCTGGGCATCCAGACCTTTATTGATGGCTTACATGACCCCGATATGCAGAGTAGTACGTTTAGCCCAACCCAAAATATTAGTTGACGCATTGACAGCTGCTCTTGAATATGACGCAGCCACAAAGGCTTCGGGATACAACAAAGGTAGGACCATGCAAGAAGAAGGTGACGATAACAGACTTGACCAGATCGTCAACCTGTTGAGAGGTATGGCAGACAAGAAGCCGAAGAAGATCAAATGCCGGTTATTTAGCAAGTGCCCCTCGTATATACTTCTTAAGCCATCAAATCATTCATCTCCGGGAAACGCTTACCATTCATTAATTGGGGTTGAATAATACCATTGTTTATCAAAACTCACTGGAATAATATATTTTACACTAAGTATACAAATTACTGACCATGGATAACTCACACTAGAAACATTGATACCATTAATAATTATAGAGAAATGAACTCTCTCTTTTATATAGGAAATTCTATGAATACAAAAACATCAATAGTAGATGCTCTTTTCGTCGATTTTGTCATACTACATTATTTTTTGTGGATACGCGTCAAAAATATATTCACAAAACAGTCGTGATTCCTCAATTTGTTAATAACCTTACTACACCTTGTCAGTGACCTTCAAGTTCTCTGGCCGCTAGCATTACTTGAAATTAAAATCTAGTTACATCTGATTAAATCTAATAGTGTCTTTTGGGATCATCACATGGCGAGCTAGAGCACGTACGCAGCCTTTCTATGCGCCACATGACTCCTGCAATCCAAGAACTATATTCACATAGGAAATAAGACTGGAGCGAACACTGAGTTGATGTGAATCGTAGAAACGCCGACTCTCTGCCTAGACGGTCATGCCCTGTATACTATTCTCACTGCAACAATTCGAAATCTGAGGAAGTTGCAGTTTCAAGAATTACAGTAGTCAATGAAGAATGGTCACCCACCAGGATCAGAGAAGATCAGGAGAATGATCCTCACCTAAAGATGATTTGGCAATGGAAAGTAGAAAACCGGCGACCTACTTGTCAAGAAGTTTCAAGATTTTCACCGACACTCAAGGCTATTGGGCTCAATGGGACTTCCTTGTCCTTTTAAGAGGGCCTGCTGAAAAGGATCCTTGAGAACTATGGTGGTTCCGAGAAGAAATGACAGATAGTTATCCCGAGAACGAGAGTAGCAGAGGTATTGAGAAAGTTACACGACAGTCTATCGGGAGGTCATCTGGGAGTGAAGAAAACCCTTCAGCGAGTCCGTGAAAGGTTTTATTGAATGAACAGCTCCGACGATGTGAATTACTGGTGTAAGAAATGTACGACTTGTGCTACGAGTAATGGACCACATCGCAAAAGGAAGGCACCCATGAAACAAGCTCTTTCGAAAAGATTGCTTTAAACTTCGCTGGACATTTACAACGACAGAAAATGGTGGTAAATACATACTGGTTGTAATGGATTATTTTACAAAGTGGGTGGAAATTTACGCTATCCCGAACCAAGAGGCCACAACTGTCGCGGATGTAGAGGTGAAAGAATTTATTAGCCGTTATGGAGTGCCCTTGGAAGTGCACAGCGATCAAAGAAGAAATTTCGTGAGCCGGATATTTCAGGAAATTTGTGACAAGCTGAGAATGAAGAAGACCATAACAACAGCGTTGCATTCACAAGCAGATGGAATGGTCGAAAGAATGAACAGAGACATTCTAAAATACCTGTCCAAAATAGTTTCCAGTCATCAGAGAGATTGGGATCAGTATCTTACCCTATTTGCGTTGGCTTATCGATCTGCCATAAATGAGTCCACGGGTGAAACACCTGCGAAAACCCTGTTTGAACGTGAAATGAGACTTCCTTGTGACCTGGAGTTTGGCTGTCGACCTAGCGAAGACCTGGGGGACACGTGATACAATTGATGAGAAGGATGGACGATGTGCATGAATGGGTTCGAAAGAATCTTCAAGTTGCCAGTGACACAATGAAAAAGCGGGATGATATGGAGGCCACAGAAGGCAGTTTCAAAGAAGGGGACTAAGTCTGGGTATACAACACGACGAGGAGAAAAGGATTTTCTCCAAAATTACAGAAATCATGGGGCAAGGTGTATACTTAATCAAGAAGAGGATCAACGACATCATCTATCGTATAAGCAATATCACCAAAGGAAAGCCGAGAGTAGTCCACCAAAATCGACTAGCGCCATTCGAAGGAGACTATGACAAAGAGGAAGGAGTGCGTCATGTACAACAAGAGTCTTACTAAGCCTATGAAGAATTTATAGGCGCATATGGACGTACCGAGAAAGCTAGATACGGAGTCACTACAGAACAAAGACAAGATTTGTTCACGCTCTTGTAAGAGTACTCACTGACACATAACATCTCCGCCATTAACAAACACGCAAGTGGGTTGGCAACCGTCTTTCACAAGAAGTTTGGACAATTAGATAAACTTGAAGATCAGATGCCAGTCCCTGGCAAGACATTGAGACTCAAACACAATTCGCGGTACATCTTCTACCTGTAACTAGAAACGAATTTCCAGATCGATCCACCTACCGGGATGTGTGGGAAGCGCAACGACGCCTTCGAAATCATGTGCTGGAATCCCACGTGGAGAAAGAAGCAATACTCAGGATAGAGAGCAACCAGTTAAATTGACGAGTCATCAGGAACATGATAGAGGTGATCTTCCAAGATAATGGCGTCCACATATCAATTTGCAGCTATACCCTTCATTATCGGTACCCGTTGAAAACGGTGCCCTGTTATTTTCATACGACCGGAAAGTGCAGACATGGGTCCAGTTGCCGATTTCAACATCCAGTTCCGGCTACACAGAGGTTCCAGGAGGAACTTTCTTTTAGGGAGGGAGTAATGTTACGAGATCGCACACTTGTGTAATCCTTGAATCCGACTCTTCCTAACCCAGGTAGCACAATTAAAACATCGTGGATTTGATAGAGTTTTAAAACAGTTTTATTATGGTGAATAAAAATATGTAGTTTCATGGTTGCCTTGTACATATACTACCGGCTCTTAAAAACTGTGTAGCATTCAATACTGGTTTTGGTGTGTCTATTAAAAATATATAATAAGATTACTAAGTCTTAAAATAGTATTTGCCTTATTGTGGTTTTAAAATGGCATGGTTTGCAGCAACTTTAAGACTAGATAGTTTTATCAACGACTTGATTGATTGAACGTAGATTGATTGGTCTTATTACGCTCTACGCCATGACTTTATAGTTTTGAAATATTTTTTAAATATGCTCATAAAGTAACTAATAAAACCTGTCTTCAAATCGGGTTAACTTTCAGTTTGTTTGGTCAGTAAATGGAACACATTAACACAATCTCATTAATCTCACTTTCTCAAATGCCATGATAAGGCTATATTAAAATTCAACAGTCTAGATTGAATCATTTTGGTTTTCGCTAAGACTAACTGCAGTTCGTGTTGTCAACAATAAAACTGTAAGCATCCCCTCTCCTTGTGTCTCTCAAATGAGCCACGCCATTTTGTTTGATGTCCAAATAGGGATATAACGAGAGTTTTTTAGATTAAAACCTAGTGGCATTCATCATAAACCATAATAAGGGTAAACAGTTTTAATCAAAACGCACTCTGCCTTTGTACTTAATACGTGCTCTTGATACGGTATAAAATTCAGATACATTAAAACCCTTTGATCTTATCATTGCTTTATGAACGACTGAATAGTTTTATTTAATTTTCGGCCATTATATGTTCTCCAAATAGCGGAAGCCATGATCAAAAAAATACAGTAGTGAAATGTTTATATAAATTAGTGTTAGTGACTATACTGTGTATATAATATAGATTAGTGAGTAGTTCAATGAATAAATAAATTAAGTGAGTAGACCTACTGTGTGTATAAGTTTATCCCACAGTCGTAACAAAAACTTTAAAATAAATAAGAAAAACTTTACACTACAATAATAAACTACGACAAGTATATATATATATATATATATATATATATATATATATATATATATATATATATATATATATATATATATATATATATATATAAAGATTAACTACCATATTAAGTAGTAAAGATTGTGGCATATATGGATCATATTGTCAGATTCTGTATCACGTAACGTAATGTGTGATGTTTGAGATGACTGTGATCTGGAATTGGAAGTTTGTGTGGATCTCATCCCATCTAATTTGAATACTGTTTTAATCTTGCACTATCGCATGTGCTCACCTGCCAATTATTGTACTTCCCATATCTGACTGAGCAAAAATATTCTGAGCGCATCCCCACCAGAACTTTTTTGTTTGTTTCTGTGAGGTAGCTGAACTCTTATTTTGTTATAAATTATATTAGGAGAAAAATGTGATTTGTTGATCACCTACTAAACTAACAAGATGGATTCAGGGAACAAATCCAACCAATAAGAACTTTCTAAGGGCTTTGTTCGAATGTTTTCATGCATTGATAACATACCTTAATGGAAACCATAGAATGACATTTTCTGCACGTAAGATATCAATATGTATGAATCTCTATATGAATAAACACAGTCCAATTCATATCTGATATATTTTCCAGTTGAATAACTACATTGATTTAGATCAACAATGTATAAATTAACCTCCAGAATTCTAAAACAGCTTTTCGATTTGGTTTGTGTAACACCATTCTTTAGTGCCGGATGTCCCTTAGCAAAATTCATTGTATTAATTCTGTAGAATTTTGGGCAAGTAGACAGAAGAGACCTCTTAACATCCGACATTCCTCCCTCGATTTAGGTAATTGAGTCGATGATTTTGAACTTATTTGATCTCTCACCTACCTCTAATATTCCATTACTGTTAAGATATAATTAAACATTCTAAGTACGGTCCGTGCAATGGAGTTAGTTCCATTATTATTATGAATGAGATAGGTGAGTGAGAGCTTTCATTTGAAGTAATCAACAATATTCCCGAGGCATTTTTTTGAACACATAATTTACAATAACAACTTCCAATAACTATAGTTGAACAAACGGATACTAATTAGTGTAATATTTCATAATACGTTAGCGAAGTTTAGGAAGACTTTTAAATAATACAAAGTATTTACAACTATTAAGGAACCACGTGCATATGTTATGGCTTATAGAATAACAACTAATTTGCAGTGTTGACAAATGTAAGTAAATGTATATAATATATTGCGCCATTATCTACGCAGAAATTTGTCTGTAAAGCAACGCATCTTTAATTATGGACTATCAAGAGCACGTAGAATGTACATTTGAAATTCTAGCTAACAAGTGGCCAATATTCATATTCCACAGGTCACTCTATACAAATCTGAAGTTAGTGATTCCATTGTAAAAGCATGCTACATGGTATCCAATATTATAAGAAAACACTGAACCTTAAATTTTGAAGACACTCTTAATGAGTTTCCTTTGGAAAACATTCCACCTCTAGGGGTACGAAGCAACGCTCATGGAGTTTCTACGAGAGATTATTTTGCTGATTACTTCATCTCGCCTCATGAATGTGGTTCTTGATAATACGATAAAATTTAATTAAAAAATTAAGTTCCATCAAATTAAGTTTTCATAATAATAATTGAAGTTTAATAAATAATCAAGTTTCTGTTCGGGCATTAATATTGTTGAAATACCTGAAGGTAATACTATATTCAAATAAAAACTAGGAAACTATCGATTTATAAAGTAATAAATGAAAGTATTACTCTCTTTTTTTTCTTTTTATCGCATAGTTTATCCCATTTCTCGACAAACTGCGTACACAATTCACACCACAACTTTTTCTTTAGATACTTGTCAGCACATTCTTTCTTTAGTGACATGATTTCAAGACGTTATCCTAATACAACTCGCTATGAATTTCGAAAGCTATACGTGTGTCAACACTCATCATTGAATAAAGTAGCTGAACACAAACGGCAGTCCTGTGAAGCTGGGAACAAAAATTGTAAAGCCCAAATAGACATTAAACTAAAAAAAAAATAATAGAAACACACTAAAAAATGATGTGCTGTTAAGAGACGGAATTAGCGTAGTGATAAAAATAAATTTTGAACATTCCCATAGGGTAAATGTGGCACAAGCTTTTCCATACTCACGTGTGAACAAGACAGTACAAGAAATTTTTCAGTCATACTTTATTTCGGGAATGACTCCGTCAATTGCCAGATTTTATCATGAAATGAAAATAATTGAATCTGGTTCTGAAGAAAGGAAGGAAATACAGAATGTAAGTGCAACTATCTTCTTGCTAATGCTAGAGAAAATCCTGCTGACAGGCAGATGAAGTATTTGTATGATAAGTGGCGTTTCTCTCAGTACGGTATTCGAGAAGAAAAAAGTATGATGGAAGTTCTTAAGAACAGACAGTCCTTGTTACAGAAATCCGGCGGTGCACTAGTCATCAAAGAAAATCCTTTTATTGCAGTTGTCGTTACTCCAATAATGCGACACGCATTCCTTTGAGATTTTTCCACTGAAATGGTTTTCGTGGACTCCAGCGGATCTTGCTATCAGACAAATACTTGTGTCACATTTCTATTTACTTCAAACAAAACCGGGCCGTTCCTATCGCGTGCATTCTTCACACAGCCCAAACTGAAGCGAATTATACTTGAGGTTTTGCGTCTGCCACTGGAGCTATCGAAGTAGAAAATAGAAAGTTCGATCCAAAAGTGTTTATGACTTATGACAGTACATCAGAGCGCAATGCGTTATCAGCTGTATTTCCGAACTCCATGTTACTTCTGTGTACAGTCCATCTTTGTCAAGCTTTATGGATATGGCTCTGGCAAACTGACCGTGACATGAAAAATAAAGGCAAAAGAACAGTGATGAAAATGTTTAGGAACATTCATTACGCTCCAACATTAGAAGATTCAGATGAGAATTATGATTTCTTGATGAGTAATAATATAGATAGTACAAAATAACAAAATATTATATGATCATCTGAAGAAATTGTGGGTCCGTATAAAAGAATGGTATATTTCGAAAGGGAATAATATGATAACAAGAGGTAACCACACTAATAATTACACTGAAGTTTCAATCAGGATTTTTAAAGATATAGTTTTGCAAAGGTGCAAGGTTTTTAACTCTTGTGCACTGGTTGACTTTATTATCAATTTCTTCGAAAACTATTATAAGCGAAAATTGTTGGAATTTGCAAATTAGAGAAGATCTAAACGCCAAATTGATTATAGAAATATGTGTTTTAGATCAAAAGAAATTAACATTATTTATCGAAGGGACCATACAATTTTCCATGTTGCATCTGAAAAAGACTCCAATTTATTTTATACAGTAAATGCTAAAATTGTTTTTGGTGATTGTCCATCAGGCACAGGTGGCAAATTCTGTAAGCACCTATGCGCAATAGAACAAAAATTTTGTATATTATTTAAAATGTTTCCAGTACTAAGCATTCATGACAGAATACAATCAGCCAAATTAGCTGTTGGGCATTCAGCACCAGGGGAATTTTATAAAAATATGGAATCAAACACAACTGATTTTGAAAACTTTGAAACTCAGTTCAATCAATTAATTATATTCCTGCTGAAGTAGCCTTAGCAACAGCAATGGATTTATAAGTTAACGCCGAAGAGAGTGAAAGCCAATTTAAAAAAGAAATTATAACAATGCGCTGTGAATTTGATCGCATAACAAGTACGCTTGAAGGTGTAACGATGTTCCGGTGAACACCGCTGATGACACGCCTATGGTTCGAGCTAATCCAGTTTTTATCGACAGCTGATGGACATATAAACCGACCAACAATTTCGATGAGACAGTCCGGTCGAGGCATTGACTCGAAAGTATCTCTCCTCCAGTCTGGCGAGGTATTGACTCGTTAGACTCTACCCTTCCGTCGGCAAGGTATTGACTTGCCAAGCATCCTTCTTTCCATTTGGTAGGGTATTGACCTACCAAACAACGGCCACCCGTTGGAGAGGTATTGACTCTCACATATTCCTGTACTTCCCGCCTCTAAGGTACTGACTTAGGGGTACTTCGTCTGGCCCGAAGTATTGACTCTGACAAGCATCCAGAGCCCGTATTACCGCGTACACCCGTGTACCGAATTGTCGACGTTTGCATCGTCCTAAGCACTATTCCGTAGGTATATCTTCCCGGTCGACGACAAATTAGATACACAACCCCCTGCGTATCGATACAATAAGTATTTAATTTTGGGCCAGGTATTGATCTTGTTGTACATATGTAAATAGCGTCTGTAAATATCTTTATAAGAATAAACTTATTTTATTTTGGAATCCTGTCTCTAACTGCATAACCCTACCCGGAAATCCGTAACCACCTCCTAACGGATGGTTACAAAGGTAATCAAAGCCCAGAAGCAACTTTATCCATCATTTAGTTTAATGCACTAATGAACAGCCTGGAAACCCCTTCCCAAATTTTAAGTTTTTTGGAAGCTAAAAGTCGAATATGCGGGAGAAAATCTAGGACAATTCGAGACCAACCAACGTCAATTTCGCGACGTAAAAACAAAGCATTACCTTTGGGAGAATTCAAGCTGGCAGGCAATCCAAAATTGAAAAACTAAAACGGAAGCACAGCCTTGGAAGCAACACTTCGCAGAACCTACCAAATGCTAAGTTGCATTGAACCTAATTCTGTATTTCGTTGTTCAATAGAAATAATAATCCATGCATTCATGACTTTTATTGTAAGAATATCTACCATTTTTCAGGAAGATGCAGGTAGTAATGAATAGATTTCAAAATTTATGAAACAAACCTATACTGTTTAATTTGGTATTTCGCCACACTATTTTCAATTAAATAAAAAATAATTTAAATTTAGAATCATATGCCAAATTATTGGAAATAATATGGAAATGCAGTGTGGCGAAATTCCGAATTAAACCCGTATAAATATGAACACACTACAAAGACATATTATATATTTTATTTGCTTTTTATTACACTGGGATTTGTCTTCTGCCACGCAGCGTATTCATAAACAAAGCGACGAGTGATCCAGACTCGCACGGACTTGCGCGGACCTCGTGCTCTGTACTTTACTTTTGCCTTTACGCTTCCGGGAGGACGAGATTGTAACTGAGAATCGACACTCTGCGGAAACAGGACTGAACATGTGCGTTCCATTTTTGCCGTCAACAATTGAGTTGCCTGGCGAATGAATTGTGTTGAAATTTTTTACTTGCCGCAAATAAATATTCGCCTGGGGGCGGGTTCTCATAAGAAATAATGTGTTCTATTTTTGTGATTAAAAAGTTGCTTGACTAAAGTAGCCAATGTGTGGGGGGCTTTAATCCTTGCCTGAAATAGAGCTCCGTGCTATATAACTGAATGGTTCGATTCAAGATGTGAATATTATATTTTTAATTCTCTATAGAATTTCTGGAATTTGTGAAAATTACATGTATAATGGATTACAGTAGAAATTTATATCAATAAATACTTTACTGAATCATCAAGAATAAGTAATATTACTGAAAGTAATTTATTAAGTTTAACTAAATGGTCAATATTTCATACATGCCATTTTCCTGAATAATATTCACTACTTTCAACGATTAAATTAATTTGGTAAGTACTAAACGCATTGGAAGCGGACTAATGTGTTAATTACTTAATAAGGTCACCTAAAAATGATCCTAAACGTGTTCAGTGAGATGGGAATCCGCTAATTCCATCAATTAACAGCACCATTTTGATTTAATTGAGTTACTTTCGAGCATCTATAATTAATTAAAAGTTAAATAGACGTAACGTACCTGGCTTTCATTTTCTCTCTTCCTTTTTGCTTTAATTTAAGCAGTTTGGTCCTAATTACTACATTAAATCTAAATAAATCAGGATGGTGATTGACTCGTTCTCTACTCTTTAAGAAGCTACTTACTGATATTCGTTACCAAATACTTTACACTTTAGTAAAAATCGCCATTTTCTACTGAGTGTAACCGTTATTCGAAGGAATAACAGCTACTTTCAATGCTATATGCTGTTGTAGCAGATATTGAATTTCATTTTCTCGGATAAGGTGATAGAGGCATTCATAGTTCTTCTACAGCTCAAAGTGAATACCTGATTGAATTGAAAATAATCAAAGAATTCATCATTGAAGTGCCAGTAATCAACTCAAATGTCAGTTTCCTGTACCATTTGACGGACTTTCATAATTAGTTGGAGTAAGCTGTCCTCTGATCTGGCGTGTCAACAATAGTTACTTGTATGCCAAGGACTGAAAGTGCTACTTTGTTGGACGAGTCTGACAATTGCGAGACGAGCGAAGCGAGGTGAGCATTAGACGAGTCCAATAAAGTAGTATTCCAGCCGCGGCGTAAACAACATTTTTTAGACGACGCATAAGATCCAAAACTTTCTCAATTACACTGAGGAAAGAGAATAAATAATAGAGAATTATAAACGTTTTATTTATTGAACAATATAATGTACTTAATGATATTTGCAATGTCAATATTAATTTATTAATTATTTGCAAAAAGTAATGTTGATTGTACCTCCAGGACAATTATTATTATTAATTGGATTGGATGCAGATGGAATATGTATATCTCTACTAGATGTTGACGGAATCTCTGTAGATGTGTTTGTGATTCCGATACAATTTGTAGATGTGTTTGTATCTTCGATAGAATCTGTTGATTGATTCGTATTTGTGGTGGAAGAAAGTATTCTGTTAGCAATTCCAATCTTGTTTGTTATTGAGTCATTCATATAAGCTTCCGATACGGTGGAAGAAGCCCACCCAGCATGCCTTCTTAACTTCAGAAGGTCTACGCCAGTATCAACTAAAAGGGACGCTGAGGTTCGTCTAAAACAGTGGCCTGTATAATCTTCTGGATTTTGTAAATGTAGATATTTAACAATTTTACATGGTATCTTACTAAAGGTATGAATTTCCACAACTTGGGTTGAACACTTGCCTTTATGATAGCTGAGAAAGATAGTTGAATGATTTGTGTGTGGAGGTCCCAATGTTGAGTATTTACGGAATAATTCGATGGGATTTATACCAGGACAAATTGTATTTGTTACAGTAAATATACTTTGTTTGCTAGTTTTGGTTTCTGGTACTGTTATAATTAAAGCATCATTTTTATCTTGAATATCATTCAATTTTAATTTAATCAGTTCATCCCGTCGTAATCCACCTGCCACAGCTATTACTAGACAAATCTAAAAGACAATCACTCTTCGTATAAGATTAAAACTAATAAGTAATAATACATACTTTCCACATGAGATATGTCTCATCGGGTGAATGTCACAAGAATTCTATTATTTTCTCTAGTTAAAGTTTTTGATTTTTTTGCAGTGTACCCTTTGTTTTGTTTCTTAAGGAATTTGATGAGTTTTGGATATTTGTTGATGTGAACATCTTGTTTTATTGCGAGAGTACTTTTAATCATCGACAATATAGACAATAATGTAGAACTTTTACAGATTTTAGATGTTTCTGGAAAATACATACATTGGGTTTTTCGCCTTTTTCTGGTGACACCACTGTATAAAGAGCTCGTACTGTTTTTCGTACCTTGCATGCGATTTATCCGGCAACGAATTAAGAAACGCCGCATTGCTTTCTTCGGTGAAATCAGGCGGCGTGCATTCGAATAACTCTTCATTGCTAATGTTTTCTTTTCCATCATCATTCATTGTTATTAATTAATTAAGACAAAACTTCGGATGAAACAAATAATTTCAGAAAATTAAAAATTTGAGGTTATGCAAAATCATCGAAGTGAAACTGTCAACTGTCCACATTGAAAAGGGTAGAGTCACATTTGGGGAAGTTGAAGTTGTCTACTCCAGAGCGTCCCGAAAGTGTTTTGCAGTACGGAACTGTCACTTTCACTACATGGAACACTTAAAACGCAGCTTTCGGTATGTAAATGAATACAGAACGAGCAACTTTCAGATGGCGTCGTCTAAAAAAGATTTAGCATTATTATACTCCATAATAGCGGCTGGCTTTCTTTTGGGGTCTTCACGTTATCTCTATCAGATCATATTTATGTTTTATCGACAAAAAAAGCACGTCACTCTTGTCTTGCCATTTCATAACAACCACAATATTTTCATTTTATTTGGCGACGATCTCTCCCTTCTTGAGTTTGGCGTCCACGACAGCTTTGGGGAGATTTTTTCTATTTCTGCGCAATGTTCCTAAAACATGAGTGGATCTAGTTTCCAAAGTTTCAGCTAAGTTAACTAATTTATACTAGTTATATGTTAAAAGGGTTCTGCCTTCATCCAGTAAGAGTTCAATCATTTCCATAACAACCTTTTCCACAACCAGTTGTTCATTATTTTTTTCTTTGCCGCAATATATTTCCATTTAATTCGTATATCGCCCTGGCAAACAAATTTTAAAAAGTTTTATTCCAAATTTGTGACGTTTTCCTTTTATGTACTGTCTAAAGGACAGCATTCCTCAAAACGGGATCATCGTCTAATCAATGCAGAGAGATGACTGTGGAACCATACAACGATGAAAATTAGCGTTCATTTTATTAACAAGACTTTGAACTTTATAAATTATTAGTGTTTCAAACGAAACTCACGATTCCTAGTTAATTCCACAATATAATGAAAGTTATTGAAAATTCTAAAAATTTGACAATTGTTTCGATAAATCAATATCATCGTCAGAATGACAGAAGTCGCATTTCAATTGATGCCTACCTGATGTTTAGTAGTTATTTTTGGCTAGACCAAGAAGTGACCTAACTAGTGATTGACTTAATATATGTTTTTGAAAAAATAGAAGAAGATGTGATATTACAAATATGGAAGCTTAGATATTATTAGCCCTATGGTGATATCCTGGATATCATTTTTCCAATTAAGATCAGTATAACTGTGCAATGATATAGAAAACCAGGAAAACTATATCTGCTGATCTTTACAATTATCACTTAGGAAGACAGTTTATTAGTGGATAACTCCCTAGATTTACCTGTTCATTGACAACTTCATATTGTGGGTTTCTTAAATGTCTCCTTATTTCCAATTCTTCAAGGAAATCCAGTTCTTGTTTCTTTTCACAAATATGCAGCACTTCTAGTTTTGTGTTAGGTGTCAATGAATGATTGGTGTCAAGTAGATGTTTTGCGTAGTGGGATTTATCTGGTTGTTTTAACCTGTATGCTCGTAAGTGTTCACTGTATCGGATTTCAAAATTCCTAAGGGTCTGACCCAAATAGACAGCATTACATTCTGAACATTTGAGTTTATATAAACCTTCCTTTCTTAATAGTGGTCTTTTTGTTTTTATATTTAACAATTTTATACTAACGTTACTTTCTGTTTTAAGAGAAAATGTTGTATTCGTTGCTAAAGACATCTTTGAAATATTATTAGAAATAATTCCTGCATATGTGATGGTTTTATAACTTTTTATTTCATCAGCTTGTTTATGAAATATTAGTTGTAATGCCACTTTTTCCTCTTTTTAACTTATTAGCTTATTTATCATATTTAATGGATAACCGTTGGATCTTGCTATTTTTCTAATTGTATTAATCTTTCTATCAAAATTACATTTGTTCATAGGAACTGAGAAAGCTCTATGTATCTTTGAACTATATGCCGCCAGTCTGTGTGACATAGGGTGATTGGAATTGAATGGAATTGTCACATCAGTCTGTGTTGGTTTTTGATAAATTGAATAATCAAGTACATTATTAACTCTTTGAATTTTTAAATCAAGAAAATTTATTGAGCTATTTTCTTCAATCTCTAATGTAAATTTAATTTTTGGGTGTAAATTATTGATGTGGTTGAAAAATACATCTATTTGTCGTTCACTACCTATAAAACAAGCTAATATGTCATCTACATATCTATACCAAAATAAAATATTTTTCGAAATATTACTTTCAAAGATCTTTCTTTCTAAATTGTCCATAAAAATGTTAGCTAAAATAGGTGAGATAGGGCTTCCCATTGGTAAACCTTCATTTTGAAAATATATCTTATTGTTAAAAGTGAAATAATTCTGATTATTGCATACATCAAAAAAATTAAGTATATCTGATATTATTCCTGGATTAATATTTTTATCTCCTAGTAATTTTCTCACAAGTATTAGACATTCTTTAGGAGGAATTTTAGTAAACATATTAGTTACATCGAACAAAATGAGTTTATAGTTATCTTGCAAGTGGATTGCTTTCAATTTTTGATTAGTTCTATTGAATTTCTAATTGAGTACTGAGATTCATATCCGTAACTATTGAGTATATTGTTGCCAATATATTATTAGGAGCATTAACATAAGAAACTACAGGTCTAATTGGTTTCGTTATTTTATGTAATTTAACGGTTCCATATAATTGTGGACAATGAATATTTTATGTATGATAGACCTCTTTTCGTAATCACTTAAAAGATAATTTGAATTATCAACAATATCCCTTACATTATTAGAAAACTTTTTTGTTGGGTCTGCTTCAAGAACTTATACATCGCTAGATTCTATAAAGTTATATATTTTGGAATTGTAATTTTCAGTCGTCAAAATGACAGTTCTGTTCCCCTTATCAGATTTTGTAACTGTTAGCTTATTATCTTCTATCTTCTTTTTTATTGCATTTAAAATTGTAATGTCATTTTTTGTTTGACGTTTAACTTTTGAAGGTTCAATATTTTTGATCAAATTGGCAATTTTTAATTTCTCATAGAGAAAATTATTTGAATTAGATTTTAAAGCTGTTTCTGACTATGTAGCTATAATTTGTTCTATATTATTCGTAAATTTGGGTGGTATGCTGTACTTTGAACCTTTATTTAAAAATTCTATTTCACTATCTGTAAAATTAGTGTCTGAGAGGTTTCCAAATCGTGGTGCAAAGTCTGTTGGTATGTAGGTACTTACAGTTTCATGATGTTTTGTGTATTGAATTTTATGTTGTTTGTGTTCAAGATTATGTAGCTTCTTTTCTTGTTTCTCAAATTCCTTATGCTTCATCGTGAAATAGAACTTTCAAATGAAGGTTTAAAGTACAGCATACCACCAAAATTTACGAATAATATTAAACAAATTATAGCTACAGAGTCAGAAATACCTTTAAAATCTGATTCAAATAATTCTCTTTATGAGAAATTGAAAATTGCCGATTTGATCAAAAATATTGAACCTTCTAAAGTTAAACGTCAAACAAAAAAAGACATTACAGTTTTAAATGCAATAAAAAAGAAGATAGAAGATAATAACCTAAAAGTTACAAAATCTGATAAGGGGAACAGAACTGTCATTTTGACGACTGAAAATTACAATTCCAAAACATATAACTTGATAGAATCTAGCGATGTAAAAGTTCTTGAAGCAGACTCAACAAAAAAGTTTTCTAATAATGTAGGGGATATTGTTAATAATTCAAATTATCTCTTTTAAGTGATTACGAAAAGAGGTCTATCATACATAAGAATCCTCATTGTCCACAATTATATGGAACCGTTAAATTACATAGAATAACGAAACCAATTAGACCTGCAATTTCTTATGTTAATGCTCCTAATAATATACTGGCAGAGAGACTCAACAATATACTCAATAGTTACGGATATGAATCTCAGTAGTCAATTTGAAATTCAATAGAACTAATCAAAAAGTTGAAAGCAATCCACTTGCAAGATAACTATAAACTCATTTCGTTCGATGTAACTAATATGTTTATTAAAATTACTCCTAAAAAATGCCTAATACTTGTAAGAAGATTACTAGGAGATAAAAATATTAATCCAGGAATAATATCAGATATACTTAATTTATTTGATGTATGCATTAATCAGAATTATTTCACTTTTAACAATAATATATATATTCAAAATGAAGGTTTACCAATGGGAAGCCCTATTTCACCTATTTTAGCTAACATTTTTATGGACAATTTAGAAAGAAAGATCTTTGAAAGTAATATTTCGAAAAATGTTTCATTTTGGTATAGATATGTAGATGACATATTAGCTTGTTTTATGGGTAGTGAACGACAATTAGATGTATTTTTCAACCACATCAATTATTTACACCCAAAAATTGAATTTACATTAGAGATTAAAGAAAATAGGTCAATCAATTTTCTTGATTTAAAAATTCAAAGAGTTAATAATGTACTTGATTATTCAATTTACCAAAAACCAACACAGACTGATGTGACAATTCCATTCAATTCCAATCACCCTATGTCACACAGACTGGCGGCATATAGTTCAATGATACATAGAGCTTTCTCAGTTCCTATGAACAAATGTAATTTTGATAGAAAGATTAATACAATTAGAAAAATAGCAAGATCCAACGGTTATCCATGAATATGATAAATAAGCTAGTTAGTTAAAAAGAGGAAAAAGTGGCATTACAACTAATATTTCATAAACAAGCTGATGAAATAAAAACTTATAAAACCATCACATATGCAGGAATTATTTCTAATAATATTTTAAAGATGTCTTAAGCAACGAATACAACAATTTCTTTCAAAACAGAAAGTAACGTTAGTATAAAATTGTTAAATATACAACAAAAATACCACTATTAAAGAAGTCAGGTATATATAAACTCAAATGTCCAGAATGTAATGCTGTCTATTTGGGCCAGACCCTTAGGAATTTTGTGATCCGATACAGTGAACACTTACGAGCATACAGGTTAAAACAACCACTACGCAAAACATCTACTTGACACCAATCATTCATTGACACCTAACACAAAACTAGAAGTGCTGCATATTTGTGTAAAGAAACAAGAACTGGATTTCCTTCAAGAATTGGAAATTAGAAGACATTTAAGAAACCCACAATATGAAGTTGTCAATGAACACATAAGTCTAGGGAATTCTCCACTAATAAACTGTCTTCCTAAGTGATAATTGTAAAGATCAGCGGATATAGTTTTCCTGGTTTTCTATATCATTGCACAGTTATACTGATCTTAATTGGTAAAATGATATCCAGGATATCACCATAGGGCTTATAATATCTAATCTTCCATATTTGTAATATCACATCTTCTTCTATTTTTTCAAAAACATATATTAAGTCAATCACTAGTTAGGTCACTTCTTGGTCTAGCCAAAAATAACTACTAAACATCAGGTAGGCATCAAATGAAATGCGACTTCTGTCATTCTGACGATGATATTGATTTATCGAAACAATTGTCAATTTTTTAGAATGTTCAATAACTTTTATTATATTGTGGAATTAACTAGAAACTGTGAGTTTCATTTAAAACACTAATATGAGCAGATTCCACGAAGTAAGGGTCGAGACAGTTAATTTCTTCATAAAGTATGACATTTTCAGAACACTCGTCATTGTTTGCTAAGTGAAACAACCGTAAGAGCAATTCGAATCGATTTCGGGGCATATATTTAGAAATGTCACTCTTATATGCTGGAATTCTGCGCCAGTAATCATGTAATTATGGCTTTGAGTCGAGTCTCATCCAAATAATAATGAATGTACGAATTTCATTGTAGTTCGTCTCCTTCTATGAATTTAAACGTGACTCTTCAGTAATAGTTTCATTCACTATTCCACTAAGAATTTGTTGCTCTGCGTATAAATTTGTTCCAATCACAATAAAATTTATAACATATTCAGAGGCGAAGATTTCAAAGAATGACAATTCATTTTTACCTGTCATTTCGTCTTTCAAATCTTGCGGAATGCCGAGGTTACAGGAAGTTCACAAGTTGCAAAATTTCCTGTAACTGGTCCCCAATCTGACTCTTGAAACACTCTTTTTTCTCTCTGGACTGTATCTGTAAAAAAATTACTATCTTGAGCCACACAGATATTGCGACGATATAGGGTTTGATTCCAACTTTAGGATTTTCGGGTTGGGTCCCTACCCGTCTACCAACATCGACGATGTAGCTACTGAATCCACTATTTGGGCCTGGGGGGTCAATTAAGAAACCACTCATTAAAACTCAACAAATATATTGACGGAATTACCGATAACAAATCGACATGCACTCAAAGCGTAACAAAATATATACAAAACAAATATAAGACAAATACATCCAGCCTTCACCGGCATATATTCAATTACCCTCAGGAGACAATACAATATTCTCCCAAAATGACAATGCTTACGGAAAAGTACGACTAGCCGTACTTAACATAAGTTTGAGTCTCCCGACAGCAATGTAATGTACACTCTCAAATTAACAATATTATGCAAAAGGAAAACAAATAAACTATTCACTTACATTAAAATTATCCCAGGACACGACTTCTCCTCTAGAAGGGGCACGGTATACATTTCCCAGGTAGGCCTTTTCCGATTCACTCGACTATTTGCTTCACTGGTCCGAAGACCAACTCCCCGAAAAAATATATTTTTCGAACCAAGGAAGTGTTCTCTCCAAAAATGCTGAGTTTGTTGTTTTTTATATTAGAAAACATTATGCTCTACTTTGAAGTAATGAGCAAAACATATTTTCTATAATTCGCGTATAAAAGAGACTTCATTATTAGTATATTAAAGTATAAGTGGATAAAGAGGTCTTTCAAACACGCGCGATTTTTCGAGCACGACGGCGCAGCCGAGTGCTCGAAATAGAGCAAGTGTTTGAAAGACCAGTTATCCACGAATACTTTACGCTATTTTTTTTTATTGGTGCACTTTGGAATCATAAAATATTATTACTATATTATTACTACAAAAAAATGGAAGTCCATTCTCGATGCCCAGCCAAGTTTCGTGAACGTCAAATAGTATTTATTTTTAGTTGACGTTACGGGCTGTCAGATCAATAATCAAAAAGGTTCTTTATTTATAATTAAAGGGAAATAATGTATATATGAATATATAAACACATTTTGCAGAAAATACCGAATAAGACATTGGTTCCCAATGATAATATACAATTTAAAAACTAATAAAAAAGTTGTCATTGATACTTACGTTTCTCAAGTTGTTGTTGTTGTTACCATGGGGACTTTAAAAAACGCGCGTGTTTGAAAGTTCGATTTAAACACGCTGACGCGTGCTTTAAAAAGGTAATATGCGGCATCAATAAAAAAAACATTGTTTACAGTGTCACAATGAAGCTGTCTGAACACTGTTATAGTAATTTTTAGTGTACAGTTGGTTATTGAATTTAGTTATATTTTTATTTGACATTTGACTTTAACCTTGACACAAATTATAAATAAATTGGTTTAGCGTTCTTCTAGCTAGCAAATTATTATATTAAATTAGAATGATTTATATATTAAAAATATTAATGAATACAGTGCCCTAACGTTTATTTATCAATGATTTGTCAATTGTTGGTTTTTATATTGTATAGGATCCATATATAGGTATACAAAACGTTCGATTTTTGGGATGAATTACCAGATATCTATGTGAAGATGTATTACAGAAATAATTCTGTTCATGATATAATATAAATAGATCACAAGAGCATATACGAAGAAGCTCTTTCTTAAACAAATAATCATCCTCTTTTTGCTTAAATGCTTAAATGCAAGTTTGTTTATAATTCACACAATTATTCGGTTATAATATGTCAAAAGTCAGAAGTGCTGAATAAAACCATCTGTGATCTGTTCAATTAGGAATCTACAGAATTGCCAACTTAAATTCAAACCACTCCCAGTTTAAAAAAAGGGATTATATGAAATTCTATTTGATTTAAATGATTAAATGAATGCGAATCATAAAAAATATTGTGTAAAACTTGTCCCACAATAACTTTCTGTAGTACTCGTGATTTGCACAACGAACCGCGAAGCGGTTCGTTGTGCAAACTTCACTCGTACTACAAAACGAGTCATTGTGACACTTGTTTTACAAATAACTATTAAAACATTGACCTACTTTTGTTTGGCCTACCATATACTGGGTGTTATTTCTAAACATGACAATATTTGATTGCTCTAGATAACTGATCATGAGACGGATCTGCAATGTATTATTTATACTTATATCTGTTGTGGGTTTTATTTTCCTAGAATTAAAAGAAAATATAGATGCCAAACAAATATTTTTTTCAGTTTTTGGTACACAAACCTTTCAGGAAAACTTTTGTTTTTTTCGCTAACGGTTTGTTATCAGAATCACTCGAGCATGTTGCATCTGTTTCTTCATATGTAGGGTCCAGATCTGAATTTGAGTAATCAGAAAACTTATTACTCATATTCCTTTATTCATATACATTCATTGCCTGCATTTTTCACCTCTAATTCCAACTCCAAAGGGTTTAGTGTTTTCCTATCGCACGCCATAATAACGGTTTTGAATTTCAAAGCCGACCCTTCTTTCCTTACGGCAGTCCACAACAAACTAAAACATACGCTGAAAAGAAGAGAGAGAAATTCGTAATGAATTTTTGGTGGGTTGCCTTGGTTGTAGGTGAAATTGTTGGTTTTCGAGATTGGTGCCATGGTGTAGGATTGGTTCCCTCTTCAGGGCTCGGTTGGGGGTATGTTGGGTGTTTGAGTGCGCGTCTGAGACTGTGAAACGTAAATTGGTGGTTAGGTTGAAGTTGGTAGTTGAAGAGGTGTCTAGAGAATGTTGAAAAAGTGACTAGGAAAGTTTTCTTAAAAGTGTATGGAATTGAGAAAATTGAACGAGTTTTGTGGCTAGAATGTAACTGGAGGAAGGTTTTATGTTAAATTATTCGGGAATTGATATTTGTAACGAGCGAAAGCTTAAAAGTGTACGGAGTGGTGTGACAAAAAGTGTCCAAGATAGGGGTGTTCTGGTGGAAGACGAACCATGCATAGCTGCCGATACATAAGATATTATGCTGTTGAGCTGGCTAGGTGTTGGAAATTACTTAGTGAAAAATGGGTTGTTTTTACTGAATTTGGGATGTCTCCGGTGTTTTTAGAGAGAAAATATTGAAGATTTGTAATTTTTATTGGTTTTTGGAATTTGGTTGGAAAAAGTGTATAGGAGACATTTTTGAAAAGTGTATAGAATTGGGTGATTTGTTGAAATTGGAATAAAATGTTGCGGAGACGTGCCTCCGGGGGTTTGGGATATTTACGGCGGTCTGCGTTGAACAATAATAATCATCTCAATCTAAGGCGAGTACAGCTGCATTTGATCCCTGTCGACGATCGTTGGTGCATTTGGCTAGTGAATAAATTCACAGAGATCTACGCTGCGTCTGCACCCATTTATATTTCGCTCGAAATATTGCATACGTCATTTGTCCTTGACTGTCCATATATTGTACACACGGCCAGTGACTAGGCATTATTAAGAATATCGCAATGCTAAGCCATGTGTACAATATGTGGATACGGTATTTTTTACAAAATAGTTTTGAGGATATGTTTATACATTATTTTTGGGGAGAGATACAACAAGGTAAGGTACGGAAACTAGTCTACTTTGGCAATTTGACAATCAACGGGGAAATCTTACTAACTATGCACTACAAATCTACGCACTATCTCAACATTTAATACCAAGCATTCCAGGACCAGAGATTGTTAAGTTTATTTCTCGTCATTTTAAAATAGAAATTGCGGAAACAATCGCTGTTCAGAACATCAGTGAATTTGATAAATAATTTGAATACTTATCTAGAATTGAGAGAAAATTGAATAATAGTAAATCTAACACAGGCGTGTCAAAAAGGACTGAACAAGAACAGGCACAGAATTAGGGTAGAAACCAAAATAGAAATTATATAGAACCAATTAATAGTCAAAATAGAAATAAGGGAAATGTAGGTCATAAAAAACAGGCCAAACAATAACTCTAACCTTAACAACCTCCATCATATTAATAATAATTATACCAGTGGTGGAAATTATCGAGGTAGCGACAATTTCAAGAACAATGGGAACACAAATTGGCGTGGGAACAACACGAATCTTAATTACTGTACAAGGAATAATTATTCGAATAATACAAATCGCATTAATTATCTGAGAAGCAATTATCCAGAAAATAGGAATAAAAACTATCAAAACCGAGACAGGTATAATCAAACCAATCATGATAACCGACAGAATCGCGGTACTCAAACCAGGGCTCGAAAGAACTCTGGGGGTGAGAACCATCGAGTGGATCATATCAACGCAGCAGCTGCGCACAACAGATCTAGAAGTTTTGATAGAAGTCATAGTGGGACTCGTGAGAATAATGTCGAGGCTAGTTCGTCTTCAAGGGATAGATCTCGTCATCAAGGAGATCAGCATTTTCACTAGAGGGTGTCGCTTCAATAACTAGGTGTTGGTACTGCCACCCGAAAAGTTTCTTAGATATGGATCAAGGGGACCTAGAATCAGAAATTAAGGGCTTAGTAATTACAAAGGATGCCATAGGTGGTATTCCAATTAGAATAATGTTAGATAGTGGATCCAACAAATCAATTATTTCAGAAAAAACAGTTCACAATATTCTACAACTTAAAAACAATATTATGATAGTACCTAGAGTAAATTTGATAGGGATAAATGATAAAACTTTAGGAAACACCAAGTAACAGCAAGTGTCAATATAAATAATATCCTCATTAACATTCAGTTATCAATAGTAAATCATTTAGAGCATGACATAATATAGGGTAATTATGTATTAAATAAAAATAAATTTATAATGAATTATAAAAATGAATTAGTGACAATTGAAGACAAAGTAGAAATACCGTTTTTAGCAGACAGTTTTTATAAGGAAGTATCTAGTGTAAATATAATTAGTAGTGAAGTTGTGAATGAAGAACGTGAATTAGAGGAAGTAAGACGTAACAAAATTTTGTTTTATGACTTTTACGTAAAACAAATACAAATAAAGTGATCAAGGCTAAAAAAATTCTTTGGCCCAAGTGACCCGGTTGCGACTTTGCAACATATACCCCATCACAGCTCAAGCTCCGCCTTCTGTTATACGTCATGCTTCGCCAGCAGCCGTAGACGATATACCCGCTATCAACACATATTACTAAATATACCCAATTCCAACACAATTCGCCCCTTTACATCGTGCCAATGTCATGTCGATATAATGATGCAATAATAATCATTTTTGCGTGGTTCCTCATTGACAGTGCATTGTATTGTTAAGAACTCGCACACCGAAGCAGATACTAAGTACGGCCCTGTAACCTTATGTTAACGGAGTTGAGAAAAAGGCGAGCGCGCCGAATTCTGAGAAGATCTATTGAGATCTATTGTGAACCGTCCTCTCTAAACATGTTCTCGAAAGGCATTTTAAGAAATATCGCGAAAGGCATGTCCCGTCCCGAATGTTCTAGTAAAAAAAGTTTTTGATATAAATACAGGACCGATCAGCGGATAAGTTCAGTTTATAATTTGCCATAGTGAGTTAAACAGTAATTAAGTGAATATAAAAGTGTGATAAACTAATAAGTTAGTGACTAGTTAAGTACATATAAATTAGTGTTAGTGAGTTAGTGTTTGAATAAATTAGTAAGTAGCAATACCGAGTGTTTAAAATTTATCCCACCCGTTTACGTTTCAAATAAATTAGAAAAACATTACATTGGTGTCAGAAGTGGGATAATATAAATAAATTGCCACGTAAAAATGGCCAAGAGACTATGTGATCTCAAAGTGACGGAATTAAGAGCAGAATTGGAAGATCGTGAGTTGGAAACGTCCGGTAAGAAAAGTGAGTTAGTAGAAAGACTTAAAGTGGCACTGGAAAATGACGATTTTGATCCAGAAACAGTTTTATTTAATGACGAGGCTTCCACCTTAATCTCGTCAATTTCTGCCATGGAAGAGAAGATTTCAACGAATGTGAAAAACGATATTTCTGCCATGGAAGACAAGATCTCAACTAATGTGAAAAGCGAGATTTCTACTATGAAGAATGATATTTCTTCCAATATGGACGAGAAAATTTCCACTATGAAGAATGATATTTCTACTAATATGGACGAGAAGATTTCCACCATGAAGAATGACATTTCTGCCTATATCTTATCGTTAAAAAATGACATTGCTGCTGACGTCGAGAATAAAATTACGTCTTTGAAATCAGACATTGAAAACAAAATAACAACGATAGACGAGAAAATCAAGGAATTGGAGAGAAATATGGCAGATTTAAGAACAGAAGACAAGCCAGTAGGAGGAAAGAAGATTAAACATATAAAACCCTGCAAGCCAGAAATAACTTCCAGGATAGAGGACATTGGAAGTTTTGCACGAGTCAAGACCCCAACATTCGACGGAAAGACATCGTGGACCAATTATGTAAAACAGTTCGAAGCAGCCGCTAGAGTGAATAATTGGTCCGATAAGGAGAAAGCAGTGAACCTAACTATCGCGCTTCGGAGAGATGCCTTAGATATACTTCAGACGATACCTCTGGAAGAAACGGATGATTTCGAGCTGCTGAAGAAGAGGTTGGACATGCGGTACGGTCACGAACATCTAGAACATTTGTACCAGTCCCAACTGAAGAACCGAAGGCAGAAACGTGATGAAGCCCTTCAAGAGTATGAAGTGGATACTGCCCGACTCGTTCGATTTGCTTATCCGTCAGCACCAGAGAACATGATGGAATGTCTGGGCATCCAGGCCTTTATTGATGGCTTACGTGACCCCGATATGGAGAGGACGCTTCGTTTAGCCCATCCCAAAACATTAGTTGACGTATTGACAGCTGCTCTTGAATATGAAGCAGCAACGAAGGCTTCAGGATATAACAAAATTAGGACCATACAAGAAGAAGGTGACGAAGACAGATTTGACCAGTTCGTCAGTTTAATAAAAAGTATGATTGACAAGAAGCCGAGAAAGATCAGATGCTGGAATTGTGGCGAGCTAGGGCACGTACGCAATCCGTCTAAGCGCCCCAAGATTCCGGTAACCCAAGAACTCCAGTCACAGGGGAAATCAGACAGGGGTGAACATCCTGCTGATGTGAGTCAACGAAATGCCGACTCCCTGTCCAGACGGCCGTGCCCAAGAGTTTGCTCCCACTGCAACAAGGTGGAATCTAGGGAAGCTGCAGTTTCAAGAACTACTGTAGTCAACGAGGAATGGTCACCCACCAGGATCAGAGAAGATCAGGAGAATGATCCTCACCTGAAGATGATCCGGCAATGGAAGAAAGAAAACCGGCGACCTACCTGGCAAGAAGTGTCAAGATTTTCACCGAAACTGAAGGCGTATTGGGCTCAGTGGGACTCCCTTGTCCTGGAAGAAGGGCTGTTGAAAAGACTCCTTGAAAACGATGATGGTTTTCAGATGAGGAGACATCTAGTTATCCCGAGAACAAGAGTAGCTGAGGTACTGAAGAAGTTACACGACAGTCCATCAGAAGGTCATCTCGGAGTGAAGAGAACCCTTCAGCGAGTTCGTGAAAGGTTTTATTGGATGAACAGCTCCGACGATGTGAAGGACTGGTGTAAGAAATGTACGACTTGTGCTACGAGTAATGGACCACATCGCAAGAGAAAGGCACCCATGAAAGAGTACAATGTTGGAAGCCCTTTCGAAAGGATTGCTTTAGATATCGCTGGACCATTTCCGACGACAGAGAATGGTAGCAAGTACATACTGGTTGTAATGGATTATTTGACAAAGTGGGTGGAAATTTACGCTATCCCGAACCAAGTGGCCACAACTGTCCCGGATGTATTGGTGAAAGAATTCATCAGCCGATATGGAGTGCCCATGGAAGTCCACAGTGACCAGGGAAGAAATTTCGAAAGCCATCTATTCCAGGAGATTTGCGACAAGCTGGGAATGAAGAAGACCATAACAACAGCATTACATCCACAGTCAGATGGAATGGTCGAGAGAATGAACAGGACTATTGGAAAATACCTGTCCAAAGTAGTATCCAGCCATCAGAGAGATTGGGACCAGTATCTCTCCCTATTCGCATTGGCTTATCGATCTGCCGTCAATGAGTCCACGGGTGAAACACCTGCGAAAATCCTGTTTGGACGTGAAATGAGGCTTCCTTGTGACCTGGAATTTGGCTGTCGGCCTGGAGAAGATATAGCAGGCGAAGACTACGTGATCCAATTGAGAAGAAGGCTGGACGATATTCATGAACTAGTTCGAACAAATCGTCAAGTTGCCAGCGACAGAATGAAAAGTCGGTACGACACGCAGGCCACAGAGGGCGGTTTCAAAGAAGGGGACAAAGTATGGTTACACAACCCGGCGAGGAGAAAAGGATTTGCTCCAAAATTACAAAAATCCTGGGAAGGTCCATACTTGATCAAAAAAAGGATCAATGATGTTTTATATCGCATAAGCAAGATCCCAACGGAAAACCAAAAGTAGTTCACCGAAACCTACTAGCGCCATTCGAAGGAGACCATGACATAGAGGAAGGAGTAAACCTTATTCGAGATGTGTCTGACCTCACCTTCGATGAATTTATGGGCGCGTATGGAGGTACCGGGAAAGCTAGATATGGAGTCACTTCGGAAAAACAACAAGATTTGTTCACTCTCCCAGAAGATTATTCACTGACATACAACATCCCCGCCCGTATCAAGAACGCACGAGGGTTGGCAACCGTCTTTCGAAAGAAGTTCGGGCAATTAGAAAAACTTGAAGTCCAGATTCCAGCCCCTGGCATGACACTGAAACTGAAACATAATTCGCGGTACGTCTTCTACGTGGTAACTAAAAATGAATTCTAAGATCGATCTACCTACCGCGATGTGTGGGAAGCACTTCGAAACCTCCGAGACCATGTGTTGGAATCCAACGTGAAGAAACTGGCTATGCCTAAGATAGCGAGTAGCCAGTTGGATTGGCGAATCATCAGGAACATGGTAGAGATTATCTTTAAAGATACCAGTGTCCATATATTGATTTGCAGCTACAACCCCCGTTATCAGTATCCGATGAAGACGGTGCCCTGCTATTTTCATAAGATCGGAAAGTGTAGAGATGGGGCTAGTTGCCGATTCAAACATCCAGTCTCGGCGGCTAGTTGCCGATTCAAACATCCAGTCTCGGCTACACAAAAGTTCCAGGAGGAACTTTCATTTAAGGAGGGGGTAATGTTACGAACTCGCACACCGAAGCAGATACTAAGTACGGCCCTGTAACCTTATGTTAACGGAGTTGAGAAAAAGGCGAGCGCGCCGAATTCTGAGAAGGTCTATTGGGATCTATTGTGAACCGTCCTTTCTAAACATGTTCTCGAAAGGCATTTTAAGAAATATCGCGAAAGGCATGTCCCGTCCCGAATGTTCTAGTAAAGAAAGTTTTTGATATAAATACAGGACCGATCAGCGGATGAGTTCAGTTTATAATTTGCCATAGTGAGTTAAACAGTAATTAAGTGAATATAAAAGTGTTATAAATTAATAAGTTAGTGACTAGTTAAGTACATATAAATTAGTGTTAGTGAGTTAGTGTTTAAATAAATTAGTAAGTAGCAATACCGAGTGTTTAAAATTTATCCCACCCCTTTACGTTTTAAATAAATTAGAAAAACATTACAGTATGTATTGTTTTCGGTTCGTCCAAAGGCTTACCGAAAATGAGTTATATTTAAGGCAATATTTCAATTTACATGAAGAGGATGTGTTTGTTACAGAGTAATTTTCTGATAACGCTTATTCTAATGTTTGCGTACGTACAAATCTAAACCGAAATAATGCGGAAATAGATTATAGAGTGCAATGCAATATATGGATTCAAAACTTCAGTGAAAGTACAAGAACACAGTGGATTGTCAGGAAATCGTTTCCAAATTTAAAAACAATGTTATACAAGAAACAGTTCATGTGCCACCATTCCAATTTTAACAAAGTTGTTGATGAAAAAAGGGTTCGTTTCAATAAACGAATTAAAGGAAATTATGTATTAGAATCATATCATATGAAGCATATGTTGAACCATGCAAACAATAGAGTTACACATCATGATATATTATATGAAAAATTCAAAAATCAATCTATCTGTTTAAATGTTCAAGAATTAAATGACTCAACTTACCATGTAACTTCATCAAAAGATAAACAAATGTTATACACAGTAACTACGATTTTCCGACATTTTGAGATTGTCGTGGTGGAATAGGGGGAACGTACTGTAAGCACATTTGTGCAGTGGAATTAAAAATTGACCGATTTCTTGAAAATTGTCCATTGATAAGTAAACATGACAGAATTAATTTAGCATATATTGCATTAGGATCAAATGTACCAAAAGACTTTTTTAGTGACATGATGTCAAGAGAACACAGTGACAGAAATACTGGAACTGGAAATATTAAAATTAATTTAGAGCAACCCAAAATTCAAATTTTACTGTCAGAAGATCCTCATAACTGAGAAAGTGGCTCGTTTGATTTCACGAAAATTATTCAAGATTTAAAATCAGAATATGCCAGAATAGTCGACTTAGCGGAACAAAGAATTAATAAAGGAAATGAAGACGTTTTACTAAGATTTGTTCAGTCACTCAAGCATATTAAGACACCATCACAATTAACCCAATTCTTCGTACACAAAATTATAAACACCACTAAGTTAATCAAAGTTCAGACTACATCAATAAGCCGGCGAAAAATACGAGCTGGTTTGAAAGCTGGAACACGCCGAATAATAGCTGGACGCCCAAGTCTTAAGGATACTTCATTTAGCCAAAAACGAGAAAGATCAAAAATCAATCATTCCATTATTGACAACATAAATAAAAATCGACCAAACGCCAAAATACATTAAGTAAAGTTATGTACATCTAGTATAACTAATTGAATGAAATAAATTTTATGAAATAATAATATTGCAATATTATTTTCCCATTCGCAGCGTTTAAATGGAAATCATTGAGAAAATGTACTGATCGAGCGAAGCGTGTCTAGATCGGATACAATCAGTAAACTGTGCTGGTACCGGGTAGGAATAGTTTTCTTTCTAACAGCAAAAGATGACGTATAACAGAAGGCGGAGCTTGTGCTGTGATGGGGTATATGTTGTAAAGTCGCGACCCGGTACTTTTTTTCCTCTAAATTGGCTGGGCAGCTAATGTGTTAGATTTAAATGTATATGGACTATTGTGCTGAATCTTTCGAACCCTACAATCTACAGTTTTGAAATTGGACATTTCCAATAGATTTTCCTGTAGAAACAACAAACTTTGTGGTATAACCCTGTGGATGATTAACTCAGTGTTTGTCATGATATATTTGCACCGATTTCCCCTACAGCGTAATTGTTAACTTGATTTTATTACCAACCATTATCCGATTAAGAATAAATTAACGTTCAAACAAAAACCATGTTTCAAGACAGTATAATATATGTCAAACATAAATCTTATTCCAATTTGTATTGGTTGAATTAGGAGATGTGTTGTATTTCAAAATAATTTCATTCACTTTGAGGCATGAATAATTGCGTTTGTATAGCTGCCAATTAGCAAGAACTGGTGATTAATTTATACATTTGATGTGAACTGGGTACAAATTATAACAAAACATTTTGACAATATGTGTGAGTAATCATTCCATGTTACTTATTCAAATTTTGTAAGGTACATGGCATTTTATAGTTTTAATAAGTAATTTCATTTCTTTATTGCATAGATGTTGTATATTAAAGTTACGATTTTCATGCAAATTTGTCAATATTATGCTTGCTCAACTTTTCTATCTGCTACATTGTAATCAACCACTTCGTAAGATATATTTCCTGGAACATATTCCATCAGAATCTCGTATAATTCTGACTTTCCGCTTGAAAGAATAGAGACGTTTCTAGACCCTCCTTGCACATATGTATATGTATTTCATTTAATGATGCAGTCAAGTTAACTCCATAACTATACGAAAGTTTGAATAATCGTGATCAAAATAGAGGTTTAGATTATTGCTTCGTGACGACTTCATTTGTTGTTACGTATTTTATGGTCAGAGAGATCTATATTCAGATGTTTTGTTACACTACACTACAAACTCTTGGAAACAGGAGCACAAGAATCTAAAATCAACCCAAGAATAAAGAGAACAATTACAGCATGAGTAATGCCTTTATTAACAAAAAGAAGTCAAAAAAGATTTTCAAAACCATACTCAGACCAATCTTCATGTGAATGTGGATGTGAATCTAGAATATTAAACGAAAGATAACAAAGTAAGATATATTCAATGGAGATAAAGTACCTGAGAAGAGTAATTGGGTCACAAAAATAGATAAAAGAAGGATCGAAAAGATAAGACAGCTATAATGGTGGGAACATTTATAAAAAATGGAGAACACGAGATAAATATGATAAATATAGGGAGCAACAATAATGAAGAATCAACGAAGGGAAAGACAAAAGCAAACGGAGGCGATATCAGGAAAACTGACTAGGAAGGGAAGACAGTCGAACGAACCAAATAATTGGAAAGGGTGATATTTTTAGAAGAAATTTTCAGGTCTATGCTATTCCAGGTGCATTGAGTGCATTTCGTTTTTATTTTAATGTTTTATATGTACAACCACGCTAAATGAATAATGGGACGTGGAAGTTCGGTTTCCATTCAGCGGAGTTCCTACAGACTTGACTCCTGTAACAAGTACGACTATGGAGTAAAGAAAAAATCTTCTATATCAATAAATCTAGAAACACCCTATGAATACATATTTAGAAGTCCAAACAAATTTATGCGATAGTTTGACTTACATTCTGATTGCAAGAGCGCGTACTAGTCAAAACATTTTCAGTAAAATAATTTGAAAATAAAACACAGCTATTTCAAACACATTGCAAAATATCGACACGAATCGTAAAAATATTAAGCATCGTGTTGATATAATACCTCCAATGTACAAGTAAATTAAACACGTTAAACCACACATAGTTTCTTACTCAGCAAAAGTAACGCTAAAACGTAAGAGAAAAAATTATAGAAAAAAGGGCGTGTTCGTTCGAAGGCAGGCATGGTTCGTTCGCGAAAGGTGTCGGGTAGTTCGACCTCAACCGTAGGGGCAAGATAGCTTCCCCTATCACCCTACGCGAGTAAGTGTATTAGTTCGCGTAACTGATTTTTTTTTGGTGTGTTGTTCTGGAATTCATTTCCTTTCATCGTGGTCTGAGTGGTAGATGTGATATTTAGTTATTATCGGCTTCACATTTGAGAATCATATACTGATTTGTTTTTATCCGGACTCACTGGCATTCTAATTCTTCCTCACCTATTAAGCCGACGCCGTTGTGGCCACCTAACAAAACCTGCCGATGTGGCCAAGTAAATTTCATTCATGGACATTATTACTCACTGTATCAATTTAATGTCTGTATTGTATTATATTTCAGGGAATATAACCAATATTTATGAAAATAATTTTTCTAATTTTATGTATTGTAATGTTTTTTCTCATTTATCTGAAATACTTGCTCCTGATAGAAGGGATACATTTATACAGACGGAATGTCTACATACATAATTTATTTATTCACTTGGCTTTTCGCTTATACCTAATGTATGTACACAAATGAATTCTAATTCATTTCATATAAACTGTTCACTATTTACGTTCCCTGTTCTGCTCCATTCGCTATGACATCAGAGTGTCGACTAACTCACGGCTCGCAGGTAGTCGCTTTCTCGAAAATTGGAATTCACGGAATTTTTAGAATGCGGCTTCGAACAAACGATCGAACATTTTTCGAAATTCAAACTTTTGATAGCAATGAATTTTATAGGGACTACACAAGTGTGCGATTTCGTAAAACTACCCCATCCTAAAAAATAATTTTCTCCAGGTACTTCTATGTAGCCGGGACTGGATGTTTAAATCGAGAACTGTAGACTTTTCTACACTTCCCGGTCGTATGGAAATAACATGGCACCGTTTTCTTCGGGTACCGATAACGGGATAAATAGCTACAAATTAATATGTGGATACCATAATCTTGGAAGATCACCTCTATCATGTTCCTAAGGACTAGCCAATCCAACTGGTTGCCCTCTATCCTAAGCATTGCTAGTTTCTACACGTTGGATTCAAGCATAGGATCTCAAAGGCTTCGTAGCGCTTCACACACATTCCGGTATTTGGATCTTGAAATTATTCATTGTTTGCCAGGTAGAAAATAAATTATATTTGAAACTAAGTGTCTTGCCAGGGGATGGAATTTGATCTTCAGTTTTTTATAATTGCCCAAACTTCTTTAAAAGGGCGGTTGATAACCCCCTTGCGTTTCTTATACTGGCGGGGATGTTGTGTGCCAGTAAATAATCTACAGGGAACGTGTAAGAATCTTGCCGTCGCTCTATAGTGACTCCATATCTCGCTTTTCCGGTACTTCTGTATGCGCCCATGAATGTTTCGAAGGCAGGATCAGACTCTTGTCGATTATGGTTCACTCTTTCATTTTTTTCATGGTGTCATTCGAATGGTACTAGTCGGTTTTGGTGCACTACTTTCGGTTTTCCATTGGGGACCTTGCTTATGCGATGGATCCTTTTCTTCATTAAGTACGACCTTCCCACCATTTCTCTAGTATAGAGAAAAACTTTTCGTCTCATCGTGTTGTGTAACCTTCTTTGAAACTGCTTTCTGTGGCCTGCGTGACGTACCGTTTTTACATTTACTGGCTGGCAACTTTAAGATACATTGCAACCAATTCGTGCACATCGTTCATTCTTTTTCTCAATTGTATTCCGTAAACTTCTCCTGCTAGATCTTCTACAGGCCGACAGTTAAATTCCAGGTACCAAGGAAGCCTCGTTTCATGTCTAAATATGATTTTCGCAGGTGTTTCACCCGTGGACTCATTGATAGTGGATCGATAGGCAAACGCAAATACGAAATATATTGGTCCCAATCTCTATGGTGGCTGGGAACTAGTTTGTAAATGTATTTTCCAATGGTCCTGTTCATTATCTCTACCATTTCATCTGACTGTGGATGCAATGCTGTAGGCCTGGCCTTCTTCATTTCCACAAATTCACTGGAATACATAGATCTCGAAATTCCTCTTTTGATCACTGTGGACTTCCAAGAGCAAAACTTTCATCAATACATCCACGACAGTTGTGGTCTCTTGATTTGGGTTCGCGTAAATTTCCACCCACTGTGTGAAATTACATCCAGAATATATTTACCACCATTTTTGTCATTGAGATGGCCCAGCTACAGCTAATGCAACTCTTTCGAAAGGGCTTTCAACATTATAATCTTTTATGTGTGCCTTCCTCTTGTGATATCGTCCATTACTCTTATCCCAAGACGTACATACCTTACACCAGTCCTTCACATCATCGAAGCTCTTCATACAATGAAACCTAGCTGTCTTCTCTTCAAACAACCATAATTGTTTGCAAGGATTATTGTGACCAGGCCTTTTTTCAGGATAGAGGAGTCCCACTGGTGATACGGACGCTTCACCCCCGCCGTTTTGCTCCCAGCCGTTTTGTCCCCGAACCATTTCGCCCCCGAAGTCTTACCTCTAGCTTTTGCCAGATTCAGCTGTTTCCATCTGCATCACGAGGAAATAGCTAGTAGGATATTTGCACCTGTTTTTTTTTGTTTATGCGAAATGGCTTGGGGACGGAACGGTTCGAGGGCGAAACGGCTTTGGGAGAAACGGCTGAGGGCGAAACGACAGGGACGAAACTGTCGAGGACGAAACGCGGAGGCAAAATGACCGTAATGCGTCCCATTGAGCTAAATATGCCTTGTGTATTGGTGAAAATCTTCTTGACAGTTAGGTCGCCGATTTTCTTCCTTCCATTGCCGGATCATCTTTAGATGAGTATCGCTCTCCTGATCTCTGATCCTGATAGGGATTGTTATGTGCTAGTCATTTTACATCCGGGAAAATAACCATTATTTGATGTATAATTTTGGCGATTATGAATAAGTGGAGTATATATTGACTCATTTTGCATATTTTCACTTGTATTTTACAAAACTAGGTAACATGGGTTATCTCCTACATTGTAAGGTCAAACTCTACTCTAACTGTTACTATATTCAAAAAATGCATAGAGCAATAAGAATTTCATAGATTTGTTGCTTTTGAAGTAAAAATGTAGGTTTAAATTTATTTCAAACATTCTCTGAAAACGATCACAGTAGTAATCGTGTGTAAAAATCATCTGTGAAATCATACATTGGTACAAATGAGAAGTCTAATGTTATAGTTTGAGAAAGATAGGGGCAAAGGTTTTCCCAATAGGAAAATAACAATAATATCGTTCATCGATTCTTGAATATCTAGAGATCCTCTGTCATATTCACGAAGTGTTAAGTCAGTAAGTAAAGAGCAATGTGACTTGAATCGCCAGTATATTTTGTCACGGTATATCATAACTTCACCCCAGAGGCATTTTTATTAAAGACTAAGATCCAAATAGTTGCGATCAAACATAAGATAAACAGATCACCAACGCTACCACATTATCCTAAATAACAATAGTTTAACTATAAGATCTGGGTGAAAGCTACAAAAATTAGTGAGTGATTTACTGAGACATTTATGCATATGTAACAATTTTTATCTTAAAGTGTCAAATAATACATTTATGTTCATATATACGGACAAAACGATCAAAAAGTCCCAAATTAGTGCCTATTTAGGAGAAAAGTTGTTTACAACGCAGGAAACATGTTAATTCTGAAGCCGAATGTAATTCATAGATTCATCCCGAAAAAATTACCGTCAACGAGACAATCCTGCAAAACTCTCTTTAACAAATATTCATTATTTACCGTGTTGCCAATTCAGTTCACCAGCCAAAAATTCATTGCTCGGCGAACGATAAAATATCGACGTGGAGGCTATTGCAACGTAATCAAAGCAATGTAAAATGAGTTTCTCCCCTAACCTAACAAATGTTCGCCTTTTGTATGGATATATGGATGATTTGTTTCATCTACTCTCTAGTTGAATCATTTTGCATTACTTTTATACAATTGGTTTGCCTAATTACGAGAAAGATGTTATGACATGCATTGGGATTTATAATGTATCAGGTACAGGTTGGCAAACTAATTTTGGCTGTTGACGATGCGCGAGAAAGCCATACAACTTGACAACGTTGTAAACGCAGTTAGCAGAAAGAGCAGGCGACGTGAATTCCGCATTGAAAGTTTAAAAGGTTGTGAGACTGCTAAGATCTACGGGGGTCACACAATATTTTGAATTTGGATTTTAAAATAATAAATTGTGGCACATGTAAAATGCAAAATAAAATCGAGTTTATAAAACCAAATAACATTAATGTTTCCTTCATTATTAATCAAATGAATAGGGAAATAAAAACCATTAGATTTTTCAACGAAAATTGGGTTTTTTTGTTCAGATATAATTATTCATTGCTTCAAAAACCATACGGGGAATTCTATAATTACCCTCTATTATTTCACATGATATAAATAATAAATAGATTCCAAGAGACATAAACTTTCACATTTACTTAAAATCAACGTCTTTTAACTGGTCCCCTCATAATATTCGTCATTGAGGTTTATTTGTATATAAATTGGTGAGGTAGATTTTGTAGATAAATCATACAATATGATAAGGATTATCAGTGTTTTTAAGTGAAACTCACGGTATCTAGTTAATTCCACAATATAATAAAAGTTATTGAAAATTATAAAAAATTGACAATTGTTTCGATAAATCAATATCATCGTCAGAATGACAGAAGTTACATTTCATTTTATGCCTACCTGATGATTAGTAGTTATTTTTGGCTAGACCAAGAAGTAACCTAACTTGTGATTGGCTTAATATATGTTTATAGAAAAAAGAAGATGTGATATTACAAATATTGAAGCTTAGATATTATTAGCCCTATGGTGATATCCTGGATATCATTTTTTCAATTAAGATCAGTATAACTGTGCAATGATATAGAAAACCAGGAAGACTATATCTGCTGATCTTTACAATTATCACTTAAGAAGACAGTTTATTAGTGGAGAACTCCCTAGATTTAACTGTTTATTGACAACTTCATATTGTGGGTTCCTTAAATGTCTTCTAATTTCCAGTTCTTCAAGGAAATCCAGTTCTTGTTTCTTTTCACAAATATGCAGCACTTCTAGTTCTGTGTTAGGTGTCAATGAATGATTGGTGCCAAGTAGATGTTTTGCTCATAAGTACTCACTGTATCGTATTTTAAAATTCCTAAGAGTCCGACCCAAATAGATAAGGATTGTTAAACGACTTATTAAATTTAACAATGGCCAACAAGTTTTCCTATATGTTCGTAGTAATAGTTAATGATATTCCTACCTGTTAAGCTCTCTAAAATTGTTATTCTCAATAATATGTAGTAGATAGTAATGTAAAAATTCAGGTTTATACATAAAATTCAAAAAAAAATTGGGGAAATCGCCTTTAAAGATGGTCTAATAAGTATACTGATAATATAAATAAAATAATTAAGCTTGTTTATGGTAGATATTTCCAGTTTCATATGTAAATTTTTGGGTTTTTTGCAAATATTTACTTAGAACTATGTACAGATGTGCTACAAACATTATATTACTCTAGTGGAATTCGTCTCTAATATCTACAGTTTCATAACACCTATTTACATTTTTACATTTGTTGCGTTTAATTAATTCAGACATCTCACCTACAAACGAACACTATAATCAAAAATATGTTTTAGATGTACATGGATGATCAACAGCAAAATAAATATGTGCATCTACAAATGATTCTTCAAAATCACTTTCTATATCAACTTTATCATCCTCACTATCTCCGATTTGGGCCAAATTAATAATAATATTATCTACACTATCTAAAAGTGGTTCATTGTTCATAAATTTATCTTCAATCTTTTTAACATATTCACATCTAACTTTCCAATCATTTGCAGAAAATGCGTAAAAAAATTCATTACAGAATTCTTCAAGCTTTGTAAAATTGAAGGTACCATTTCGTTTGGCCACATATTCTTCAAGTGCCGCTCAAACACTTTCGATCGGATTTAAGTCCGGGTGATAAGTTGCAATCCATGTCTAAGAAACAATTCATCAATTTAATTAGTTTCACATATTGCGGTTTATACATTTTTGTAACGTTATAAAGATCCGGTTTTAACATTTGTTCACTGTAATATATTAACATAGATAGAAACCTGCAACACTCTGTATACTAAATTATGGAATAAAAGACTACACACTGTAAGCAAGTACAAAAATTTAGAATTTGATTTTTTGTTCAAAAAATAGTTTGAAATGGAGACAATCTGTACTATTCACTATTAAATAGAGAAAGTAGACAAGAGTCAAGCTGTAGAATTGTGTATGAAATTTTAAATACGCTTTATAAATACATATGTGAAATAAAAATAACATGATTTTAATATCTGAGAGAGAGAATTTTTGAACGTTATTCCATATAAATAATAACAATCCATTTTTCTCATTGTAAAAGTAAAATAATACTATGATTTGTTTTAAAAAAAGTAAATATTAGATATTGAAAGAAGTTTTCTGAAAAAATAATGTAATTATTCAATACATGTCAAGGTAGGAAGTCAAATAATAGCATTAATTTCATAGAGCATGACATTTGTGAAATGAATTGTCATTCCATATAGATTTTATTGAAATTAAGAACTGTCATTTATAAATATTTAGAAATACAATTTAAAGGCAATAATATATGGGATTTAATCATTTAAAAACTTTAAACAGAATGTTTTGAAAGGGTAGATGGACGATCTACAACTTGAGGTGAAACTTTTCAATAAGAATTTTTATAGCCAATTTTGATTGGTGAAATACACTTGAAATATTGTCATCAGCGACAAGCAGATTAAAAATAAAAAAATTGAATAAAACAATTTTGTTGATAATGTACACTATTCACTAGGTAGTTTCTCTTTTCGGTAGCTGTGAATTTTGAAGAAGCAAAATTTTTGAGAAAAATTATTTAAACTTTTTGAATAACAACAATTTGGATTGGTAATTATAGAAATAAATACATTATCCTTAAAAGCAACTCAGTAATGTAAGTAATCAAGCAGATAAACATAACTTAACGAGAAAATTGTTAAATATAAAAATGTACTGACCATAAGATTCATCAATTTAACCGAGTGAAATATTGTATTGTGGAAAATGTCTCCACAATACCTTTCAGAAAGTACTGGATTATGGAATTCATCTAAAATGTTTTGATATGGATGGAATGTGGCATCAATTATAATTTTTGTCCAGGCTAGACGAATTATTTGGTTTTTCCAGAAGGTAACCTAAAATAAAATAAAAAAACCAATCATTGAAGTGTACTAGAACGATACAGTGAACAGGTATTTTAAACTATTTTATTTATATATAAAAACGGTTAAACAAACTTACCGGTTTTGTGCAAAGAATTGAACTTTGATAATTCATAAGTTTTCATCACCATATTTTTCGCCATCTTATTGCATAGACAATGTGTAACAGAATTAGTGTTTGCAAATTTGTATAAGGTGTTGCCTATTTTGTAATCGCACATAGAAATAATGTTTCACCTGAGTGCATGTTTACTTGAATGAATGACCATCTTAGATAGTTTATTTTCACAATTTATTTGTAAAAGAATGATGTATTTGTTTTCACAACATTAAATAACGTTTTTCCTTTGAAAAACATTTTGAAATTATATCGTTGAGACCTTTCATTTTTTGGAGATTGCTCCATCTATGTTTAACAGTTAGCAGTATTAACCTGACGTCTATGAATCGTTGGAGAGGTTCGAAATTAAGCTGACCGGACCGTCTCTAGAATTTATTTAGAAATAATAAAAGCAAGTATATTTTTTGATTAACAAAATTTCTTTATTAAAATGTAAGGATTTTATATAACTTTGGCGCTCATATTTGGTATTAAAATTGTTTCTTTTTAAATACTTGAACCCTATTTTGAGATTGTAGAGTCTTTCATGCAAAGGTATAATTACTTTACAAACTATTTTAAAAATTTCATAATATACCGGGCAAACTAAAATTAATAATTCATAGTATTTAAACATTTTAAATATTCTCTCATACCAATTCTATCCACTATAATATGTTTCTTTCGTAAGGCAAGTTTTTAAATTGTTGTTTAGTCCAAGCAGTCGTAGATAATTTTTCATTTATAAGATTGTGATATGGGGCGTTATCAATTACCACGACAGCATTTTTTGATAGGTTTGGAATGAGTTTTTCTGATACCCACTTCTCATAATTTTCGTACGGCATTTCATTATGTTAGTCTGCTGTTTTTGACTGGGACTTCCACATAATACCAGCATTGGATACAAAACAATGTTCACCTCCTGCATGCACAATGATGAGCCGATTACCTTTTGAAACGTGTTTTCTTATTCCATCGTTACTCTTGTCGCTCCATCCTTTAAGGTGCGTGTGACATGAATGAATGTATGTATCATTCATATAAATGATAGGATTGTTCTGTTCTCTGCTTTTTTTTATGTTTCCTAAATATCGTAAGCGTAAATGTCTGATTTCGTGACGTTCCATTAACACACTTATTGTTTCCCATGTTGGTCCAACGAAAACATAAAGAATGTATTGGTTTTCGTAGATATTCGCGACTTCCTGCGAAGCCATAACTATCTGCAAAGGTTTGGTGTACATTTCTTAACGCGAGTACTTTTTTCTTGGATATGTGATAATTTATTATGCACCTTCGAAGCACATTTTTGTCAAATTGATCCATACTGAATGATCCTGGACTGAACTTTGTTTTTTAGTAGGCACATCAGTCTCCGCATTACTCCCTGTCAGAGCTTTTTTTTAATACTGGAAATCGTTATTTGGCTAACTTTCGTAGTAACAGAAACTCGTTCAATGAACTGACAATAAAATAAGTCGATATAAATATTGTAATAAAAGTTTTACTAATGTGGAACGAGAAAGTAGTTAAATTTGTTTTCAGTGACCGTTTTTTGAAATAAAAAATTTTGTCGTGGTTTTCGGCGATTTAAAAGGAGTATTAAATTCAAAAATACTTTATTACGATTCAGTTCATTAGTTGTTTTAAGCGATCTTCAGATTTTAGTTCAAACATATTTTAATATGAAAAAACCGCAAATGTAACTGAGATCGGAAGATGGTTCAAATCAAATAATAAAACCGAAACGTAATGAGTTAGGTATGAAATGAGTATTATAATTATAATTATAAGCTAGAAAACCTATTAGATTTAAATAGGTATCTTACACAAAATAAACATGTACCCTTCTATATGCTCCTATAGACAGAAACACAATAGTCATTTATGCAACAAGTGTATAAATTGGTGCTTTTTTCACGAATGGAAAAATTGACGCATGAGCCGCATGCATACAAAAACCAAAATTGTCTCATTTAGGTTGCTCTAAATGGACTAAAAATGGCGTCAATTTGTTTGTCATGATGGCATAACAGTGAATAAAATTGACACATGAGTGCATAAAATTGACACATTAGTGCATAAAATACTTTGTCTCACCCTAATGTCACTTCCTTAAATCGTTTAACAAATACATATTTTATGTACGGAAATCGATTTAAAAAATTTACTATCGAGTGTAAATTGCTTGAATAATTATTTTGGTTAAAAAATTTTAGTGCAATAATCAAAACCTACCTTTGTTAATGGAATTGTCGATTTGCCATTATTTGCCTCGTCTGTCATGGAATTTAAAACGTTCATAATTATTACACGACACTGCTCACTCAACTTTTTATGAACAATTTAACTTTCTGTAGTCGCCATACCAAGTTAGTATTGCACAACCCCGTTAATCATCCTTTTCTCTGAACTGTACTGTCGAAACGAAGCTTACGACTTCTGCCAGCGAAGTGAGCTCTTGACATCCGCATACGTCTTTGCTACGGCACATCGGAAGTTGCCAAACTTCCGACTTCCAAAATCATTTTACCAACCTGTACATAATCAGCTAAAAGAATAAAATAACTTTCAAAAATATAGTCCCTGTAATTCACAGTGCATACCATCTTAACTAGAATATAATCAATAATCAGTATATTTATACTCGTATATTGAAACTTTGGAAGTACAGAATTTACTGGTATACATTTGACAAAGAATCTTCTCCTTGTTCTTATTCATATGTTAGGAATCAGTCCTATGTTTTTCCTAGGAACAGAAGGGAAAAAGAAAACTAGTTTCCATGTCATCTAACAGGGGTCGTCCATGCGGTCCAAATGTGTTTGGTTGTTTTTCTTTAACAATTTCAACTATCCGGTCATTTGTTATTTTGTCCACATGGTTTTTCCATCCATCTCAATAGTATTTCTCTTTTTTTTACTTCTTCTCCTGTCAAATGAGGTATATTTATCCAATAATTGATATATATGTTCGAATTCATGTTGTTCTTAAATGCCGTTTTGTGTTTTTCGCTCTAGTTCAAAGCATAATATTCTTAAAACACATTTTAGACTCTAATACTGATAAGTGAGACTTAATCCGACCAATTAATTAGAATGAATACGTAAAAACAATATCTTCCGGTTATTTCAGGCTGCATGTATCGATTAATTTAATTGATTACAGAACTGCAAGTAAACGGGGTTAAGCATATATGGACACAGAAAGAGATAACGTGTAACAATTATTATGTGTGTAAATGAACTGTTAACGTTTATCAAGTACGTAATTTATGCATTTCACCTCACTCGGCTAATACTGCCAACCTGTTATCTCGAAATTTCCACAGGATTGATGTTCAAGGTTATGTTACTGCTACTGCTGCAACCGGTGTTATAGTTCAATTAATAGTCGGGAAATAATATGAGAATTTGATTTATTTATTAGTGATAAAAATTGTGCAGTTTGAAAATAGGCATCAGCCTTGATTAACTCTATACAATATTATATATGATATGATTCCTACATGAAACTGATTTTTCTCAAAATACTATGTGTATACTTACTTTGATAAATTGCAAATTTTTGATGGATACTTGGAATTGTTATCGTAATGCCATTCCATGCGATTCCATGTGCTAAGAAAAATATTTGAGCGTACACCTATACTACTTTTTGCATTCACGTTAGCGAATAATGATAGAATTTTTTTCCAAATGCATTTTCCGTAATCGACTCTAATATAGTTTATTCACGATAAAAAGACGATGACGTTTCTAAACAAAATATTGTGATGTTGTCAAGCTGTAGTTTTTCCCTTCACTTAACGAAAACTAGAAAAGTTAATCTGATGTTACATTGACAGTGCTTCTTTTCCATTGTTTCGTACCTCGTAGGGCGTAAGTCAAAAATATTTATTCAAAAATAAAAGGCTTGTATGATAGACTTGATTATTTTAATATAAATATTTATCCAGGAAAAACTATGGATAAGATACAAGAAACAGTAACCAATCATTCTATATTCGAATTAACATTTAATTATTTTACATAGGAGAGGGTTCAATGACGAACTGTAGGTCCTTATACCTTATTCTATGCTCTATAAAACCATCTTCAAGAGCACTGCAAGGGTTTACGCTAAGAGGAATCAATAGAAGCTGTAATCATCTCCATGCAAATTTAAATATTCCTTCTTTATGCAATATCTATTATACTTATTATAATAAAAATAGAATGGAAAAGAAGAATATAGATACACAAAATTAAATTTTGTTACAAGATATAAAATTAAAAAAGCTCCCATTTTATCTCTATTATTTATGTAGAGATACTGTGGTCGTTGTTTTAAGCTGTGTATTATAAAATAACTGTACCTAATTAATTTAATAATAGTTATTAGTGATTTTGAAAAAATGGAAATAATGCAAATTGGATAAAAATATACAAAAAATAAAACACAAGATTTCCACTACCTACTCCACTACAAAATCATCACTAGCTTCATCGTCCCTGTCAAAATTAATAATAAGTGAAGGCACATCCAGTGTATTAAATACTACTTCTCTATCCCACCCATCTTGTATAATTTTTTCAGTGTGCTCTACTGTCTTTGACCAAATATTAGGAGTCACTTTTTCTAAAGACTTTCTCCATACACCTATTGCTTGTTCTGTTGAAGAACCATCAGTTCACACCTGATCTCCATAAAATTTTTTAACTATCCTCCAAATATGTTCAATTGGATTGAATATACAGTGGTAAGGGGGAAGTCGAAGCACTTTGTGACCATATTTGTCAGATAATATGTCAGCTTCATATACTGTTGGTGGTTTATTCCTACAAAAATGCATATATTCAAACAAAATAAGTTATCTAAATATTACCATAATATATTGAAAAATGGTTATATCAACTTACCGTGGTTCTAAATACTATAATTAGGATTTGAGGAAAGTATTTTTTAAAGTAATATCGTTTTGTATCAACCAGTTCTGTATATCACCATTTTTTAAAGCTGTTGTTGGTATTTTATTGATCACTGTACTGTTATAACTTGCACTATCCATTACAATTGTGGCAGGTTCTTCCAAGTTCACTCAAAGCTGGTATTCAAACCAATGCATAAAATTTTCCCGGTTCATTTCACCGTGGTAATCACCATCTTGTTTTTTGGAAGAAAAAACCAGCCCTGATCCAGAAATAAATCCAGAAGAGGAACCAGCATGCAATAGTATACTTACAATAAGGACATAACAAATTACTACTAGGTCTCCTAGATAGACTGCATAGCTCAAAACAACTATTAATGATTATATAGATTCAAATAAAATAGTGTGATTAGTAAATATTTGAAAAGGTCTCAAAATGGCAGGAATGTATATCTTTAATTGCTAAATTTTATTATACAATGACCTTGGACCACCAATTTTGGTTTTTTTTCACGCTTCTATGATTAGAATCTTGCCAAGAACGTCCAACAGTACCGTCTTTAAATATCCAGGTCTCATCCAAAAACACAAATTGATATAAACCTTCCCTTTTTATCTTGACATATTCATGTAGAAAAGGTACATGTTTTAATGCAATATGTGGCAATTCCATTAAGCCACGACGAGAATCATCTTTTTGGTATTTCAATCCAATATTTTTCACTATCTTCCGGAGTGATGTTAAGCAACAATTAAAGAGTTCACGCTCCTGGAGTTTGTCTCTTAAAGTTTTCAAGGTTATGTGTTCCTCTGAAAATATATTGTTTTAGTTAATTGTGAATAAAATGGAACAGTAACTTCTATATACTCACTGTTTCCATTCACTTCGTATATTACATTTTGGAAAGCATTTTGATCAAAGTTATCAATTTCAACAGTAGGTTTTATGCGTTGTCTCTTTTTAGGTGGGCTTTTAGACTGTTCACCTCTATTATGCTTGGCGGCAATACGGTTAACAGTGGTAACGCTAAGTTGTAAAGCTTCTGCAATCCTCTACAATATAATTACTCCAATTTATGAAAGAATAATATATTATCAAGTTTAATTAACCTAACCTAACATTGAAAACATTTAATCATTTAAATTTAAATATGTAACAATAATATTATTAATGATGAATTCAAATAGCGAATACTATCACTTACGTATCTTACAGCAGTAAGCGGGAGAAGCGGGCTCCCATTTCGGCATTCTCGTTCAAAATAGCTCAAGAAAGATGTTACCATCTCTTGACATTTTCTGTTCTGCTGCTTCAGCATTTTATTGACTATACACTGCAGATTTGCCCAAATAATTAGTTATGAAAATAACTGTTTTTTTTTAATATTAAAGAATCAATGAATATAAAAGCACCAAAAAAACTTGTAAATATTAGAGGATGATCGAATGTCAATAAACGTCAAAACAAACTGGGGAATTTTACCAGTTGATTTGACAACGTCTTGAAGTTTTGCCAACCCGTTAGCTGTAAATTACCCTGGCTGTTGAGGATAAATTGTATTCACGGTTGGTGAATTAATATTTATTCTAATAAGCAGGAAAGTAACTAAAAATGACATCATCGTCTTTTATCGTAAATAAACTATATCTCATGTCATTCATGGATTGATGACGGATGCTTCGAAGTTGTGATTTGAGTTTAGGAACAAAAATTAGCAGGAGCTATATCTCGAAAATACATTAGTTGATTGACACGATTTATTGTAGTACAGAAACAATCGCTTCGAATGGCACTATTGGATTTTTGAGAACATTTCAGCAGCTGCCTCTACTAGTCTTGAACGGATGAAGTATTTTCTCTTCAGTAGTATATTTGAAGGAGTTGATGGCGGAGCAAATCATCCACTAAATATCAACTTTGAATTCAAGGAACCACTAATACGTTCCTGTTACTAATTTCATAGTGATAATGGCTTATATAAATAGCGTTTACTATAAGCAATTGCCCGCAATTATAATTAAATGATTGCAGGTACTTTTGGTTTATAATCACGACTTGCATTTTCAAAAATAATTATTTCAGTTTTCTGACTTTTTTCATTCTTTGGCCTTTAATCAACAACTTCTTTACTATTTTTTTGTTATTACCGACATGTTATGGTTAAGTATAGTATTAACGTTATTTCCCTTCACAAAATGACAGAACAAAATGTCTTTCATAGTCATATTCAACATACTCCCCGTTGAGAAGCAACTAAGCAAATGTCGATCAATTATACTATACAAATTTACTAATCACAATAAAATTGTTATATAAGATTAAATCAAAAAATGATAAGTAGTGTAGCTATAAGAGTTCTGACTCACTACTTCGAAAAAGGTCCGCAAGGCGACGGTGGCGCTGCTGTCGTTGGCGCTGTCGTCCATTTTTTATCGATTTCGCATTTTTACAGATTTCTTTTTTCTGTCGGCCATTTTTTAGTCGGCCATTTTTCATCGATTTCGCTAGATGGCGCATTTCTTTTTTCTGTAGTCCATTTTTTATCCGGTAAATTTGTGCATAACGTAAAAATTTTTGCCCCGAGTGAGATTCGAGACCACGACCTCATCGTTCCCAGCCTAAACCGTTACATCTCCGCCATAAGGGCTCAAATATATTATAGTTTTGAAATCTAACTGTATAAGATACAGAGAGTCTGATTTCACAACACGATGTAATTTTCTTCAATACTCCCTATAGATTTCATCAGCCGTTTGAGTACAAATCAATAGCATACGAGTGAAATAAAAAGTGTCTACTCTTCGTTATTAAACATAAAATGTATACAGAGGGTGTACTACGTTCTTGTTAAGAAAAAAAAAAGATATTTGCGTTTGAGTACAAATCAATATTCCGAAGGACCATTGATGAATTCACTGCATACGAGTGAAATAAAAAGTGTCTACTCTTCGTTATTAAACATAAAATGTATACAGAGGGTGTACTACGTTCTTGTTAAGAAAAAAAAAAGATATTTTTATTTTTAGTAGGACGTCTACATAAAATTTCATATGATGCATGTTAGTTGTAGATGATGAATCAGTCGCGATATGTCTTTGGTTGAGCTTAGTCATCGTTGTCGTTGTCGATTTGAGGAGTTTATGATAAAAATCGATCGATTGAATAAGGATATAATCTTTTATGAAGATAAAAGAAGGATTATTAGGCAAATTGAAAACTTGTGTCTTGCAACAACGACAGCTGTCGACTCACATCAGAATAAATGGGAAAATCTTAAAATTAATTGGGTGCCCGAAGAACTACTACTAAACGACGGAATACAACAAAGAGAGATTTCGAGTGCCTTAGATCACATTTTTAGACGCCAGACACCACAAACGATATATCCATTAAACAGAATCAAACCTACCTGGCTTCCACAAGATGAACAACGAAACCTCTCACAACAGCAGCAGCAGCAGCAGAAACATGAAAGACGAACTTAACAATCTTTTTTCATTGGCATGTATAATATTAGCATGCTTATTTGTTTTAATCATTAAAATTCTATTGAAAATTGTTAAACGTAAATTTAAATCGTCATGCAATGTATTGGTTGATGAGTAGATGTTTTTAATAAAAAACCCATTCAATGCAATTTGTTTTATTCAGACATTACAAAGGTAATATAGTATTTGAAAACCATTGTTGGAGACGCTGTGTGTCCATCAACTACGAATCCTTGGATGTCGACGAATGCTATTCTCATGATGACGATGGCCGGAATACTGATGTGCAGCAGCAGTAGCACATTCTAGTTTAAATTCTTAACAATTTCGGTGAGGGGGAAATACTCCATTACGCAATCGTGTATTATGATGCAATATACTTTGGTATTTTCGGGGAAACCAATGTTTGCTTCAATGTCAAGTTTTACATCAACTGTAGATGCCTTCATGCTTTCTTCTTGTTTCGAGCAATCGATAACAAACAATGCACGCCTCTTGAATGAGGAATAATCCAACAGAGGACGCTTCTGTGTCGAATTCATATAGCTAGGATAAAATTCAGTATAGTTGAAATATGCCTCATTGTAATCATTCTTGGTAAAATCCAACTGCATTCTTTCATTGGGATAATACTCTCCATTTAGCGATAACCTGATACTTTGAATGTCTGCATTGTCGAATAAAGTTGGGTCAGTTGTGTTGTTGTCACGTTTGTTGGTTTGAAAGAAAACAATAACATAACGAGGTCGCTCCACTGAAGTTGTAGTTTTAACAGCCCAAACTTCACGTCTAGCATTTCTGGTGATGGATGGCAGTTCATGTATCTCCCACTTTCTAAATGGAATAACTATAGGCTGATCCTTTTGAATGGTCCTCATCAGTTCCAACTTAATATCATCATTAGGGTAGATATGCTTGATTTTCAATTCGATGTTGGTAATGTTTATGCTAACAGTTGTAGTGGAAGTCACACCGGCAACATTTTTTTCTGTGATATATACACAATCATTATCGTTTCGAGCTCGAACCAAACGTATTGTTTGCCGTCCACATGTAATCATGGGATAGTCATTGAAAATGTTGAAAATGTGCTTGAGAGGAATTTGTAGGTTGAATGATTTATCGGGAGCATTAAGGATGGGATCTTTGGGATAATTCCAGCCTGCTATAGCCATATGATTGGAATCTTCTTGATTGTAGCACGTCATGGCACGTACAGCACTCACGATTCCAGGATCTCGAACCGTTTCCATTTCTCTTGCGCTTTCACTGTATGTGCACGAATCGAAAAGGAAAGCACCAAAATTATTTGCCAGCTTTACATCACCGGCTCCATGTATATTGAGCGAACCTTTAATGCACAACAATGTTTCGTTCATTGCAAAAAACGAGTCGACTTGATTGATGCTAAATTCCGTAATGTCACAGCAACTGAACGATTTGATGAACGGAGCATATGTTCTGTATTCAGCTTTGCGAATCGATTCATCGAATCTCGGCTTGCGATAGATATCAAACATTGGTGGCATATCGTTCATACGAGAACGTTTTCCATACGTGGTGGTGTTCATCGTTTATCTTTCAATGAAAACCCTAATGTTTGTAAAAGCAATTTGTTTGCAAATGTAAGATGCTGCTGCTTCGAAGGACGTCGCCTAACTAATGGTATTGGATGTGCAGCGGTACGTCTTTTATTATTAATTATCAATCCCATCGGTTGCTTCTCGCTCTAAGCTCCAACACCAAGGTGCTCTTTTCACCACGAAAGTTGATGGATGTCCGTCTTGATCCAAAGCCTGCACAGTAATGTTGGTAATTTCACGTTGTGGTATAACAGGTAAATAAAGTAAATTATGTGGAGTTTCGTCAATGGCGTACCCAGGATCTACTTTTATAACCAATTCGTAAATAGTATGAGCAGGTCTGTCTGCATCGAAGGCTCCAGTGGTAATGTTACATTCGAAGCGTATGCTAGATACTTTTATAATTTTAACGGGTAAATTTGAAGAGTACCATTGTTTGGCTTCGAGTATCTGTCTAGAAAAACCCAATATGTCGCCAAGACAGTTGGGAGTATCCTGCTCGCCGAACGGAATTCTATATTCACTGTAAATCATACATTGTAACGTATTATTATTGGGTTTTAACGCAAATACAGTTTCAAATGGATTGCTGGTGCCACCACCACCACCTAACTTGTCTAGTATGAACGCTTCAATATCAGCGATTTCGTAACATCCCGTTGGTATATCAAAACTCTGCATCATGTTGTTGTCATCGTAGTAGTGAAATTTGCGATTTTCAATGTTTGGTATACTATGGTATGAGTGAAAGGAACGTAGTGCTAACTCATACTCTTTCTCAGGATAGAGTACAATAGGCGTAGGAGGTTGGAATGTAAATACGTGATTTGTGCTATTTACTCTCAACAACTGCGACATGATGACTGATGCATGTCAAGGGATGAAGGTACTTTAAATAATACACAGAACTATGTTCAAGATTTATTTAATACACTTTGACATAGAAAACAAGATGCCTGAGAACTTGCGGGACCATCCCAATGAGTAGTGTAACAATGTTCCTTCTAGGTTATTCAACACTCAGTATATAATAAATCCCCATATTTTGGTATGGCTACCCTGTATAAATTGAAAAGATAATTTAATTCAATGCAATGACCTACATGTTCAGCCTGAGGCCCTCGAAGCGAGAGTTTCACGCGATAGTGGAAAGTATGTGTGCATTTATTAATTATTATTCTATAAAAATGCAATATTTAGATATATGCCGATGCATTTTGTTCAAGGTAATTATACTCTCTTAAAGGTAACGCCTTAAAATTTGAAAAAAATATTAGATTCATTTAGTATTTAAGACCAGAATTCTAATTTGAAATTCATTCTCCGTGTCTATTTTTTGAACGCAACAGCAGCTTCCAGTTATCAACAGGTAAGAATAACATTTTCATTTATTTTACTTAGAATGATTGGTGAATTAATTATATAATTATTATTTTTAGTGTAATGGATTTAAAAGCGATAAATTCTTCTTCTCTTCTAGAAAAAGATCCGAAACCCATAACAAAAATAAACGACTTAATATTAGATGAACGTAAGAAAATTATTTCGGCGAAATTGGTGAATAGCAAATTTGGGGAAACTGTGTTGTTGGAGCTGGAAAAAGAAATAATATTCCTTCCGCAGAGGGTGACAAAGACGTACAAACCATTTATAAAGTATTTTGAAGGGGGAAAATACGCTTTTGTATATAGAGGGACAGTGGAAATTGGTAAACCGAATCCGGCAGCATCATTCGAAATTATTGAAATTTAGTTGGTGAGTTATATTATATAACAAAAATAAACGACCTAATATTGGGTGAACCCAAGAAAATTATTTCGGCGAAATTGGTGAATAGCAAATTTGAGGAAACTGTGTTGTTGGAGCTGGAAAAAGAAATAATATTCCTTCCACAGAGGGTGACAAAGACGTACAAACCATTTATAAACTATTTTGAAGGAGTATACCTAATCCGGCGGCATCATTCAAAATTGTCTAACTTGTTGTTTATTGGAAGCTGATGTGTTCAAACAATAGATACGAAGAATCATTCTGAAGATAATCAAACCTAATAAAAAAATGTATATGTAAACATAAACAAAAAAAAATCAATAAATTAAATAATTATTAATATTGTTTGCAAAATGAATAATCTATTTGATCCACCTGTGTATGAAATTTTTGAAACAATAGTTTGTTTAGTTTGTAGAAAAGTGTTACGTAAAACTTTTAAACTACAAAAAATTTGGAATTGTAAACAAAAATTAATAATTGGTTTATGTACGGCTGAATGTAATCAAACAAGACCCCTGAGAAAATTTCCAGAATATATAGATAATTGGTTACAAGAATTAGACCCGTTAGATGAAAGAGACTTATTCAATTATTTATTACCTCGACAACGAGATCAGGCCAAATATTAGAATAAAATAATTATTAGACCGTCAGTCTTACGACGTCATCAGAAGAAGAAGAAGGTAGCTCAAATCTAAAAAGAATGACTTTCTTAAAATTGAACTTTATTATTTTGGTTTCCGTTTCAAATAATATGCTGTACACAAATGTACCAGAAGATGTGAAACATGTTGCGATATGTTTTGATATGAAAAATACAAAAGAAGAGTGTAATCGTACAACATGGAATTTGTTAAGTATAACAAAAACAAATAATGGTCACCTCTCTGCATATCATATTGAAATTCCAGAAACGAATTTATCATATTTCAGTTACAAATTAAAAATAATATTTAATGACAATTCTGAAGGTGATCAAACCCAATGGCAGAAAGTGATTTTAGATGATATTTCTGTGTATAATGCAAACATAAGCGAAAAAGTCTATAAATTGTACATTTTAACATATATTGTATTGATATTATTAGTGATTATTATTATATATAACTTACTTAAAATGGTTAAGGTAATAATACAATATAATTTTTACTCAACGGTTTGTAGTACATAAATTAAAAAAACAAGTTAATTAAATAATATTCTTTTATTTATCATCCATTATGAAATGTTAACATGAGGTTAAAACATGGATTGATCTTATGATAAAAACAATTTTGATGTCAAGGCTGCTAATGGTGGATTTTCATCCAATTCATATACAAGTGTGGTTGAATATTTTATATCATTTAATCTGGAGCGTTCGATACTTAGTCGCAGTATGTCTTTCGCAGAGTATAGACATCGAATTGAGGAATATCTAATAAAAATAAATCAATTGAATAAGGACGTTACTTTTTATGAAAATAAAAGAAAGGTTATGAAGCAAATTGAAAACCTATGTCTAGTTGACTCAAGTCAAAGAATATGGGATAAGCTTACGATAAATTGGATACCTGAAGAATTGAAAAACGGGGAACAACAACAGGAGATTGCAAGTGCCTTAGATCACATATTTAGGCGTCAGACGCCACAAACGTCAACATATCCATTGAACCGAATCCAACCTACAAGTGTTCAATATGACCAACATAACCCTCCATGCTCTACAACATGAAAGATGACATGTATAGCATTAATATTTGTTATTAAAAATTGTTTAACTTAAACAAGCAAGTGTAATGTAATTTATAATCGATAAATAGATATTGAGCAGATACAAGGTGTTTTAATAAAAAATGTCATTCATTTCAAAAATCAATTTATTAATAATATTAATATACAATATTTACAAAGGTAATACACTATTAAAAAACCAGCGTCGGAGATGTTCTACGTTTCTTTGTGCGCAGGAGTACCGTCCAGTGGTGTGACAGGGATTTGGATCACGTTCAAAGTTTTCAGTAGCACATGATGTACCGTCAAACTTGCAAACGTCAATAATATGTGGAAACACATTGAATATATGGCATTTCTTTAGCAGAAATTCTGCTTTTTGTTGTCCGCGTACGTATATGAAGTCTGCAGCATACAATAGCTTATTTTCCAATATATCATCTAATTTGGAGTACTCAATATCACCCGAAGAGTATCGAATACCATGCACATTCTTCTCCAAGTATGACACAGTCTTCTTATCTTTGTTGCTCAACGTAGCAATTGATTGAGGTGGTAAAAATATGTAATGATTCTGTTTAAATCCAATTTCTATGGTAAGTTCTTTAGCAACAAACAGGCCATCTATAACGAACCCCTGAATGTCTACGAATGCTATTCTCATGATGAAGACTGTTTGAATACTGACTTGCAGCGGCAACACACACTTCAATTTAGAGTCTTGACTATTTCGGTGAGAGGGAAATACTCCATTACGCAATCCCTTCCGCAGAGGGTGACAAAGACGTACAAACCATTTATAAAGTATTTTGAAGGGGGAAAATACGCTTTTGTATATAGAGGGACAGTGGAAATTGGTAAACCGAATCCGGCAGCATCATTCGAAATAATTGAAATTTAGTTGGTGAGTTATATTATATAACAAAAATAAACGACCTAATATTGGGTGAACCCAAGAAAATTATTTCGGCGAAATTGGTGAATAGCAAATTTGAGGAAACTGTGTTGTTGGAGCTGGAAAAAGAAATAATATTCCTTCCACAGAGGGTGACAAAGACGTACAAACCATTTATAAACTATTTTGAAGGAGTAAACCTAATCCGGCGGCATCATTCAAAATTGTCTAACTTGTTGTTTATTGGAAGCTGATGTGTTCAAACAATAGATACGAAGAATCATTCTGAAGATAATCAAACCTAATAAAAAAATGTATATGTAAACATAAACAAAAAAAAATCAATAAATTAAATAATTATTAATATTGTTTGCAAAATGAATAATCTATTTGATCCACCTGTGTATGAAATTTTTGAAACAATAGTTTGTTTAGTTTGTAGAAAAGTGTTACGTAAAACTTTTAAACTACAAAAAATTTGGAATTGTAAACAAAAATTAATAATTGGTTTATGTACGGCTGAATGTAATCAAACAAGACCCCTGAGAAAATTTCCAGAATATATAGATAATTGGTTACAAGAATTAGACCCGTTAGATGAAAGAGACTCATTCAATTATTTATTACCTCGACAACGAGATCAGGCCAAATATTAGAATAAAATAATTATTAGACCGTCAGTCTTACGACGTCATCAGAAGAAGAAGAAGGTAGCTCAAATCTAAAAAGAATGACTTTCTTAAAATTGAACTTTATTATTTTGGTTTCCGTTTCAAATAATATGCTGTACACAAATGTACCAGAAGATGTGAAACATGTTGCGATATGTTTTGATATGAAAAATACAAAAGAAGAGTGTAATCGTACAACATGGAATTTGTTAAGTATAACAAAAACAAATAATGGTCACCTCTCTGCATATCATATTGAAATTCCAGAAACGAATTTATCATATTTCAGTTACAAATTAAAAATAATATTTAATGACAATTCTGAAGGTGATCAAACCCAATGGCAGAAAGTGATTTTAGATGATATTTCTGTGTATAATGCAAACATAAGCGAAAAAGTCTATAAATTGTACATTTTAACATATATTGTATTGATATTATTAGTGATTATTATTATATATAACTTACTTAAAATGGTTAAGGTAATAATACAATATAATTTTTACTCAACGGTTTGTAGTACATAAATTAAAAAAACAAGTTAATTAAATAATATTCTTTTATTTATCATCCATTATGAAATGTTAACATGAGGTTAAAACATGGATTGATCTTATGATAAAAACAATTTTGATGTCAAGGCTGCTAATGGTGGATTTTCATCCAATTCATATACAAGTGTGGTTGAATATTTTATATCATTTAATCTGGAGCGTTCGATACTTAGTCGCAGTATGTCTTTCGCAGAGTATAGACATCGAATTGAGGAATATCTAATAAAAATAAATCAATTGAATAAGGACGTTACTTTTTATGAAAATAAATGAAAGGTTATGAAGCAAATTGAAAACCTATGTCTAGTTGACTCAAGTCAAAGAATATGGGATAAGCTTACGATAAATTGGATACCTGAAGAATTGAAAAACGGGGAACAACAACAGGAGATTGCAAGTGCCTTAGATCACATATTTAGGCGTCAGACGCCACAAACGTCAACATATCCATTGAACCGAATCCAACCTACAAGTGTTCAATATGACCAACATAACCCTCCATGCTCTACAACATGAAAGATGACATGTATAGCATTAATATTTGTTATTAAAAATTGTTTAACTTAAACAAGCAAGTGTAATGTAATTTATAATCGATAAATAGATATTGAGCAGATACAAGGTGTTTTAATAAAAAATGTCATTCATTTCAAAAATCAATTTATTAATAATATTAATATACAATATTTACAAAGGTAATACACTATTAAAAAACCAGCGTCGGAGATGTTCTACGTTTCTTTGTGCGCAGGAGTACCGTCCAGTGGTGTGACAGGGATTTGGATCACGTTCAAAGTTTTCAGTAGCACATGATGTACCGTCAAACTTGCAAACGTCAATAATATGTGGAAACACATTGAATATATGGCATTTCTTTAGCAGAAATTCTGCTTTTTGTTGTCCGCGTACGTATATGAAGTCTGCAGCATACAATAGCTTATTTTCCAATATATCATCTAATTTGGAGTACTCAATATCACCCGAAGAGTATCGAATACCATGCACATTCTTCTCCAAGTATGACACAGTCTTCTTATCTTTGTTGCTCAACGTAGCAATTGATTGAGGTGGTAAAAATATGTAATGATTCTGTTTAAATCCAATTTCTATGGTAAGTTCTTTAGCAACAAACAGGCCATCTATAACGAACCCCTGAATGTCTACGAATGCTATTCTCATGATGAAGACTGTTTGAATACTGACTTGCAGCGGCAACACACACTTCAATTTAGAGTCTTGACTATTTCGGTGAGAGGGAAATACTCCATTACGCAATCGTGAATTATGATACAATATACTTTGGTGTTTTCGGGAAAGCCAATGTTTGCTTCAATGTCAAGTTTTACATCGACAGTAGATGCCTTCATGCTTTCTTCTTGTTTCGAGCAATCGATAACAAACAAGGCGCGTCTCTTAAAAGAGGAATAATCCAAGAGAGGTCGCTTCTGTGTCGAATTCATATAGCTAGGATAAAATTCGGTATAGTTGAAATAGGCTTCATTATAGTCGTTTCTACTAAAGTCCAACTGCATTCTTTCATTAGGAAAATATTCACCATTTAACGATAGACGTATACTTTGAATGTCTGCATTATCGAACAGAGTGGGATCAGCTTTGCCGTCGTCACGTTTGTTGGTTTGAAAGAAAACAATAACATAACGAGGTCGTTCGACTGAGGTTGTAGTTTTAACAGCCCAAACTTCACGTTTAGCATTTCTGGTAATTGCCGGTAGTTCGTGTATCTCCCACTTTCTAAACGGGATAACTATTGGCCGATCCTTTTGAATGGCCTTCATAAGTTCCAACTTAATATCATCGTTAGGATAGATATGCTTGATTTTTAATTCAATGTCGGTAATTTTAATGTTAAGGTTGTATTGGAAGTCACACCAGCAACGGTTTTTTCCGTAATATAAACACAGTCATTATCGTTTCGAGCTCGAACTAAACGTATTGTTTGTCGTCCACACGTAATCATAGGATAGTCATTGAAAATGTTGAAAATATGTTTGAGAGGAATTTGTAGGTTGAATGATTTGTCTGTGGTATTTAGAAGAGGGTCTTTGGGATAATTCCAGCCTGCTATAGCCATATGATTAGAATCTTCTTGATTGTAGCAAGTCATGGCACGTACCGCGCTCACGATTCCAGGATCTCGAACCGTTTCCATTTCTCTTGCACTTTCACTGTATGTACACGAATCGAAAAGGAAAGCACCAACATTATTAGCCAGTTTTACGTCACCGGCTCCTTGTACATCGAGTGTCCCTTTAATGCACAACAAAGTTTCGTTCATGGCAAAAAACGAATCAACTTGATTGATGCTAAATTCTACAATATCACTGCAACTGAATGATTTGATGAACGGTGCATATGTTCTATATTCAGCTTTGCGGATTGACTCGTCAAATTGCGGCTTACGGTAAATATCAAACATTGGTGGCATATCGTTCATACGAGAACGTTTTCCATACATGGTCGTCATTGTTGTTGTTGTTGTTTCTCTTTCAACAAAAAGCCTAAAGACTGCAAGAACAATTTGTTGGCAAATGTAAGCTGCTGCTGCTTTGAAGGTTGCCGCGTAACTAATGACTTTGAATGTGCGTCGGAACGTCTTTTATGATTAATTATCAATCCCATCTGTTGCTCCTCGCTCTAAGCTCCAACACCAAGGTACTCTTTTCACCACGAAAGTTTATGGGTCGTTCGTCTTGGTCTACAGCCAACACAGTAACGTTGGTTATTTCACGTTGTGGTATAACAGGTAAATAAAGTAGATTATGTGGAGTTTCGTCAATGGCGTACCCAGGATCTACTTTTATGACCAATTCGTAAATAGTATGAGCAGGTCTGTTTGCGTCGAAGGCTCCAGTGGTAATGTTACATTCGAAACGTATGCTAGATACTTTTATAATTTTGACGGGTAGATCTGAAGAGTGCCATCGTTTGGGTTCGAGTATTTTTGCAGAAAATCCTAATATGTTACCCAGACTGTTGGGTTGTTCAAACGAAATTCTATATTTACTGAAAATCATACATTGTAACGTATTATTATTAGGTTTTAGTGCAAATATTGATTCTGGTCTCACTGAATTGCTGCCACCTAACTTGTCCAGTATAAACAATTCAATGTCAGCAATTTCGTAGCATCCTGTGGGAAAATCAAAACTTTGCAGCTTGTTATTGTCGTCATAGTAGTAAAACTTGCAATTATCAATGTTTGGTATGCTGTGGTATGAGTGAAAGGAACGTAACGCTATTTCATAATCTTTATCCGGATGGAGTACAATAGGGGTAGGCGGTTGGAAGGTAAATACATAATTTGTGCTATTCACTCTCAACAACTGCGACATGATGAATGATGCAAGTCGAGGGTTGGAAGGTGTTTTAAATAATAAGAATAATCTACAATTAAGATTTATTTAATACACGTTGACATAGAAAACAAGATGCTTGGGAACTTGCAGGACCATCGCAATGCGTTGTCCAATCAGGGCGGTTGTAGTGAACGAAGCACGGCAGACGAATTTGTAGCTCAAAATTTTCTTTATAATCATTAGGAAGTTTATGCCAAATATCTAACAATTCAGATGGACCAACACACTGTATCAAATATCGAATGGGGACTTGTTTCAGTTCTTCAACAGTAAAACTTCTAAGAGGTTTTCGGTGATACATTAATAATTCGATAGCCTTATCTCCCATTGTTCGATGAATGTTGAAGTAGAAATTTCAAACACAAATGTCCACAATTGATCTGATCGTAGTTTTGGTACTGATTATTGTTATAAAAAATTTCAACTTTTTTTCCACCCAGATACTTTACAAGTTCTTTGGGCGGTTTCAAATTACCAAATGAATCGAAATACTCAACGACATTGTTTTTCTTTATATATGCTACCCAATGTGTTCCGTTATTTTTGGACGAGTCCAAGTTAACCACTGCACACTCTTGTTGTCGAGGAGGGGATTTAGGTAGAGAGTCTCGCATGAAAACACCTCGAAAATGTTTAATTTTATATAATTTTGCATAACGTGCAATATCATTGTCGTACAGTGGACGATTGGGTAGCTTTATCGACAGTTTTTTGACTTTTTTAAATACAATCCAAATCCTTTACCTCCCCCATATTTTTTCAGATATAAACCATTTCCGACATGTTCCATAGCCTTATTATGACGTATATCTTCTTCCAATTTCTTTCGAGCATTATTGGCATCAATGACGGTCTTTGCAACTCCTGCAGCTCCACCCGATAACGCTCCAAGTGCTGAGAGTCCAGCAAACAGAGGTATAAGTGGTAGAAAACCTCCAGATTTCACTACAGGTATTACGCGAGGAACATCAATTTTCTTTGATCCTCCAAACTGTCGAATAAGTGATTTGGCTGCTCGTAAAGCAAACAAGGCACTTTCTTTCAAAGATGCTCCTCTCTTCATGGATTTGCCTACCTTTAGCACGACATCTCTATGGAAGGAACGACGTTTTCCCATTCCCATTCCCAACTTTCGTTTAGCCTTCATGCCGCCCGTAACAAGTAATGCAGCACTCTTTTCACCAAAAGATGCGTCTTTTGATTTGACTCGATCCCAAGCTTTATCTTCCAACTCTTTATCTGCTTTGTGGCGTTCTTCAAGAGTTTTATTTTGTGAATAAGCGATATCGTGTTGTTTACAGGCGTCGTCTAAAGGATTAATACCGACGTCACCACGTATAAGTCGTTTTTGTAACTTTGTTCCTGCTGTAAAAGGAGAGAGAAGTCTTCAACAGTTAACAAATTATTTTCATCATAATCATCACTTACGTCCACAATAATTGTAGGTGGGTAAATGAAGTTCGAATGGTAGTTTATTGATTAAAGAATTCAAAAGACCTTCTCCCTCAAACACCAACATTAAGACTGATCTGCGACGATGTAATGCCATCCATATATATAAATAGATATAGATATTGAAAATACTTTAATAGCATCCATCACAAGATGAAGATCATTCAACAAGAACAGACGCTATCCATTGAAAATCTGGACTTTACATCTAAACCAACTGTTGGTAAACATGGAAAACTACTACCAAACTCATTTAGAGCTATAATATGTGGACCAAGTGGGTGTGGAAAGACGAATATAATGTTGGCACTTCTGTTCAATCCTAATGGTGCAAGATTCAAAAATATTTATGTTTATTCAAAGTCACTATTTCAACCAAAATATCAACTGCTGCAAGATGTTATAGCTCAAGTCAAAGGCGTTGGGTATTTTCCATTCAAAGACAATGAGGACATTATTAGCCCGGAAGAAGCTCGACCAAACTCCGTGTTTATATTCGATGATGTAGCGTGTGATGGACAACAGAAAATTCGACAATATTACTCCATGTGTAGACATAAGGACATAGATGCGGTCTATCTTTGCCAGACATATTCGAAAATTCCCAAACAGCTAATACGAGATAATTGTAATTTGATTGCACTATTCAAGCAAGGCGAAATTAATCTCAAACATATATTTGACGAACATGTTTCTCCAGACATGACTTTCGAAAAATTCAAAAAAATGTGTTCTCAATGTTGGTTGTCAGACAACTATGGAACTTTAGCAATAGTAAAAGATTTTGCTCTGAATAATGGTAGATATCGCCAAGGATTTGATAAATACATAAAGATTTAAGCTAAGTCTTCAGTTCACATCAATATGTCAGACGATAAAGTAGCTGTTGCCTTGCGTAAGAAAAAGGTGGCTGAACTAGCCAAATCAATTCGCAAAAAATATTTAGCTTTGAAATTGGGTAAATCAGAGCACGATGAGTCTCTTAATAAACTCTTCAAACCAATATCTATGCCATTGAAGGAAATTGTAGAGTCTTCAAAGACATTGCAGAAAACCATTTCAAATTTGAATCCAATTAAAAAAGAGGAGAAGGAAGTAAAGAAAGAAGAAAAACTAGATGATGATGATGTGTTTGTACCACCATCTTTTCTCGAATCGGAATCTGTAGCTGAAACAGATGAAGCAGGGGATATTATACGTCCCGAATCTCCAGAGGAGATGCGTCCTAACGTTTCAAATGAAGCTTTTCAAGAATATATGGATCAATACCCTCCGATCAGTTTAAAATACATTGAGGATTATTTTCAAAAAGATGATAAAATTGACAAAAATTACGGTCCTATCTATGATGATATGTTTGGGTGGATGCTGGGTAAACGTCGAATTGCCTTTGATAAAACAAACGGTAATATAAACGTGCTACAGGATGGTAACAAAGAGGCTGGATACTTACCTGGAACTCAAGGATTGTATGAGCTTTTATTTTACAACGATCCCCATTATAAAGAGGAAGATCTAAAACATTACAAAATTCTGTTAAACAATACACAAGTCCATCTTGATACTCTCAATCGTCTTAAAGGTTCAAGTACTGACAAATACAAATATATAATTAAACCATTATTTAAAATACCGCGATCAGACTCAACACCGAGTAGTTCACAAAATACGTCTTCAATTCAACGATCTGGCTCCATGTCAACAAGAACTCGCCTAAAATCAATTCCAATTAATAGAGGAAAAGGACTTGGCTTAACGTACAACGAAAAACCTATGGAATATATTTATTGGGATGATCCAAATGAATTGGTTGAACGTTTGAAATTATTGATTGCTTCAAAAGAGGCAGGTAATACGTCCAACGATAACGAAATAGTTGCCATCATAAATGAACTAAAGGAAGCAAATATAATAGAATAACCAAAAATAAAGCTTATTCATTTCAATCATGCCTCTCGATAAGTTCGGACACCGCCGTCGTCATGCTAATGAACGGATTACACCGTATATGTCGAAAGTATCATATCCACACACTTCGGACGGTAATATTGATGCTGAAAATGTGAGAATCTGTAATGTTAGGGCGCCGACTACAAATAGCGATGCTGTCAATAAACTTTATGTCGATGAGCAAATGCAAGTGTATCACAATGAACTTGGAGTACTTCAAAACAAAATCAACGACATTAATTCATTTATTTCGAGAAATCCGCCAGTCGCAGCTCGAGATATGGCAACTAAAAAGTACGTCGATGATGTGATTGTTGTGACCAAAGATAATATGAGACGAGAATTCAAATCTTTTGTTCAAGGTTTTGAGAAAATATTTTTAAAACAAATACAACAACAATTCCAAGGAAAAATCAAATAGTATTGAAAAGATATCATCAGTTGAGAACGTGTATGTGCTTACGAAGCATGTCATCCAAAATTCAGCTTGTAAACGAACTCCACAAACCGATACGTAAAAATTATCCGCGCAGACGTACAATTGTCAAAGGCATAGATGATTTATGGCAAATGGATTTGGCTGAAATGCGACCTTACGCACATCAAAATAAAAACCATAAAATGATACTAGTCGTTATCGATTGCTTCTCAAAGTTTTTGTGGACACGTCCGCTAAAGACAAAGACCGGTGAAGAGCTAACTCGTGCATTCTCAGACATTCTCGCTCACACAAGACGAACTCCCAAAAATCTTCAATCAGACCAAGGAACGGAATTTTACAACAACAAGTTTCAACAATTAATGAAAAAACATGCAATTAATCACTATAGTGTATTCAGTACGAAAAAGGCTTCTATGGCCGAACGAGTAATACGAACATTGAAATCAAAACTATATAAGCATTTCAGTTTAAATGGTACCTATAAATGGATAGACATTCTACCTGAAATTACAAAAAATTACAATAACACAAAGCACTCAACCACAAAGTATAAACCTTCCCAAGTCAATAAATCCAATGAAAAAGCTATTTTAAACAACACCTATAAACATTTAAAGATTGCAGGACCGCGAAAATTCAAAGTTGGTGATATTGTTCGCATAAGCAAGTCGAAACATGTCTTTGAAAAAGGATACACACCCAATTGGACAACTGAACTATTCAAAATCGTTAAAATCAAAATTACCAATCCCATCACGTATTTGCTTGAAGACATGTATGGTATACCAATCAGTGGAGGGTTTTACGAGGAAGAGCTGCAGAAAACGTCAAATCCAGACATTTACTTGGTGGAAAAGGTGCTTAGAAGAAAAGGCAACAAGATGTATGTTAAATGGTTGGGTTTAGACAAAAAACATAACAGTTGGATAGAAAATACAGATGTTGTTGTGTAACTACTTTCAATTTGATCGTCGCGTGTGAATACAAGGTTTTGTAGCGGGGGGACATTATTAACCTTAAAGAGATAGGTGAGTGGGTATAAATTGGAGTGAGCTGCAAGCTATATTGTTAGTTGTCAATATGAATTCTCAAGATAGTGGTTATAGTAGTAGTGCTTCAGAAAGTTATACTTATGACGCTGAACTAGATCATATTTTAGAAAAGTATGAAATTGCTTCCAAAATGGAAAAACACTACTTACTGTATACAGAGTATTCTACAGATACGAGTTTTCGAATTGGATGTGGTCTAAGTCCAGCACGAACGTTTGGTAGTGTAATCACTCTCGCAAACGCTGATACAAAAATCTCCTCCAGCACTTACGAATAGGACACGTTTATCAATATTTTAAATAATAATTCATTTATAAGTGCACCACTTCCAGCATTATACGAAGAATATAAACCAGAGACGATACGTTGTGGAGACTATTGCACTATTCGGCAACTAATATTTGATGATGTTAAATGGTTGGAAGTGACTAAACACGACATCAGTTTCCTTCTACGAATACAAGATGTTCTTCAAATCATACAACTTGATAATTGCCTCATTTCCCATCGTCTCGCTCATTTAGAATCTCTAAATTTTTGTGAATACTATAGAAATGTGATTGAAATTATCAGGAATTTCGTTCAAAATAATGGACATTTGAGTAAATTTGAACTATTGTACACCATTTGTGATTGTAGTAATAGTATAATGTCAGTGGCCCTTAGAGAATTTATATATTTCTATAAACCTAAAGTTGTGAACGATTTAGATAATGTAATAAATTGATTGATTGAAATTATTTTGTTCAATTTCCACTTCTGCTGTCACTTGAGCTGATTGAAGAAGAATTTACTGAATAAAATATTTATTATGTTTTGATAATAAAACACGTTTGAAATTGCTACATATATATATTGTTTCATATAATTTTTACAAAATTTCTTAACTACTCTGTTATATTTTATAAATAATTATGATATATCATCATTTCTGTCAATCTCATAATCGTCAATAAATCTGCTAAACCCCTCACTAGCAGATGGAGGTGAATTTAATTATCATTATCATTGTCATCATCATCATCATCGGTAATAGGATGTTGTACAAAACTCTTCCATTTAAAATAACTATATTTTCTAATAATATTGAGAGTTAAATTTTTAGGTAATGTTGAATTGCTCAAAAAGTCTTTAACTGATTTAATTCTTAGACAAATAGTTTCAATGCACATCTCCTCCAAACTCATGATAGATATTTCTAAAACAAAAACTTACTACTACTACCACTACTACTACTACTGACTACTCTTATAACCCCAGGGAAGTGTGTCAAATGACTTTGAAATTAACTGTCGTTTATCGTCGTATGGACTTAAAGCAATTTTCGTTTGTTCTATACTAAATACATTGTGAGCATATGAACGAATAGTTTGTTGAGTTATGACTTTTGTATTGAATTCATTTAAGCATGTAACATAATCTTCAAAAGTAATAATATTTTTCACTATATTATTTTTAATACCCTTAGATTTTTTTGAAATACCTAAATTATTCATTTTAATAGCTATTTGGTTTGAGGACATGCCTTTCTTTTCTAATTTTTTTCTAAAATTAAATTTTTCCTCTTCACTGACTTGCATTTTATAGGTATACATTTTGGAACGAAGACCGGCAAAATGAGTAATAATTTTACCATTTGCCTCATCTTTCATTAATCCAGGTATTGTTTTGTTTACCAACGGAATATTATAAATATTATTTTGGTTATAATCTGAAGTATCAAATTTGTGAATATTTTTCTTGATAATATATTCGTAAACGTCTAGGTCACTTATTTCATAGATAAAACTATCTGTGTCTGTATACAATAATTTACATTTTTCAGCACCTACTGTTGCTATCATGAAATCATAGTGAAAATCATACATACAAATTTTTGAAAGATCTAAAATAACCATACCAATGTACAGTGGTTTATTAAATAATAATTCGATTTTTTTCAACTCAATTGCCATCAAGTTTTCATCAAAAATTGTTCTATTGTGAAATCGTGGACTAGCAATCAAATTTTTCGCCCCATAACGTCCCTCCCACTTAGAGCAAAGGTTAACGTGCCTATGTAATCTTATGTTTTCCATAGTTTTTCCAAACACTGCGTTATTAGCAAGTTTAAATTGATTTTTTTCAAAGTTGCTTGTAGCACTTGCCCTTAATCGACTGTTTAATTCAATGTACGGCCTCAACCATTCTGATTGATTGAATTCCAACACTTTATGTATTTTTGTAATAATTAAACCATGTGCCAAGGCTTGTTTTAAATTTCTATAATGTAATATATATTCTTTTTTATCATACAAATCAGCTATTAACTTTGGTAGTTTTGAAGCTGGAGGAATGCGATGGTTAGCACAAAAAGGAAAATCTCTATGTAGAGTATGTAAACTTTTTGGATACTCCAAATCCACTTGTAATATGTATCCAATCGGAGAATTGTCAGGAATTGTTGTTACATCAACGTTTGAACTTGACCATTTAAATCCTCCAAATGGTAATGGTTCGCACATTGCGTAACCATACAAGTTATTTACATCCAAATAAACAATTGATTTGGTGGGTTGTGATGGATCATATCTGTCACCCATATATTTATTGTTTGCCTCCGAAAATCGACTACAGCATACTGAAATTCCACCTCTAATCGCTTTTTCTATAAACATAACCATATCAACGTCCTTTAAAATTTCCAATTTACATTTAGTATATTTTAACATAGCATCCCATGTGTATCCTGGCATTGTTTAATACCATGCTGGATCTAAACCATATGTTTTCAATGCTGTTTCTCTGAAATTATCCATAACATCTGCTAGTAGCAGAATATCTGTCTTCATATACAAACTACTGTATTCTCCAAGGTGATTTATGTTGAAAGCAGTCCAAACATTTTGTGCATGAATGTAATCAGTCTCACACAATTCCGCATCATTTAATTTATTATAAAATTTTTCAATGGGTGGCAGTTTTTTCTCCTTCAATTTCTCAACATTATCCACATAATCATAGGGAAATACTCCTTTCCTAGTTAGAAGTTGAAATTTATCATGATCTAAATTTTTAAACTCATGTTTTAAATTTTGAAAATTGTCTAAGTTTAAAGTAGAAACAAGTTCATCGAGACTACAACCCATAAATCTAAAAGAATCTATAAACCTAAATTTAATTCTACTGTCATTATCATTTAGTGTGAAAGATATATACTTCTCTTTATTTAGCGGAAGAACAGATACATGTCCACGCTTAGCAATGTCTTTTATGAGAAAATGCGCATCGTAGCCTGACAGATTATGAAATAAAATTGGAACAACAAACAATTTTTTAAATGAAAGATTACAAGTTTGGTGAGCGTAACCTCTAAATAGTCCTGTAAAATGATTATGGTCTCTAACAATAATGTCTCTTTGACTAAATTTTTTCTCACAAATGTGACAACTTTGTATATTTACATTTTCTATCGTGTCTACTACAACTGGTATTATATTAACTATTTTGCTCTCAACAAATTGTGCAATCTTTTTAATTTCATTTGAAAACCAATCCATACAATCTTCCCCTTCATGATTATTGTAAAAAGAAAAAGTGTTGTTATAAGTACATTTCATATAATATCCTGCACAAAATGCTTTATGATGTTGGTATTTATTCGTTGTTTTTGATAATTTTGTTTTACACGGTTCCAAAATAGCTTCAATATCAGCGTAGATAAGAAAAGGTATTTTTTGTTTATAGACATAATTTCTAAATTCAACAACGTTATATTTTGGGAATGAAATTTTACAGTGGTTTTTATTTTAACACAACAAATAATGCTCTCTCAACTTTTCCTCATTATAAAAATAATTTAGACAACGATCACACAAGCTAATTGTAGCTCTATGCTTAGTGATTTGAGATCGAATAAGTCGTGAAAGATTTTTAATCAAACAATAATGAAATTTTATCTCAATATTTTCTTCTTGATCATCATTATCATCCTGTTCTAATTCTGTGAAATCATTCAACTTTGGAAAATACTTATTTTGAATTAATAACAAATTAACATGTTTCTCTAATTTTCGTTTGGTGAGTTTAGCAGGTACAACTTCATAATATGAACTTTGTTGTGTACAATTTAATTCTAGAGCATAGACGTTCACAGAAATATTATTTAATTCCTCAAATTTGTTAATTTGATTCAATTTCATAGGTAATTCTAAGCCTTTAGTATTTAACACAAGACTATAATGTGGATATGATGATGTAAGTCTATAATTACCCGTTGGTGGGTATAAAAAGCTAACAATACTCCAAAAAAAGCATGCGTTGTCTCTATTTTGAATGTTGATACATGCTTTTTTATTTTCAATTTGTGGTGGTATTTTGATATAGGAGGTTCCATTACCTATTTTATATTCGTTTATAGCTACCTCCAACAATAGAATTTTTTGTAGCGCCCAACCGCTCGATTCTTCCTGAAATTCTGACAGTTTATTTAAAATATAATCTGTTACATGTTCTTGAAACCAAATAGCTAAATCCGTTGTTTGATCTAAAACTGCATTAGGTGTGACAAAATACTTTTGATCAATCACTTCTTGATCATCTAACATTTTAACAAAATCTGCCCATAGTGTAGTATTAATTTTTACAATTAACTTCTTTTTAATAATTCTGGGAACCTTCATTTTAAACAGATCGAAAGCATCTGATAAAAATTCTTTTATTTCTTTATGTTTCACATTTATAATCACTGCAGTTTGAACTCTACTATTGAAACAAGATGTTATATTTTCCCAGTAAACTTTTCGATTTTGTTTTACGCCAACACGATTTTTTTCTACTTTTATTAAACATTTTAATCGTTTCAATTGACCAATTTTTGTTAATATTTTACTTTTTTGGCCAACCTTTAAGTGATATTTTTTCAATGCTATGTTACATTTTTTAATATGTTCATTGATTAATTTTATTGATTTGTTTTCAGCAGAGTTCGCTCTAATTAACTTAATTGATTCATCAATTTTAGACAATGTACTTCGGTATTTGTCCATAATTTTATATCATAATTATTTATAATAATATAACTCACCAACTAAATTTCAATAATTTCGAATGATGCTGCCGGATTCGGTTTACCAATTTCCACTGTCCCTCTATATACAAAAGCGTATTTTCCCCCTTCAAAATACTTTATAAATGGTTTGTACGTCTTTGTCACCCTCTGCGGAAGGAATATTATTTCTTTTTCCAGCTCCAACAACACAGTTTCCCCAAATTTGCTATTCACCAATTTCGCCGAAATAATTTTCTTACGTTCATCTAATATTAAGTCGTTTATTTTTGTTATGGGTTTCGGATCTTTTTCTAGAAGAGAAGAAGAATTTATCGCTTTTAAATCCATTACACTAAAAATAATAATTATATAATTAATTCACCAATCATTCTAAGTAAAATAAATGAAAATGTTATTCTTACCTGTTGATAACTGGAAGCTGCTGTTGCGTTCAAAAAATAGACACGGAGAATGAATTTCAAATTAGAATTCTGGTCTTAAATACTAAATGAATCTAATATTTTTTTCAAATTTTAAGGCGTTACCTTTAAGAGAGTATAATTACCTTGAACAAAATGCATCGGCATATATCTAAATATTGCATTTTTATAGAATAATAATTAATAAATGCACACATACTTTCCACTATCGCGTGAAACTCTCGCTTCGAGGGCCTCAGGCTGAACATGTAGGTCATTGCATTGAATTAAATTATCTTTTCAATTTATACAGGGTAGCCATACCAAAATATGGGGATTTATTATATACTGAGTGTTGAATAACCTAGAAGGAACATTGTTACACTACTCCAATGCGTTGTCCAATCGGGACGGTTGTAGTGAACGAAGCACGGCAGACGAATTTGTAGCTCAAAATTTGTTTTGTAGTGATTAGGTAGTTTATGCCATATATCCAACAATTCAGACGGGCTGACAAACCCAATCAGATATTGAATGGGGACTTTTTTCAGCGCATCAACAGTAAAACTTCGTGGCTTTTGCATTAATAATGTTTTAATGTCATCCCACTCCTCTCCCATTGTTCCAAGGATGTTGAAGTAGAAATTTCAAACACAAATGTCCACAATTGATTTGATCGTAGTATTGATACTGATTATTGTTATAAAAAATATTTTTTCCTCCTCCTCCTAGATACTTTACAAGTTCTTTGGGCGGTTTCAAATTACCAAATGAATCGAAATACTCGATGACATTGTTTTTCTTTATATATGCTACCCAATGTGTTCCACTGTTTTTGGATGAGTCCAAGTTAACCACTGCACACTCCTGTTGTCGTCGAGGACCGGATTTAGGTAGAGTGTCACGCATGAAAACACCACGAAAGTGTGAGATTTTATATAATTTTGCATAACGCGCAATATCGGTGTCGTACAGTGGACGATTGGGTAGCTTTATCGCGAGTTTTTTTTTAAATACAATCCAAATCCTCTGCCACTAGGATACTTTTTCAGATATAAACCATTTCCGACATGTTCCATAACCTTATTATGGCGGTGGTCTTCTTCCAATTTTTTTCGAGCATTATTTGCATCAATGACAGTCTTTGCAATCCCAGCAGCTCCACCCGATAGTGCTCCGAGTGCTGAGAGACCGGCAAACAGAGGTATAAGTGGTAGAAAACCTCCAGATTTTACTGGTATCACTCGAGGAACAACAATTTTCTTCGATCCACCAAATTGTTTAATAAGTGATTTGGCTGCTCGTAAGGCAAACAAGGCGCTTTCTTTTAGAGATGCTCCTCTCTTCATTGATTTTCCCACCTTTAGCACTACATCTCGATGGAAGGAACGTTGTTGTCGTTGTTGTTTCTTTGGACGACTTCCCATTCCCAACTTTCGTTTCACTTTCATGGTACCAGTAACAAGTAATGCAGCAGCTTTTTCACCAAAAGATCCCTCTTTTGATTTTACTCGAGCCCAAGCCTTATCTTCCAACTCCTTATCTGCTTTGTGACGTTCTTCAAGAGATTGATTTTGCGAATAAGCTATATCGTGTTGTTTGCAGGCGTCGTCTAAAGGATTAATGCCTGCGTCACCACGTGCAAGTCGCTTTTGTAGTTTTGTTCCTGCTATAAATGTACGTAATATATGTTTAACGAAAAAAAGACAAGTTATATTCACTTACGACCACAATAATTGTAGGTAGGCAAGTGAAGTTCGAATGGCAGTTTATTTATTAGAGAATTCAAAAGACCTTCTCCCTCAAACACCAACATTAAGACTGATGTATGATAATGCTGCGATATCCATATTTATAGAATAACACTCTAATAAAATTCTTCACAAGATGAAGATCGTTCAACAAGAGCAGACGCTACCCATTGAAAACTTGGACTTTACCTCTAATCCATCATCTGTTGGTAAACATGGTAAACTACTGCCAAATTCTTTTCGTGCAATCATCTGTGGTCCTAGTGGGTGTGGAAAGACAAATGTTATGTTGTCGCTCCTATTCGATCCAAATGGTGCTAAATTCAAAAATGTTTACGTTTATTCCAAGTCGTTATTTCAACCGAAATATAAGTTGTTGCAAGAAGTCCTAGGAGAAGTTAAAGGTGTGGGCTATTTTCCATTTAAAGACAATGAGGAAATTATTAGTCCAGATAAAGCGCAGTCAAACTCGATATTCATATTTGATGATGTTGCATGTGATGGTCAACAGAAAATTCGCGAATATTATTCAATGTGTCGTCACAAATACATTGACGCGGCCTACTTATGTCAAACATATTCGAAAATACCGAAACAGCTCATACGTGACAATTGTAATATGATTGTGTTATTCAAGCAGGATGCAGTTAATCTAAAACATATATTTGAGGAACATGTGTCACCAGACATGACATTTGAAGAATTTAAAAAGATTTGCTCAGAATGCTGGTCGACTACTAACAACTATGGAACATTGGTGATTGTAAAAGATTTTGCTTTAAATAATGGCAGGTACCGTAAAGGATTCGATAAATTTATAAAGCACTAGACATTATCCTCAGTCATCGTCACCATGTCCAACGATAAGGTTGCTATTGCCATGCGTAAGAAAAAAATCAGTGAATTGGCGAGATCTATTCGCAAGAAATATTTAGCGTTAAAATTAGGAAAATCAGAACATGATACATCTCTAAATAAGCTATTTAAACCGATATCTGTACCGCTAAAAGAAATGGTCAAATCCTCAAAATCATTACAACAAGCCATAGTTTCAAAATTCATCCCTCCAAAAGAGGAAACAACGACAAAAAAAGAAAAAAATGCTGATGTATCATTTCTCGATACAAAACCCATAGCCGAGACGGATGAATCAGGAAATATTATACGTTATGATGATGAAGAAGAAGAAGACGATTATTATTATGATGATTATGATATAGGCACACATCCCAACGTTTCGCGTGATGTCATAGAAGATTATTTAGATCAATATCCAATAATTAGTCAACCATATCTTGAAGATTACTTTCGCAAAGATGATGAAATTGATAGAAGTTATGGTCCATTATATAATGATGAAATTGGTTGGATGTTGGGCAGACGTAGAATTGCATTCGATAAAAGAAACGGTAATATAAACATATTACGAGAGAAGGATGAGGGGGGTGGAGAAGGAAATATACCGGGGACTTCGGGATTGTATCAGCTTGTGTTTTACAATCATCCCAATGAATACTCTGATGATGATTTGAATAATTACAAAGCTCTGCTAACAATAACAAAAGCTCATCTCAATGCAGCAGATCGTCTGAAAAGTACTGCTACCGAAAAGTATCGCAACATAATTAGACCGTTGTTTAAAACTGACTCATCAAATATTAGTAGTAGTACTATAACCAAACCTCCATCAGCTCGAATATTAAAGAAACAACGACAACAACAACAACAACAATCCATTCAAACCGCTCCATATACTAATGTAGGAAAAGGTCTTGTTGTCGGCGGCGGCGGTGGTGGTGGCCCTCTTTTGTCATACAACGAAAAACCGATGGAATACATTTATTGGGACGATCCCAATGAGCTGTGTGACCGTTTAAGATTACTGATTGCATCCAAGGAGGCTGGCAACACCTCATTCTCACACAACAACGAGATAATTGCAATAATCAATGAGTTGAAAGAGGCCAATATAATTGAATAACAAACGGAAAACATAATCATTTCAATCATGTCTGTCGATAAGTTTGGACATCGCCGCAATCATGCTAATGAGCGGGTTAAGCCGTATATGCCGAAAGTATCGTATCCACATACTCTAGACGGTAATATTGATGCAGAAAATGTAAAAATTTGTAATGTAAAGATGCCGACTGCAAATAGCGATGTTGCTAACAAACTATATGTTGATGAACAATTACATGTGTACCATAATGAGCTCGAAACACTTCAAAAAACAATAATCCCCTCATTACAAACGCAATTGGTATCTCATCAAAATGAAATCAACGAAATTGCAGCATTTATTTCGAGAAATCCTCCCGTCAGAGCTCGAGATATGGCAACTAAAATATATGTCGACGAGGGAGTTGCTATGGGCAAGCAATTTTTGAGAAATGATTTGGAGAGTTTTAAACGAGAAGTACAGGATAAATTGTCGAAAAGTAATACTCTAATCAGTGATAAGATCGATATGTATAATACATACATAAAACATGCGTTTCAAGTTTTGGACAGGGACTTGAAGAAGAAGCATGAAATTGAACAAAAGAAGAAAATAGATGAGAAGAGTAATGGATCATCAGTTTAGAAAGTGCATGCGCCCACGAAACATGTCATCCAAAGTCCAGCTTGTTAACGAACTCCATAAACCTATACGTAAAAATTATCCACGCAGACGTACAATTGTCAAAGGCATAGATGATTTATGGCAAATGGATTTAGCTGAAATGCGACCTTACGCTAATCAAAATAAAAATCACAAAATGATACTAGTCGTCATCGATTGCTTTTCAAAGTTTTTATGGACACGTCCATTAAAGACAAAAACCGGTGAAGAGTTAACTCGTGCATTCTCGGACATTCTCGCCCGCACAAAACGAGCTCCTAAAAATCTCCAATCAGACCAAGGAACGGAATTTTACAACAGCAAGTTTCAACAACTAATGAAAAAACATTGGATTAATCATTATAGTGTATTTAGCACGAAAAAAGCTTCTATGGCAGAAAGAGTTATTAGAACATTGAAATTAAAGCTTTACAAACATTTCAGTTTAAATGGCACACATAAATGGATAAACATTTTACCCAAAATTACGAAGGAATACAATAATACAAAGCATTCAACTACCAACTATAAACCTTCCAATGTCAATAAATCCAACGAAAAAGATATTTTAAACAAAACATATACACATCTAAAGATTGTGGGACGTCGTAAATTTAAAGTCGGTGATATTGTACGTATAAGCAAGTCGAAACATGTCTTTGAGAAAGGATATACACCCAATTGGACGACTGAACTATTCAAAATCGTTAAAGTTAAAATAACAAATCCCACCACATATTTGCTAGAAGATTTGCATGGTATACCAATCAGTGGGGGGTTTTACGAGGAAGAGTTACAGACAACGTCAAATCCAGATATTTACTTGGTGGAAAAGGTGCTTAGAAGAAAAGGCAACAAGATGTATGTAAAATGGTTGGGTTTAGACACAAAACACAACAGTTGGATCGAAAATACAGATGTTGTTGTTGGGTAACTACTTTTCGCTGCGCCGCGTATGAATACATTTTTTGCTTGGCATCAGAGTATAAATTGAGGAGCGCAGTGAAACATATTGTTAGTCATCGCAATATGTTTCCTGAAGACGCCGGTTATTATACTATGAGTAGTAGTGGTAGTAGTAGTAGTAGTAGTAATACTAATGGTTCAGAAAATTATGGAGCTGAATTGGATAACATTTTAAATAATTATGAAATGGCATCAAAAATGGAACATCAGTACTTGTTATATACAGAGTATTCTATGGATTCAGTTCGAATTGGATGTGGTATTAGTGTAGCAAGAACTTTTTGTAGTGCAGTCACTTTATCATACATTGGTATGCATCCTAAAAAAATCTCCTTCAGCACCTATGAATGGGCTACGCTAACCGATATTTTAAGAGAAAATTCATTTATAAATGAACCGTTCGGAGTAGAAGAAGAAGAAGAAGTAGCAGCGATATCGTGTGGTGATTACTGCAATGTTCGACAAATAATATACAATAATGTTAAATGGTTGGAAGTGATAAAACATGACATCAGTTTCCTTTTATGCAGAGAAGATGTTCAACAAATTTTGAAAGTGGATGATTGTCTCATTTCACACCGGCTTGCCCATTTAGAAACATTAAATTTTGGTGAATATTACAGAAATGTAGTGGATATTATCAAAAGTTTTGTTCAACATAATGGACATTTGAGCATTGCATCAGTCATCATGTCGCAGTTGTTGAGAGTAAATAGCACAAATCACGTATTTACATTCCAACCTCCTACGCCTATTGTACTCTATCCTGAGAAAGAGTATGAGTTAGCACTACGTTCCTTTCACTCATACCATAGTATACCAAACATTGAAAATCGCAAATTTCACTACTACGATGACAACAACATGATGCAGAGTTTTGATATACCAACGGGATGTTACGAAATCGCTGATATTGAAGCGTTCATACTAGACAAGTTAGGTGGTGGTGGTGGCACCAGCAATCCATTTGAAACTGTATTTGCGTTAAAACCCAATAATAATACGTTACAATGTATGATTTACAGAAAATATAGAATTCCGTTCGGCGAGCAGGATACTCCCAACTGTCTTGGCGACATATTGGGTTTTTCTAGACAGATACTCGAAGCCAAACAATGGTACTCTTCAAATTTACCCGTTAAAATTATAAAAGTATCTAGCATACGCTTCGAATGTAACATTACCACTGGAGCCTTCGATGCAGACAGACCTGCTCATACTATTTACGAATTGGTTATAAAAGTAGATCCTGGGTACGCCATTGACGAAACTCCACATAATTTACTTTATTTACCTGTTATACCACAACGTGAAATTACCAACATTACTGTGCAGGCTTTGGATCAAGACGGACATCCAATCAACTTTCGTGGTGAAAAGAGCACCTTGGTGTTGGAGCTTAGAGCGAGAAGCAACCGATGGGATTGACAATTAATAATAAAAGACGTACCGCTGCACATTCAATACCATTAGTTAGGCGACGTCCTTCGAAGCAGCAGCATCTTACATTTGCAAACAAATTGCTTTTACAAACATTAGGGTTTTCATTGAAAGATAAACGATGACCACCACCACGTATGGAAAACGTTCTCGTATGAACGATATGCCACCAATGTTTGATATCTATCGCAAGCCGAGATTCGATGAATCGATTCGCAAAGCTGAATACAGAACATATGCTCCGTTCATCAAATCGTTCAGTTGCAGTGACATTACGGAATTTAGCATCAATCAAGTCGACTCGTTTTTTGCAATGAACGAAACATTGTTGTGCATTAAAGGTTCGCTCAATATACATGGAGCCGGTGATGTAAAGCTGGCAAATAATTTTGGTGCTTTCCTTTTCGATTCGTGCACATACAGTGAAAGCGCAAGAGAAATGGAAACGGTTCGAGATCCTGGAATCGTGAGTGCTGTACGTGCCATGACGTGCTACAATCAAGAAGATTCCAATCATATGGCTATAGCAGGCTGGAATTATCCCAAAGATCCCATCCTTAATGCTCCCGATAAATCATTCAACCTACAAATTCCTCTCAAGCACATTTTCAACATTTTCAATGACTATCCCATGATTACATGTGGACGGCAAACAATACGTTTGGTTCGAGCTCGAAACGATAATGATTGTGTATATATCACAGAAAAAAATGTTGCCGGTGTGACTTCCACTACAACTGTTAGCATAAACATTACCAACATCGAATTGAAAATCAAGCATATCTACCCTAATGATGATATTAAGTTGGAACTGATGAGGACCATTCAAAAGGATCAGCCTATAGTTATTCCATTCAGAAAGTGGGAGATACATGAACTGCCATCCATCACCAGAAATGCTAGACGTGAAGTTTGGGCTGTTAAAACTACAACTTCAGTGGAACGACCTCGTTATGTTATTGTTTTCTTTCAAACCAACAAACGTGACAACAACACAACTGATCCAACTTTATTCGACAATGCAGACATTCAAAGTATCAGGTTATCGCTAAATGGAGAGTATTATCCCAATGAAAGAATGCAGTTGGATTTTACCAAGAATGATTACAATGAGGCATATTTCAACTATACTGAATTTTATCCTAGCTATATGAATTCGACGCAGAAGCGTCCTCTGTTGGATTATTCCTCATTCAAGAGGCGTGCATTGTTTGTTATCGATTGCTCGAAACAAGAAGAAAGCATGAAGGCATCTACAGTTGATGTAAAACTTGACATTGAAGCAAACATTGGTTTCCCCGAAAATACCAAAGTATATTGCATCATAATACACGATTGCGTAATGGAGTATTTCCCCCTCACCGAAATTGTTAAGAATTTAAACTAGAATGTGCTACTGCTGCTGCACATCAGTATTCCGGCCATCGTCATCATGAGAATAGCATTCGTCGACATCCAAGGATTCGTAGTTGATGGACACACAGCGTCTCCAACAATGGTTTTCAAATACTATATTACCTTTGTAATGTCTGAATAAAACAAATTGCATTGAATGGGTTTTTTATTAAAAACATCTACTCATCAACCAATACATTGCATGACGATTTAAATTTACGTTTAACAATTTTCAATAGAATTTTAATTATTAAAACAAATAAGCATGCTAATATTATACATGCCAATGAAAAAAGATTGTTAAGTTCGTCTTTCATGTTTCTGCTGCTGCTGCTGCTGCTGCTGTTGTGAGAGGTTTCGTTGTTCATCTTGTGGAAGCCAGGTAGGTTTGATTCTGTTTAATGGATATATCGTTTGTGGTGTCTGGCGTCTAAAAATGTGATCTAAGGCACTCGAAATCTCTCTTTGTTGTATTCCGTCGTTTAGTAGTAGTTCTTCGGGCACCCAATTAATTTTAAGATTTTCCCATTTATTCTGATGTGGGTCGACAGCTGTCGTTGTTGCAAGACACAAGTTTTCAATTTGCTTAATAATCCTTCTTTTATCTTCATAAAAGATTATATCCTTATTCAATCGATCGATTTTTATCATAAACTCCTCAAATCGACAACGACAACGATGACTAAGCTCAACCAAAGACATATCGCGACTGATTCATCATCTACAACTAACATGCATCATATGAAATTTTATGTAGACGTCCTACTAAAAATAAAAATATCTTTTTTTTTCTTAACAAGAACGTAGTACACCCTCTGTATACATTTTATGTTTAATAACGAAGAGTAGACACTTTTTATTTCACTCGTATGCAGTGAATTCATCAATGGTCCTTCGGAATATTGATTTGTACTCAAACGCAAATATCTTTTTTTTTCTTAACAAGAACGTAGTACACCCTCTGTATACATTTTATGTTTAATAACGAAGAGTAGACACTTTTTATTTCACTCGTATGCTATTGATTTGTACTCAAACGGCTGATGAAAACTATAGGGAGTATTGAAGAAAATTACATCGTGTTGTGAAATCAGACTCTCTGTATCTTATACAGTTAGATTTCAAAACTATAATACATTGGAACCCTTATGGCGGAGATGTAACGGTTTAGGCTGGGAACGATGAGGTCGTGATCTCGAATCTCACTCGGGGCAAAAATTTTTACGTCATGCACAAATAGGATAAAAAATGGACTACAGAAAAAAGAAATGCGCCATCTAGCGAAATCGATAAAAAAATGGACGACAGAAAAAAGAAATCTGTAAAAATGAGAAATCGATAAAAAATGGACGACAGCGCCAACGACAGCAGCGCCACCGTCGCCTAGCGGACCTTTTTCGAAGAAGTGAGTCAGAACTCTTATAGCTACACTACTATGATACCATTGAGAACATATAGATAAAACAATAATTGACACATAATAAATAGAATTCGTTTTATACATGTGTTTGGATAGAAAAATGCTACATTTGACAGAACGATGATAAAGAAATTGAGAAATCGCAAATTATTTCCAATTTTCGTCAGTGGTTCGATTGGCAGTAGTGCTATTTTCTGCATACTGCGATCACACTCTCCCTGGCTGGATTAGAAAATAGGCACATCGGCACTTCATATATATGGTATATATATATTTATTTTTTAATCCACTGTTAATAGGGAAACATGAACTCAATAAAGACTTGTTTAATTTAATCGAATCTCCCTTTCTGTTCTAACTCTGACGACATGTACGATGCCATCATTACCAGGATAGGTTGATATTTTTCTGCCCAGTCTCCATTGTTATAGCGGAAGATTATCTTCCATCAATGAAACAATTGTCCCTATTTTTAGATTATGTCGCATTTGTTGAATATGTTCCCTTGCGGATAACCTGTTTATTGAGATATTAGAAAAATCAGGACAGTGAGTGGCGAATCAGAATAATGAGCAAGTGTTATGACTAATAAATCATTGAGACCGGAGGAAATATCTGTGAGCGGGTGGGAATTTGAAACTCCTTCGATTTCAATAGTTAAAGTGTAAATATATCGCATTGTGCGCATTCCTGAATATATCTGGGACCATTGACAACACAACACGATATGTCTGTCAAAGAACCAATAAAAAGTCGAGTAGTGAATGAAACCATTATAAAATGGATGTACGATTTGTTGACGGCGCTAAGATACTGATGGGAAACGAAACCTCATTTGTTGAAGCCACTTGCGAGACACCTCATGGGGGCCAATATCTCATCTTCTATGGAGCCTAGATGTAGATGAGTTGTTCCTCAGGCTAGTGAAGCTTAGCTCATAGTGTATGTATTATGCTGATGAGATAGTCCTAACAGTCAGAGATAAGTTCGAGTGCAACTTATTCGATTCAATACAAAAGGGCCTCAGAATTATTGAGCAATAGTGCTTGACAGTGGGCCTGAATTTACACCCTAACAAGACCACAGTAAATCCATTCACCTCGAAAAGAGCACTTCCAGCTATGAATCCTCTATTTTTAAACGTGAAAATCATAGAATGGTAATCTGGAGTTCAATATATGGGGATCACTCTAGGCAGTGAGCTTTTGTGGAATGAGCGAGTTAAAATAACTGCTAGTGAAACGATAAAAGCTATAATGGCGTGCAAATGTCTAGCTGGTTAGACTTGGGGCTGTAACTCTAAATTACCGCGATGGATGTACGCCATCATTGTGAGACCAGCAATTGTGGATGGGCAATAATCTGGCATGCCAAAGCCAATCAAAAGATCACGAGGAAGACTATCGACAAAGTTCAAAGGCTTGTCTGTGTGTGCATTGCTGGAGCTACGAGAAATTACCCAACTAGGATACTTGAGATTATTACAGATCTCACATCTCTACATCTGGAGATAGAGAAAACAGCTCAATAGACAATTTTTAGAATATATAGGGAAGGTTCAGGGAAAGAGATTATTGAAAACTTAGGGAGGTTGGTTCTCTATAATAAAGTACCTTCCCAGTGACGAAAAAATCAAGACAGATCGAAAAGAACTTCACTACTATACTACGTAAGAGACAAGACTGGGAAATGGAATACACCACCCAAACTATAACAGGAAACATCATCAGATGGTACACAGATGGTTCGAAAACCACCACTAGAGCTGGCGTTGGAGTATTTGGGCCGGGCACCAGATACTCATTATAGTTATGCCCCCGTCCGAGGGCTTTTCAGGGACAAATACTTGAATTCGAAAGATTCGTGGAAACGAATCAAGAAATAAGTTTTCAGAAATGTGAGATTGCGACTCATTCTTATAGTAAGCAGGTATCAAAGCATTGAGATCCCATGTCATGATTTAAAGTTGGTATGGAAGTGCCGAAGAATACTTGATGAAATGGACAAGAATAACTCTTTAGTCTGGGTTCCCGGTCACTCAGTAATGAAAGAAAACAAAGTGGCCAATACACTCGATGGGGAAGGAGCACGAACGGCCTTTATTGGCCTGGAGACTTTCTATGATGTAGGGAAAAACTCCTACAAGAAAAAGCTGCGAGCGAAGGAGGAAACCAAAAAAGGAGCGCTCTGGCGGTGGTTTCCAGGCTGGTTCACTCCAAAAACTACATGCCGAACTTTGACACCGCTAGATCCACAAAGTATTTTGGTCTCAGTAGAAATAAGCTGCATCTCCTTACGCGCTTCCTAAGAGGGCCCTTCAGCCTCAGATAGCATCTAATGAGAATAGGTCCAGCAGAAGCTGACGAATGTAGATTCTGTGGGGAGGAGGAAGTAACTCCGGATCACCTAGTTCTAGAATGGGTTGCTTTTGCAAGCCAGCGTTAAAAATGCTATGAACAAGGAACATATAGGAGCAAGGATCGAACCTCCTTGAAGTCCTCTCAAATACTAGAGTTCATTCCACCTCTGCATCTGGACGGCGGGCTGTAGTATGAGCGAGAACAGTTTTCGTATGGAGGGCACAACGAACCTCAAGGTTGCAGTGCAATGTAATGCCATTAATAGTCTGATCTAATTTTGAGTAATATGTCAGAATTTCCACTCCTATCATATCATATCCTTGACATTCACAAAAACAAATATTTCAAAGGATACATTCGTACCTTAGTGAGGCTTAGTGGGTTCACATAAACACGGCGTCAGGAAATAATTCAGAAATCGGTTTTCATCTTAAAAAAGTTATTCTTATCATGGTTATGCAATATGAAACAAATCTGACACAAAAACAATCAGGCGTTGAAGGGTTAATAAGCAAAGTGAGGACATCTGGAAGTGTTAATCTGAAAACAATATTCTTTCGTAAATGATTTAGTTCAATTTCCTTATATAGAGTGTAGAACCCTCCTCAGCTGGTTTTCATATAAAGCGACCAACTGAGAAGAAACAATTCGCCCCAAGTGTTATGAATTGCATGTAATTGCTGTTGGAGACTTCGAATTTCATACAAAAGTTATGCTGCTTCACTTCAGTAGTAGCAATCCAGTTGACTACGGAAGGGTCAATACCTTATTAAACTACGTTCCAAATCAAAGAAGATACCAATGAATTATTTTACATTGTAATTGTTAAATTATTTCCACGAATATATCTCGCGCTGAATGTTCATGCTGAATCTGTCGTGCATTATAATGGATGTTTCTCACAACCAATCCGTTCCATGCATTAGAATTATATTATTTTTCAAAGTAGCAACTTTTTGAATGTATTTTAAAGTTTATTATATCGGTGGTTTAAATCATGTCATAAACTAAGTGATTAAAAACACGCAACGACTGAAAATATTTCAAGTATCAATTATTTTTTTACTGACCATACAATAGACTGTCAGAAACATATTCTCAAGTGGATAAAATTGTTATTTTGTGAAATATTGAGTTTGCATGGTTTAATATTCTGATTAACTTTGAAAATATTACTAAAAATGTATTCCAATTTCAGTCCTGCTAAAAACAATTCACACAATTTATATAATAATTGTTCTGTGGACGCATATGCTCAATTCCCATTAATATGTGATTATGATATTGACTACATTGATTCCATTGATCTGATATGTTCATATCAAATTCTAGTTAGTTCACAATGTGACGTGGACATATTTATTATTGTATTTCTTCTTTGATCATTTCGTTTCTCATGTTGATCCCTATCTTTTTTGTGTTCTATTCATAATTATTCTTGAACTTTATACTTAATTGTGGAGAAATAAGTGCAAGTTCATACTGTTGGTTAGTATAATATATGAATTTGAAAGAATTCTTTATCATATTTTATTCATAAACATTATCTACAACAATCTAATCCTAATTAGATAACAAGCCAATAATAAATAATGAAATAATGTCCTCTGTAACTACCTGTCTACACCTATAATTTGGTGAGTCTAGTATTGTAATCTTCAACGGATTTAGTGCAATTCGAGCGTCATTAGATATGGGTTCACAAAGCGAGGCCTAACATAAAATTGAATCCAATATTTTCTGTTCAATAAACAATGTTTATTTTACAGATTGAATCTCCTTTTAAAAATACCTGCGCCGCTTATGATGGCTCCACTAGCAGATGTTAGGTATTTCAAGTGGCACTTTGAAAGGATATTTAACTTCCTTAACCTTGAGTTACATACAGAATTTCAAAAAGATAAGAACGTCTGGTACTTGTCATTAGTCGATTGGGAACGAAAAGTAATTTTTTTCTTCCCTAGCCACCCCGCTTGTCTAAAAAACGGCAGTAAAGCGAGAACCTCGTGAGACGGAGTACCGTTAACATCTCTGTATAATTTTGACGACTAGGTACTCGATTTCACCTTTCCTCCACCTACGTTTAATAATTTCAATCAATTGCGATATTCTCTTAGTAAGCATCGGGTTACTTATAATACGGTTCTCTATAAATAGTTCAATATCATTTTAAATAAAGTTAACGGTTTTTATATATCCTAACAAAGTATCACTAAATTAATATAATTTCGTATTAAGTAATGTGAAATAAAACTTCCTGTTAATAATTATTATAAGTGTTCAGTTTTCACACGAGTTTCATTTGGAGAAGGAGAACCAACTTTCGAAATTATGTGGATATTGGTTAACAGTTATTAAACAATATCGTACATTTTCCAAGAATTTTCCTTTGGTAGAGTTATTATATTCAAACATCCATTCCGTTGTGACTCTGATATCGATAGTTTGAAATACGTCTTCTAATTCACGAAGTTGTCTGTGCCTCTAGCTGCCTCATCTAACCTATCTATTTTTCATCAATGAATATTCGGCAATTAGATTCTACCTCATAACTATCAACATTGGTTGATTTATTTGGTATCATCAGGTGTGATCTAATTCAATGCATTTTTGCAACATATTAATCTAGTAGAGTTAATATTATCATTAAATAGTTTGTGTTGAATATTTTAAGCTGCTTTCAAGATATATACATACTGGTTCCTTATTCTGCTGTATATGAAGCTAAACTCTCACTCAATTCATTTCCTTGAGAATAACTTTTTAGTGGATTACATAGAATTGTTTTTTTTCCACAAAAACCTGTTTACCTATTGATATCGATTGAAAAGTAGCATTGCAAATCTTATAAAATAACTATTCTGACAGTTATTGGCACTTTTGTCATTATCATGGCAAACTTGACATTACGCAGTCTTTTTTATAAGATTTGCTATGCTACTTTTTAATCGATATTTAATAAGTAAACAAGTTTTTGTGGAAAAAAAAACAATTCTATCTAATTTTACTCCATGATATACAGGTCCTTTCATTATTAACTTTCAAGTATTATTGAAAATTATAATATAGGTTTGTCTTAATCATTACGTACGAATGTAAGATTGCAGAAAATTACAGGGGATTCAATTATGAGTTTTTTAATTTACAATCCTTTAAGTACCTGTAGCTCTTGAAATAATCACTTTAGACCCCAAGTGTGCTAGTTAGTTGGAATTGTTTTATCGGGAGGAACACAGAAAGGCAAAAATATACAGGTTGTCTCATTAATAATTTTGAATGCGACGTCACGTGACCAAAAACAAATACCTCATTGGGTAACACAATAACAAGAAAAGATGCAGTATTTGCTCTAACTTACAACCCCAAAATTATAATTATTTACCACTGCCCAATTCTGATATATTACTTGTCTTAATCGTCGTGGGACACCCTGTATATATATATACATTATTCATTAATTTCAATTATATATCAATTAATTTTATATTTGGATAGCACGGGAATTCGTTTTAATTATATTTATTATATGTGTTAGATTAAGAATAGGGTTCACTTATATTAACTAACAAAATTCATGCATTTATCCATAACTATTTATTAACAAATTTTAATATTAAATATCTTAACAGTCCTCCTATTGCCCTTTCCTACCGAGTCTTTCTATACTCCATTCCTAGCTTCTCAGATTTTCACGAAAAGTCTATTCATATTCCAAAATTCCACTAACGTCTCTTCACATCTCTAGTTCTTCTAAATAATGTCCATTATCATTGATACTTTTCATTCCTCTCGGTAATTTTTTATTTCACTTTTACGGTTTTCTTTTATTTTTATTACTTATTCATACTAATCACCTTTTATTACAGAGTATTTTTTTTATTATTATATTTGATAATTCCAATTTCCAGCCTCCAGAGTGTAACATGTAACCAATTTTATGATTGAATATTATAACAGATAAACCCTATTAATTCAGCTCTCCACAACAGGTACTATAAATACAGATATACTACATTTTGTCATATTTGAGGAAATTTTGGTTTGCTAGCACGATACAGCCTTCGGAGTGTATATAGGTGACCAATTTTTTGATTGGATATTGTTCAGGGCGTATTACGAATGAACACTTTTGATTATCAGCTAACCAGAGCCGGTACATCGGTTCCTATAAATATAGATAGATATATAGTTTCAATCTTTAGAATTTTCAATGACCTGGATTCAAACTAGATAGTTCCTCTTTATATGCGGACTTAAAATAAGAATGTCAAAGCTTATTTTTCGTTTTTCTTTCTGAAAACATTGTTTTTGCAATAATATAAGAATTACTATATGCGCTTCCTAATTAAGTTATGTTTTTACAAGAGGTTCTTTTTATAATTCCTCGTTCTCATTTTACCTCGCTGTTCATGTAATTTGTTTTCAAATTAAAAATATAATGCAGTTCTAGGAATTGGGAATGAAAAAAGAAACACCATCTTTTGTAGTAACAAACTTCGCTTCGAAAAATAAGATTATTCTGTGCAACAATAGTACGACAGCTTCAGAGTTGTATATTCCGAGCAATTAAAAAACAGAAAAGAGTGAATCCTCGCATAAAGAAACATGACGCAATTTTTCTACGTCCGCAATTACGTTGCAGTGTGCATTAAAATGTAACCTTGCCTGATTAAAAAAGTTGAGTCTTCATTAAGCGACAATAACGATGAAAGAATATTCATTATTTCGAAGCAGAAATATGTCCTGCTCTATCAAAGGTACATTGTGACTGTTTCATTGTGATTTAAATATACAGCCAAAGCGTTTAAATTATAGTGACACGTGGATGGAATAACGATTGAAAACTTCCATTAATAATGTCCTGCAGCGCAGATGCTATTGGTTGAGTGGCATATATGTCGCTCACACTGCATTGTGTTCACAATTTATATATCTGTCAAAAGTAAATAGTGGGAGATTCAATGATGTTTTCAGATTTCCAGTCTCAGACTCACAGATACAGTGCCCAACATAAAATTGGAGTTTCCATCAAAATTCTATTTTTGTGGCATTCTCTTTGATAACTTTAAGAGAAAAGGGTTTTGTTATTCTAAGTTAACTGAAAAAGATGGGAATGGACAAACGTAATTTGGAATGCTAAAAAATTAAATTTAACAACAAATTATTTTTGTTCGAATCAAAGGAGATAACTGGGGACCAGCTCATATCTCTTCAAACGTTCAAAACATACGCGTCAACAAAACATACGCCTCTTCATGCAATACATTTTTCTCTGCCAAATGAGAGTCGCTTGGTAAAAAACGCTTGATCATATTTCTTAGATTGTTGACCGCATCGCCGTACACATCTATCTATTCATGCAAAAACAATAAGCGACTTCAATTCGCTATTTCCTAAGGTAAGTGTTCTCATACGAAATTCGTACATACACATAAAGTTGCCACCAGGCTGCACATTCATACATATTCACATTTCTTGCCTGCTTCTCAAGATCTAGAAACTAGGAAGAGGTCATTCCTACCTGTTATAGTATTACCTCGTCGTCCAGAACCAAGTGTGCCATCAGAACGGGGTTCATATTTTGTCACTTTCCTAAGTTTACCTGGCCTTAGGACTCTACTCAGGTGGTGAATTCGGCCTTAGTTACACTATTTTTTATTACCTCCACTGGGATAAGGTGTATCAACAAACAAAATTTCGTGACCCTTTTTTTATTTGACACAAAAACTAATTGACATTAGCCGTATACATATTCTCAATACAATACGAACAAGGATCAGTTATTACAATAAAAACTCAATATTTTATATCTACCAAAAATAAGTTAGGGACTTATCTTGGGAAGACTCAGCACGTACAGCTCGCAGCAGTATTAACGGGTTCTTGAGTCGTCGGTGTCTGGACTCTAGAACGATATGGTCCGGTGAGTGGATCGTTGGAGGTTCCATCAGGTCTGTAAGGGTGCGTAAAGGTTCTCAAAGGTCCGTAGAGGTGCGTAGAGGTCCGTACAGGTAAAGGCTGCACAGCTGTAAGGAAAGAAATAAAAAAACAGAAGAAACAGTAGGAAAGTGAAAATTTTAAAAGGATTAATAAAATGAATAGGTGAGAAGCTTATACTCAAATACATATACCTAAAAATTGGATTTAATTTTCAAAATAAAACCACAGGAATCTGTTCAGTCTTATCCTTCCTGTTCCCAAAATAATCAGAGAAAGCAAATTTAAATCGGTGAAAAATAACCATATAGAGAATCTGTTATAAATTAGCTTCATTAAATAACTTTGGACGCCACCAGAATTTTTTTAAAGGAAACAGCGAAGAAAACCTGGTACCGCCATAACAAAAACATTGTTCTTTTAAAAACGAAATATTCCAACCAAATATAAAAATCGAAATATAATGACTTGTAAGCACGCAATTACAATTTGATATGATATAGAGAACTTACCAGCAAGAAGAATTAATATCACTCACAAAATTATTTGGAAACTGAGTGCTGAAGTTGATTATCAGCGAAGAATTAACAAAAGAGAGCAAACTCGACTTGAATCTTAGTTTAAGTAGATATTTAACGATGGTAAAAATGATCTCCGATATGTTCCTTATATTGGAAATGAAAGGATTTGGAACTAGAGGTGCGAGTAGCCGACGTATAAGTAACGCTCCAAAATTATTGATGAAAATAGGAACATGTCTCAGCGACATGATTCAATGTATTGCAATACACCAACAATTATTACACTACGCCACCAATTTGCAATATACAAATTATACCACAGAATTAAATTCTGTGGTGATGTTGGTTTTTAAGAAGACGAGGCACTTTTTGTGCTAAATGCTTAGTAAACTGAAACCGATACATTTTAGAAGCTGAATTAATTGGAATTATTTGAACTATTTTTCCAAATATCATTTTATTTTTCATCACGATTCCTTCTAACAACCCAAAGATACCAGTAAAATAAAAATTACCAAGAGAACTCCAAATCATGAGAGGTCTAATTTTATACTCGGCAGTGTACATCCCTAATGGATATTTTCAGTGTTCTGCTGGTGAATGAACCATGGAGATGTGATATTCAAATGCATTCCGTTTATATAACCAGTTGAATTACACAGCACATGACTTCAGGCTAACAATTTTCACCAAACATTTTTTTTCTAATATCTTACTTGAATTTCTTTAATAACAAAATTTTCATAAAACTGAATAAAAAATGCATTACTCGTATTAAAATACATGGTGCTGCATAATGTTTCCATACATTCACTGTAAACCAAAATTTTTCGGTCGGAACCGCAACATTTTTGAAAATTTTCTAACATGCTCCCATAAAAAATTCTATAATTATAAAACTATATTATACATCGATTCCTTTCTCGCGCCAGTCGATAGAGGAAATATGCATCTCAATTACTTAAGATATTTGAATTCTTCTTTTTCATATTTGTAGACATTATTCGGGATTAAACCTGGAGTAGTAATTTTTCTAATAAAATACGTTAAAAAATTGAAATAACTACGTCTAATTGGTGAAAATAGAAATAGGAGTGTTCATACTATTATGAAAAAATACAGCAACTTTTTATCGACAAAAGGAACCGAGGTATAAAACATAAAGATTAACTTATTTTTAAATACATTCAGATACCAAAGAGTCCCCTCCCACCATATGCATTCAAAATCCCTAAAAAATTTTTATTCCAATTTGGATGAAATTGTGTAGGCGGATATATTTTAATATTAGGATTGCAATAAATTTATCAGTTCTTCGTAAAAAAGTATTTTGGGTTGAAAACTGAGAAAAATTTATGAAAATGGGATTTTCCGGAAAACTGTACATTAGATTCTACTGATTTATGAACTCAACCTCACTTTTTACGTTCTATAGCTACATAAAAAATTTCATTAAAAAATTCGGTCGTGATTTTGAGTTATCGGGTTGATGGACCGACCGAACGACCGACTTTTTTTAAAATAGGTTTTGAAACGCAAATAAACAGCGTTCCTTTTGAAATAACTTAGCAACGGTAAGATAGTCACATCCTATATTCACCTAGATAGATTTTATATAACTTAGTTGATTTTGATTTCTGAACTGACAATTCACGGTCAGTTGTGTGTATGAAATCTCTCGCCAGAGAGAGTGTTAGTTCCAAATATTGAGAAATTGGGAGACGTATTTCCAATTTTAATACATCTGGATATGAAATGTATTTAATCCCGCACGAAATCTAAAAAGGCTTTCATTATTGAACCATATTAGTGAATAGATATAGTTATATATATTTCCCAATCAATTTGGTCTTCGATTTGAAAAGTGCATTCAAGTGAATGGTAAGCTTATACATATTTAAATTTCGTTTAATAATTCTTTCCCTCCAGTATCTCGCTTTTGTTTATCTTGGTATGGTTTTTCTTCACTAATATTGGAAGGTTCTTATGAAAAGCACGTTTCTTTTTCGCTTTCTTTTTATGTTTTTTCACGTAATAGTGCCATGAATCTAAATTTATAATTAGAGGTCTAAAATAATTATTTCATTATATACTTGTTTTTATATAACAATTATTATTTCCCTTCTAATTACAATATACTTTATCTGCATAAAAAAGCTTGAATGGAATTCTATCTAATTTATTGTACCTTTATCGTTCATATAGTGAAATACAGGATGATTCTAAATGTATGAACCACGTTATCAAAATGATACTTTCCTTCACTTGTATTTCGGAATAACATTTTAGAAATCCTGAATTTTACTAAATTACAATTTATTCAGTTTCTCACACAATTGTAATTTTTAGCATTTTGGGAATGGGCATAATTGTCCAATTTTATATGAACTAATATAGTAGATGACTTAAATTTAACCACCGGATGAGCTACACTGGTTGACTTCCCGAACAGCAGGAAACATGAGAAAACTCAAGTGAAGTGAAATTATCAACTATAAATTGCTTTTCCTGTTTTGTCTATCTATACTATTCATTTAAACTACCATTAATTTTTTGTACACTTCAACTTTAACCCTTTCACTGCTAACCATAAATTGACATACTACCCCTGGGTGCTGATTGCATTTTTCCAAGTGATAGTTTTTTTTAAAAAAATTGTTTCATATGAATATAATATTACAAAAAAAATTCTCCCACTAATTTTTTTCACGCGCACTAACCGTGAAATTTGATTCCCTAATGCTCATGACTTCTACAAACGTCATGGAAACCATTACAATAACTTCCCCATAAACTTGTTAACTATTCCCTATAAACTGAAAAAGTTGTTTTGACTCTGAACTTTGTGGAGGTAAAAGAAAATAATGAAAGTCCTGGAACATATTATGTTGCAAATAAAATCACAAAAACATTGAAACCAACATATGATACACATAAAAACATGAACTAAAATAAAACGCAATAAAAAATTACAATATCAATAATATAACATTGAAATACAAACAAACAAATGTAAAATTCAAAATGTGCACACTTCAAAAATATAGAATCATAAGAATCAATAACTAAGAAACCTTGCAAAAAACAAAAAATTAAATTCACTGATTTTTATGGTACACAGAAAAGCAAGCGCCAGTAACACACAAAGCTGGTTTGGTGAGGCATGTGACACAACAATAAGCTGTTTTCCTTCGTATTTTATTTTTGTAGCAAACCACACATCGTCAATGAGAAACTTTCCTTGCTCCAGTTGAAGCAGGGGCAAGTTCTCGAACAGTTCTTGATACTGGCAGCAACTGTCGTATGATATGCAGACGGAAATCATAGAAAGGCATTCTTGAATTGGGACTGTATTTTTAGGAAATGTTATGCGCATTTGTTAGTAGCATGTGATAAATATGAAGTCCTAATTTCATGTACCATCGAATTGATTTTTGTTCGTTCGAATGGGTAGTATGCCTACATCTGGTCTTTTTTATCTACCCCACCCATGTTCTTGTTGTATTCAAAAATAGGAAAATAGGACGGGGCTTCTGCAGAATTTAATGTCGTTTATTTTCAAATTCCACCATTGAATTATCAAATTCTGTGCTTATATATGTGACTTCTCGTTTATCGCGCCACTTGCTGATCATTTGCGTAACGAGCTAACGTTCCTACTTTGCCAAGTTTAGTATTTTTTATATCGAGTGGAATGTTCTGTCTGTTGCTTCGTAGGGTTCCGGTGCAATGGGTTTCTCTCTGTAACAGTTGAATAGCTTAATCATAACTATTTTATTACTTGTCCATATAAACTGCATGACCGGCGTCCAGTTTTTCATCCATTAGATAAATGACAACCTTGCTAGAGTGTCTCCTGCCACCACAATCATCAAGTGTACCTGTGTACACAGAAAATTTGATAATGGTTCCATTGGGTTCTGTTAACGCATATAACTTATTCCCGTATTTGTGTTTTTTATTTTTAATATATTGGCGAAATGCAAGTCTGCCTCGCCAAAGCAACATTGACTCATCAAGACACAAGCACTTGTCGGGATAGTAGGTCTCTACCATTTTGTTATTGGAATAATCAATAAGGGGACGTATCTTGTAGAGCCTGTCCTCCGGCATAGGTTCAACATCCGTAGGATTTTTTTTTACATGTAAACATCGAAAAATTGGGAGAAATCTGTCTCGGCTCATATTTGCACTAAATATCGGTATAGCAAACAGAGGATCTTTTTTCCAGGAATCTTGTATACGATTTAACTGGATAGTCCCCATAAGTTTCAATAAACCAAGAACGTTCGAATTTCCACCCCTGTTACATCCTTCCAGCGACTAATACGTGAATTTTCTTGAGCTCCTGCTTTCATGAAATTTTCAATCGCATGCTGATTAGTTACCAGTGTAATTAATTCAAAGAAAGTTTCATTTACGAAAAGGTCAAAAAAGTCTATAGGAGCATCTCCTTTCGGTACAACAAGCAGTTGCCGCGCTTTTTCAAAATTAAGTTGCTGAACAGCAGCACGTGGCGTATTTTCCCAAGCTATGATTTCACTATTAGTGCTCCGCTTTTGTTGAGGTTGAGTCATATGTGAACTATCGTCTGATGAAGATAGGGCTGCTTCGGTTAGTGAAAAGTCTTCTTCATGTTCGTGTTCGTCGTCTTCCTCTTTTTCATCAGAATCAAGCCACCCACATTTTCTCGATCCAGCTGCTAACGAAAATGTCGGATCGTCCAGTTCATCGTCAGAGTTGTTCAGAATAGCTAACAAGTATTCACAACTGTATGAACCTTCTAATTTACGTTTTCTACCTGATTTGGGTGTGCCGACGGTCCCGGTAAAGATTCGTCCAATATTGAAATCGAACTCACGTGATAAATACAATAAACGATACTACTAGTAGGTGCTCAGAACGACACAATGCCTTTCTGGTCGATGCTCACTGAATACTGATTCATTTCACACAGGTATAGTTCGCGACGTCTTTGTACGTCATGCGCATGGCAGTCTAGCTATGCTATGACGTTCTTAGACGTCATCAGCAGCGAAAGTGTTAACTTTTGTATTTCTTCATCAACTTAGATAATTTTTTTGTAAAATTCATCTCATGACTGTTAACCTTATATTTCAACTTTAATTATTTTCAATATAATCTTTTTTGACTTTGATCTTGTACTTTATAAAATCTACTTCAATATTGTAAATCTTTATTTCAACTTTGATATTTTTTTTATATAAATTCATTTTTATTTATTGAGACTTGTCGTTTGTTAACGTATAATTTTTACTTTTCCGCCCAACCTATCTATATGCGAGAAAGGTATTGGTTTACCCACAAAAAAAGTGAAATTTTGAAAAAAAAATTGAGTTATTTTTACGTTTTCCATCAAAAACAACACGAAAAAAAGGTTTTTAGAAAAAAAATCCTGTGTGTATGTCGTTGTCGGCGGCCACTTATTCTTACATGTCTTGTTAGCACGATACAGCCTCGGGAGTACAATAAGTTTCAAATTTTATGATTGAATATTATTCAGCACATTTCACAGATGAATCCTATTGATTTTCAGCTCACCAGAGCCGGTACAACAAATACTACAGTACTTTAAGTACGATATTTTTTTTCATTTTAGGAGAAGTTTCAGTTTGTTAGCACGATACAGCGTCCAGAGTATAAACAAGTGACCAATTCTATGAATGGATATTATTCAGAGCGTTTTAAACATGAACTGTATTGATATTCAGCTCACTAAAGCCAGTACAATGGGTGCTATGGTACTTGGAGTACCAAATTTTTGTCATTTTAGGAGAATTTTCAGTTTGTTAGCACGATTGAGCCTCCAGAGAGTATACGATTGATTAATTTTATGACTGAATATTGTTCAAGGTGTCTCACAGATGTACCCTATTGATTTTGAGCTGAATATGGCGAGTACAGCGGGTCCTATAAATTCAGATATACTGCATTTTTGGTTACTTCTGGAGAAATTTCGGTTTGTTAACATGATGCATCCCCCAAAGTGTATACAAATAACATTTTTATGATAGAATGTTAATCAGGGCATCTCACATATGCGGAAAAGTTAGTTTTAATCTTCAAAGCCGTTTATTTATATATTAAATCACATTTGTAAATTTTATAACTTGGTTCATATCTATATACCTTCCAATCTGCTTCAAAGGTTTATTGATGTGGATGTGTACCAACTACAAACAACTACAAAGCTGATAATGTTCTGGGTGGCGCCCGCTTATCGTATCTTCATTTAACTTGATTTCACTTATTTTTTTCTTTCTCGACCAATATCTCATTTCTTATCGTATCTTAATTTAACTTGATTTAACTTTTTTTTCTTTCCCTACAAATTATTTCATTTCTTTATAAATGAATATTAAACATTTACCAGAAAATAAAGTAGTATTACCCTCGAACCGGTAAGAAATTTTCCTTGATCGTTATTCAGCTGACAAATAATTCCACCTGAGAACCTCTATAACTGAGTAGCCGCTACAAAACAATTAAACGGAACAACAAGTAACAAATAGTAAGTTGGTGGTAACAGTTTTTTGGATCTAGAAACATATGAAACATCTAAATCCACTCGAAACGTCAAAATCACTCCATTACAATATTTGTCGTATATTTATATATATATATATATATATATATATATATATATATATATATATATATTAACATAGAGTAAGACAACACCCTGTATACCGAACATAAAATAAAAAAACTACTTATTTCAAGAAATAAAAATTTTTGAAATTTCATTTTTTTTTAAAGATTATCTAAAAAAGGAGACAATCTGTACCATGTACTATTCAATAGAGAAAGCATCTAACTGTATAATTTAAAATAAGATTTGAAAAAACATTTGTGAAATGAATTAACAAAATCTCTATAAACCTACAAGACGGAATATTAGAACGTTGTTACATATACAAATGGAAATGATAATCTTTTATTTTATTGTCAAGGTAAATAAATAGTGAGATTCTTTTTAAAATGAATATTAGGGTTTGAAGGACATGTAAATAAGATTTTATAAATATTTAAAAACATAACGATATAAGAAGTAAACTGAAAAACATTAATTCTATGGAATGTGACATTTATTGAACGGTTTGACATTATGAACACATATTTTGTAAATTGGAAAATGTCATTTTGTAAACTAAAGGAAATATAATTTAAGAGACACAATATGAGTTAAAATCATTAAAGAACCTTAAAACAAAGCGTTTTCAATTGATAGATGGACAATTCACTATTTGAAATGAAATCTATAAAGAAAAGTTTTGATAACCAAATCTGATTGGTGGAATGTATTCAACAAACTTTTAATCTGCGACAAGTAGTTGTTAATAATAAAAAAAATTGAAGGAGAAAAGTTTGTTGATTATACAGACTATTGACTAGGTAAAATTCTTTTTGGGTGGTAGAAAATTTGAGAAGCAGCAAAATTTTGGGAATTAAGAAAACTTTTCGAAAAATAAGATATTTGGCATCAAAATTCAGAAAAGAGAGATACATTGTACTTATGATATGGTAGATTATATATTTAAACAAGCAGATGTAGAAACTAAGAAACAATTTGGTAATTATGTTTGAATACTAACCGTATAATTGATATATAATACTTGATTAATATTTGTATGGTGGAATGGATATATCCACCATACCTTTTAGAAAGCTTTTGATTATGTAATTGGACTGAAATGTATTGATGTGGACGGGACATAGCATTGACTCCTGATTTTGTGTAAGCTGGACCAGTGATGTGACAATTTCCAGAAGGTAACCTAAAATAAAGTAAAGGATAATTGAAATGAATTACTATACAGGAATAAGGTATTTAGACTATTTTCATTATACATAAAAAAGGTTGAATAAAACTTACCAATTTAGTGAAAAAAATTGAACTTTGGTATTAAACAAACATTTACAACCATTGTGTTTCGCCATTTTGATATAATAATCGTTTATATAGAAGTTTCAGTATTATAAGATTTGTATTAAATGTTGCCTATTTTGGATTTGTATATAGAGATAATTTTTTCATGTGAGAACGTGATTTTGTTTGAATGAGTGGTCATAATAGATAGTAGGTTTTTTATTAATTTGTGTCTTGTAAAAGAACAATGTATTTGTCTATTCAAAATATTAAATAACGTTCTTTCTAGTTTGAAGAACATTGTAAAATTGTTTTTTGATATATTTTATTTCTTTGTGGTGATGGCTCCATCTAGTTTGAACCGTTGGTAGTTTAAACTGACATCTGTGAATAGTAAAAAGGTTCAATTTGAAACACAGGACCGTCTTAAGAATTTATTACGTATTATTAAACAAGCAAGTACATTTTTATTAACAAAATTTTTAAGAAGACAGAGATATTTAATCAAATCTAGGCGCTCATATTATAAATTGAACTTTTGTTTCTCTATACCTGAACCCTACTCTGAGGTTAAGGAGTTTCTCATGTTTTAAAATATAACCATTTTAGTAATAAAATTTTAAATTTTTACAATATACCGGGCAAATCAAAACTAAATATAAACTAAACTAATAATAACTATAAATCATTATTTCTCTCCCCGTTCTATCCAGTTAAACATGTCGGCCCAATGTAGGGCAAATTAGGGAAAGTATATTTATTTTGAAACATTTAAATTACACACCTTACATATCAGTTTAACATGTCACCGCAACGTGGGGCTATTATAGAAATTTTGTAAGTAGTAATAAAAAGCATTAAAATAATTTTTTTTGACTTTATTAAAAGAATTTAAATACATAAAATGGAAGGGAAAATGACATTAAGAGACGGAAAGCAGGTAGGAGTTGAAAGTAGGCCTGATGAAGAAAGAGAAGAAAGAAGTAATGGTAGAGGAGATTTTCAGGTACAATACTTGGAACAGGGGAGAGAACATTCGGAAGAAGATATTGCAGAACAAGGACAGGAAGAAGAAGATGTACCATTATCAGAAGAAGCAAGACAGGAGGACAAACAAGAATCTAAAGAAAAAAAGGAAATGGACGTAATGAGTATGTTTAAAATGATGATGGGAGAAATGAAAGAAATGAAACATGATATTAAGGGAGATATGAATAAAATGAATATTAAAATGGATCAAAATAAGGAAGAATTAAAACAAGAAATGAATATTAAGATGGACCAGAACAAAGAAGAAATAAAACAAACTAAGGAACTGATAATAAAATTGATGGATGAAAAATTGGGACATTTTGAGAAGATATTGGAAAAATCAAACACATACATGGAAAATAAAATAGAATCCACTAAACAAGAAATTAGAGGAGAGGAGATTAAAGAAATAACGGAAATAGACAATTCACAGATTAACAGAATTAACAAAATGGAGGAGAAAGAAAAGGATTTCAAAGGAGAGATTCAAATGGACGTAAAGATACAAAATGATAATGAAAATATAAATGATGATACTATAGAACAGAAATTAAGTAATAAAATGGAAATTGATGAAGTAAAAATACAAAGACAAATAAATGAGGAGATGATAGATTGCAGTTTACAGAATTTAGGAAGTGAGAAAGTCATGAAAATTCATGAAAAAGAGATTTATTGGAAAATAACAGACCCAGATATTAATATATTGAAACGAATAGTGACATATGGTAAGACAAATAATAATAATAGGGGGATACAACTTAATTGGAAGTTAGAGGAAATGAATAAGATATTACAAGAGAACAAGAAAGAAATAGAAGAAACCATAAGACAGAATATAGAAACAATAATTTATGCAGAAAATTTCGAAATGAGATTAAAACTTGGCATAAATATAAAGATAATTGATCCAAGAAATTTCAATAGGATAATTAAAAATGAAATGATAGGAAGTGAGAGTATTATGGGAAATGAAATAATAAAAAGAAGAAACAAAAATATGAAGAAATTGGAAACGCAAATTTTGATGAATTTATTGGTAAAAATTGATGAGATAGGGGACAACAAAATTGAAAAAGACACAGTGGAAAATTTTAAGGAACTTAGGAAGCAGATACAAGAGAATCAAACAATAAGAGAAGAGGACAAAACGAAATTTAGGAAAAGAAAATAAAATTGAATAATAAGGCTGTATTATAGGACCGAAATCTTAAAGACGAATAAGGAATTGTAAGAGGTTAAGAAGGGATATAAAACCACATGTAAATAAAAAGTTTATAATTAACAAATAATGTCAAACAAAAAAAAACATATGTAAATATAATTTTGTACATAGATAGAAATTAGAATATGTAAAGATATAATGATGAGATACAGAAATAATTACATTGACAGATATAATAACAATGAATATTATAACTATAATAAGAACGATAGCAACCAAAACAACTATAACAAAAACTTTAAATATAATAACAACAAAAATAACAATAGAAGAGTAAACAATATCCAAAGAAGAGAAGAGAGAGTGATATCGGTAGAACCGGAAATTATTACTGAACAAGAGCCCGACCAAAATTTTGGATCGAGCACATACCAAATGTAAGAAATATCATCTGTACATATGAACATCCAAGGGAATACATTAAATTTGGGGAAGATTTGGAATTAAAAGAAATAACGGGATTAATAAAAATTAAAGGAAAATTAAATGGGAAACAAGTTAAAATATTAATAGATACAGGTTCGGAAGCGTCCATAATAAAAACAAAATTGATAGAAGAAAATATTAAAAATTATGAAAACAAGCTAGTCAAGATACCGAAAACTACATTAATAGGAGCAAATGGAAAGAAATTGTGTGAAGTTAGCAGATCTATAATACAAAGCATTGAATTAAAGGATGGGAAAGAAGTTGAGATGCATTTATTGCTAGTGGATAATTTAGAAACAGACATAGTTATAGGAATAGATGAATTAACGAAATATAAAGCAAGAATTGATTTTGAAAAGATGGAGATAGAATTAAATGGTAATAAGATTGAATTTGAAAAAGAAAATATGGAAGAATTAGAATTTGAAGAGGATAATAGGCAGTTATGGAATATAGAAAAGAATGGAAATATGGAAGTATTGGCAATTGAAGAGGATAATAGGAAGTTATGGAATATAAAAAGGAGTGGAAATATGGAAGAATTGGAAATTGGAGAGGATAATAGGCAGTTATGGAATATAGAAAGGAATATAATTATGGAGGAATTGGTATTAGTGTGTGGAAATAAGGAATATGAAGAGAAAGTGAAGAATTTGATTATGAAGTATGAAGGATTGATTAAAAAGGGGATGAGAATGGCAAATAATTATGTACATAAGATAGAAGTTAGAGGAATAGAAAATTTCAGAATAAGAACTTATCCCATACCTTATAAATATAGGAAAGAAGTTGATTTAGAAATAGAAGAAATATCTTAAAGACAGTATTATAGAAAGATGTAACACAAGAAATATAAATTAATAAATTGTACCGAGATAAGCGACTCTGAAAAATGTAGAAGTAATAAGACGCATAACGAACATTAAAGAAACTTCAAGAATGGATTTATAACATGAATTTTTAAACTAATTCCTTTGGATGAAACTTATAAATGAAACTTGAAACTAAAAATAAACTAAGAATTTATAGTATTATAAATAAATAAGAACTAATTGAAGAGGATACTGCAATACAGGATTCCAGAATCATCTTTGTAACAGCGACCTGAAATAAGAAGAAATGTATTATTAGTAAAATTGAAAGACAATGTTTAGAACAAATTATTAGAAGTAAAATTTGCGTTCATAAAATTTTTACTTACATAAAAATTTGATAAACGCAAAATTTAGGGGATGTTAACATAGAGTAAGACAACACCCTGTATATCGAACATAAAATAAAAAAACTACTTATTTCAAGAAATAAAAATTTTTGAAATTTCATTTTTTTTAAAGATTATCTAAAAAAGGAGACAATCTGTACCATGTACTATTCAATAGAGAAAGCATCTAACTGTATAATTTAAAATAAGATTTGAAAAAACATTTGTGAAATGAATTAACAAAATCTCTATAAACCTACAAGACGGAATATTAGAACGTTGTTACATATACAAATGGAAATGATAATCTTTTATTTTATTGTCAACAGTAAAAACACAAGAGCTTTTTTTTATCGGATAAATTTCTCTTTGCAACGAAACAGTTTTGCCAATCACTAATTTTACGAGAAAAACTGACATGATAAAATCGCGACACCGAAGGTGGAGCGATTTTATCTAATGTCAGTTTTTCGAGCAAATTTAGTGATTGGCAAAACTTTGAGTCAAAGAGGAATTTATCTAATAAAAGAAAAGCTCGAGTGTTTTTTGTCAAGATAAATTAACGACAGAATATATGGATGAACAACAACAATAATTGCGACTCATTGTCATTGTGTAAAAGTGACGTCCGCTTACTAGATATTGAGGAAGAGAAGTTTTTATCGCGATAAAAAAGGATGCACCTTTTTTATCGATGGCAAAGTGACAATAACATTTCCAGGTATATGACATTTTAACATTGGAGTTAATTTATCAAGGTAAATAAATAGTGAGATTCTTTTTAAAATGAATATTAGGGTTTGAAGGACATGTAAATAAGATTTTATAAATATTTAAAAACATAACGATATAAGAAGTAAACTGAAAAACATTAATTCTATGGAATGTGACATTTATTGAACGGTTTTACATTATGAACACATATTTTGTAAATTGGAAAATGTCATTTTGTAAACTAAAGGAAATATAATTTAAGAGACACAATATGAGTTAAAATCATTAAAGAACCTTAAAACAAAGCGTTTTCAATTGATAGATGGACAATTCACTATTTGAAATGAAATCTATAAAGAAAAGTTTTGATAACCAAATCTGATTGGTGGAATGTATTCAACAAACTTTTAATCTGCGAGAAGTAGTTGTTAATAATAAAAAAAATTGAAGGAGAAAAGTTTGTTGATTATACAGACTTTTGACTAGGTAAAATTCTTTTTGGGTGGTAGAAAATTTGAGAAGCAGCAAAATTTTGGGAATTAAGAAAACTTTTCGAAAAATAAGATATTTGGCATCAAAATTCAGAAAAGAGAGATACATTGTACTTATGATATGGTAGATTATATATTTAAACAAGCAGATGTAGAAACTAAGAAACAATTTGGTAATTATGTTTGAATACTAACCGTATAATTGATATATAATACTTGATTAATATTTGTATGGTGGAATGGATATATCCACCATACCTTTTAGAAAGCTTTTGATTATGTAATTGGACTGAAATGTATTGATGTGGACGGGACATAGCATTGATTCCTGATTTTGTGTAAGCTGGACCAGTGATGTGACAATTTCCAGAAGGTAACCTAAAATAAAGTAAAGGATAATTGAAATGAATTACTATACAGGAATAAGGTATTTAGACTATTTTCATTATACATAAAAAAGGTTGAATAAAACTTACCAATTTAGTGAAAAAAATTGAACTTTGGTATTAAACAAACATTTACAACCATTGTGTTTCGCCATTTTGATATAATAATCGTTTATATAGAAGTTTCAGTATTATAAGATTTGTATTAAATGTTGCCTATTTTGGATTTGTATATAGAGATAATTTTTTCATGTGAGAACGTGATTTTGTTTGAATGAGTGGTCATAATAGATAGTAGGTTTTTTATTAATTTGTGTCTTGTAAAAGAACAATGTATTTGTCTATTCAAAATATTAAATAACGTTCTTTCTAGTTTGAAGAACATTGTAAAATTGTTTTTTGATATATTTTATTTCTTTGTGGTGATGGCTCCATCTAGTTTGAACCGTTGGTAGTTTAAACTGACATCTGTGAATAGTAAAAAGGTTCAACTTGAAACACAGGACCGTCTTAAGAATTTATTACGTATTATTAAACAAGCAAGTACATTTTTATTAACAAAATTTTTAAGAAGACAGAGATATTTAATCAAATCTAGGCGCTCATATTATAAATTGAATTTTTGTTTCTCTATACCTGAACCCTACTCTGAGGTTAAGGAGTTTCTCATGTTTTAAAATATAACCATTTTAGTAATAAAATTTTAAATTTTCACAATATACCGGGCAAATCAAAACTAAATATAAACTAAACTAATAATAACTATAAATCATTATTTCTCTCCCCGTTCTATCCAGTTAAACATGTCGGCCCAACGTAGGGCAAATTAGGGAAAGTATATTTATTTTGAAACATTTAAATTACACACCTTACATATCAGTTTAATATATATATATATATATATATATATATATATATATATATATATATATATGAATATATATTGGAACAGTATAAACTGTCCATAAGAAAGACAAACCGTATTACTCCTTAACAATATTATTTAATGACACATTCAAATAAACCTCAATTTTGTTATAATTTAAAAACAATGTTCTTAATATTAGATCTCACATAGAGGAAGATAAATTATTGTCAATAAGATTCAAGTTCATAATGTATTCTTTCAGAATGATAAATGAATGAGTATAAATTGTTATAAGTCATCCATAGGGATGAAATGCATCGTACTAGGTAGTCATATAATAACATGTGTATTATAATTAATCTATTTACTAACAAGATGGGTTAAGTTATGTATGGACTATCCTAATTACTCTTGTTAGGAAATATTGAAGCAAAAATGACTGAAACTTTTATTTAATATTGAAACAATGTAATTTATTGTAAATCGAAGAGGTTAAATAAGATAGGAAATATTTCTTTCAAATATTTGTATTCAACACAAAGTGTGTGACACCAGAAGGAAGCAGTACTAAACAGTGGACAAGTGTTTCACTATAAACAGTAATATAGGGTGAAAAAGTGTTTCTAATAAGAAAAACTTCGAAATTCAATTCAATATCCAGAACTGTCAAACTCAAATTTATTTATAAAATTTCGGACTTTATAACAATTTTGGGAGAAAAGGACATACTTTGGGCAATATAGTAAATCGTAATCTTTAATTTTAAAATGTTTAAAATTAGTTTTTAGAAAAATTCAGATTTTTTATATGTAATAAGTGAGGTTATGTTAATCAAATTTGTCCAGGCAGTCGGTATTTGAACGTGGTAGACGGAGCTGTGCATCATTTTTGCTCCACAGTCATTTGTTTCCATGACGTAGATTAACAGAGGTAACTATAATAAAAAAGGAATCGTCAAGATTGTTTACCTGTCGAGAAGTGACAGCAAAGTTTATGTTGACGTAGAAAATAGATAATTTGAACATTATCGGCCCTATTCTGTACGCAAAGTAGATACTGAGCAAGTGGTTTAGAACAAGGTCAGTGGTTAGGTTGCCACTTTTCTTCAATTGGTATTCTGTAGAGGCAACCAGTGGTTACGAAAGTTACTTTATAGTTGTTTCTGAGCAACCACAATGATTGTGGTTGTTAACGTTAGCAACTGTCAGAGAAAGGTAGAAGTGTGGTGGTAGGAAGATGGATCCGTGGATTATGAACATTTTGCTACATCATGAAATTAATGAAATACACAATGAATATAAAAATATACTAAAAATTGTAAATATAGTATAAAATCTTGTATTTTCCTAGTGATCGAGTCAGAATTATTCAGAGACATTTTGTTGTGATAGGGTAATGTTTGTACTTCTTTTGTTCCGTACCCTTACGGTTTCTACTTCCAGAGTCTCCATGTTATGTAATAAGTAATACAATTTTTACGTATGAAACAAATAACACCCTCCGGTCACCGATAGCCCGATTAACATCACAAAACACCCCTACTAATAACAAAATATTCTTCTAATCTCATTTTTCTCAGTTGTCAGACTCGTTAGTGGAAAAGTAAGGTCTATTTACACTATAAAAGTGACTAATCATTCTTCTTAACCATTAGTAGTCACCAGAATAGCAATTTTATTGAAAGTGGTTAAAAAGTTACTATCTAGAGTTGCTTGTCAGTCAGTTGCTATAAAGTTGCTTGACTGCCACTTAGATACAGAATAGGCCTGTAAATGACATAAATCATTATCAGAAATCTATATGGAAGAGTATTTTTCAATAATATAATTTCGTTTGTAACCTGTTATCCGGAAGAAGAGTTTCCTAGCAGATGAATTCGCATATCCACTGCGAATTGCCTAATGCCATAGTGGTTTACATAGTCAATTGCTGATGGACAACTAAAATAAAAACAATAAAGATATTATCTCTTGGTAAGTTTATCCATAATTTACTTACCCTAAATTCAATCCATATTATTAATCCGAACAACAACAGAAGACAGTCAAGATAAATCTGAATACAATTGCAAGGTTAAGTTTGACGTAACGAACTCGCACTAGATAAATGTTTCATAATGGGAAATTTCCTATCTATTAAATTGTTTTGAATTATTTTCATAAGTTCATCATCTCTATTTTAAATATCTATGTAAATAAATGTATTTGTTTTTCTATATTGAAGTTTTAATGAACAGTTTGTTTTGTTTTTAATTGGACAGTTATACAGTACAATCGAGGGCATAGAGTAAACTTATTTGTCTATGTTGGAGAGTTTTACTAATCTCCATGACCCGTACGCCTTGAGAGGAATCACATGCTCAAATATAATACCTACAGGGGTAGAATGAAAAGTACCAACGTCTCAGTCATCAAGAAATATAAACAATTATTTTTCTAAATTTATATGGGCGCCCAAAAGAAGAAGACGTAGTAAAATTAACGCTATAATATATATATATATATATATATATATATATATATATATATATATGAATATTTATATATATATATATATATATATATATTCATATATATATATATATATATATATATATATATATATATATATATATTCATATATATATATATATATATATATATATATATATATATATATATCATAGATATTAAGAGAATTAGGTCCATAAAAATATGTTGCTAGTATGAAAATGTATGAAAATGTATGAAAATAATATAATTTGAGAAAACACAATTAAAAAGGAAACACTTTTCTTAATTCAAAAGCATATCAAGTAAAGATATACCCAATAATAGCCTATAACAATATAATAAATAAAGAAATTACCTCAATAATAATATAAAATATAGAGATTGCCCAACCAATGTAATGATGTAAATAAAGTTGCCTAAGACGAAGAATATCTTCTGTAACTAGATCAGCTGTTCACCAAAAAAGAAACAATTATATAATCAAGTCAAGAGAATTTTAGATATAAGTAGTTACATTAGAATACAAATATAAATGTTTATTAGAATAAGGAGTATAGTTTTTCATAGATAAACAATTAAACATAAAGAAAATGATATATGTCTGTAAAATGAACATAGGATTAAATAATAATTTATTAATTGCGTTAGTAGAAATAAGTTAATACAAGAATTAGATGAAGAATACATAAAATGATTTATGATTTACGTTATATAATTGTAACAGTAATAGATTGTTTATGACAATATTAGATAGAACTATTTAAACAACATCTATGTATATAACCAACTCTAATTTATTTGTATGATTAAATTTCAAAAGACTCTCTACAAGTGTATTAGAAATGTGAAATAGAATATTTATGAACTTTTCTATTAAGTAAACCCAAATCAAATAATTCAATTGCATAGGACAATATCTGATTGGTTAGAAACAAAATGACAGATAAAATTTGCAATCAACAAGTATTGAAACAAACTTTGGGACATAGTGACCTGAAAACAAACAAAAGACTTTGTTTGGGGGAAAAAAAGTGAAAATCGAGAGGAAGCGTGGATTATGAGAAGTGGCGTCGAAAGGTGTGGACTGTGTGTTAGAGTGTTCCCGAAATTTTTATGAAATTCCCTAAATAACTCAATAAATTGTAAAATAACTATGAAAAACAATCTTGTGTAGTACTCACGGATAATCAGACACAGTTGTTCTGCAAAAAACCAGCAGAATTTTTCCAGAAATTGGTATTGGAACTGCAGAGAAGTATTCCTGGGGTCCAGAAGAGTTATTCCAATTCCAGAGCATCAGGTCAGTGTTCTTTTAAACTTTTATTGGCCAATAATAAGCAAAAAACTCAAATAAGTGCTTAGTTCCGTATTTTGATAAACATTCACAGCAATGATCGATCTAAAATATAAAGAAAACGGACTTTATTTAATTAGTTAATAAATTAAATCTTGAATAATAACAAAAAGGCCTAATTTCAATAAATAAATAATTCAAAAGTACGTACGCCATTTTATCATAAGATGATGCTTAACTTGTTTCCATGTAATCTATCTATCTGTTTATAAATTGTATAATAATTCCATGTCTATATAAATCTTTTAATACTTTTCTTCCACAGCATATTGATAACATTTTCATGTATATTCTTCACATAAATTCTGGTATGTTTTAAACCATCTAAATGTTTCTTGATTGTTAATTCTATGTCATACTAACGAGCCACAGAAGCTCCATCTCACGTTATTAAATTATGTTCATTTTACGCATGACTGGATTTTGAGCATGCGCACCGTTAAAAATATAAAATAAATAATTTCTTTAGAGGTGACCATAGCCGTTTCAAATAATTATTATCACATATAAAATATTGAATTTAAAATTTAATGTTGTTATAAGTAAAGTGTTTCTTTTATTCAAATGAAGGTAATATGTTTTGAATGCCAGAACTCGAAGAGTAGAAAGTGTTTCATGCTCCCGAATAATTAAAATAAAATAAATTACAAAACAATATAATAATAACCAACAGAGCTAGCCAAATCTAAATAAAAATTCTAAATATAGAATTATAATCATCTAAATTCCACAACAATGATAAAAAGTAAGTATATAAGCAAATTATAGTTCAATATATATATATATATATATATATATATATAAGATGTACGAATAGAGCGTGACATATGAACAATAAGCAACGAATAGATTAGTGGGTATTGCACGCAAATAGAAGAAGGGGCTACTGAAAAAGTGGTAACCGCAGACATGCATGTTTCTAGCTCATTAGCCGTCATCGGTACGGTACAACCAAGGAAAGATGTGAAACATGAGAGCAAAGGTGTTGAATGAAACATGAAAAAATATAACAGAATTCAGCAGGATAGTCAAACACAACATTTGTGTCAGTAATATTAGAAGATCTCGAATATTCGAGACAACAACCAACATAGACACGGAGGTGCATATAACACTCCCGTCTGAAACTTCCGACCCAGATTAATGAAATAATAACAAGATGTACGAATAGTGCGTGACATATGAACAATAAGCAACGAATAGATTAGTGTGTTTGACTATCCTGCTGAATTCTGTTATATTTTCTCATGTTTCATTCAACACCTTTGCTCTCATTTTTCACAACTTTTCTTGGTTGTACCGTACCGATGACGGCTAATGAGCTAGAAACATGCATGTCTGCGGTTACCACTCTTTTCAGTAGTCCCTTCTTCTATTTGCGTGCAATACTCACTAATCTATTCGTTGCTTATTGTTCATATGTCACGCACTATTCGTACATCTTGTTATTATTCCATTAATCTGGTTCGGAAGTTTCGGACGGGAGTGTTATATGCACCTCCGTGTCTATGTTGGTTGTTGTCTCGAATATTCGAGATCTTCTAATATTACTGACACAAATGTTGTGTTTGACTATCCTGCTGAATTCTGTTATATTTTCTCATGTTTCATTCAACACCTTTGCTCTCATGTTTCACATCTTTTCTTGGTTGTACCGTAACGATGAAGGCTAATGAGCTAGAAACATGCATGTCTGCGGTTACCACTCTTTTCAGTAGCCCCTTCTTCTATTTGCGTGCAATACCCACTAATCTATTCGTTGCTTATTATACATATATATATATATATATATATATATATATACACATATATTACATATACTATTCATAAGGTGAAATAAAAATTATACAATCTCAATATATGTGAAATTAGGAAAGACAAGATTATCAAATTTTGAATAGGGGAATGAACTGGTCAAATCCATTCAGTTTTCCAGACTTCCCTATATGAATTGTATGGGAACAAGTAGATATTTTATTAGGGGATCTTAAAAATCATTCAAAAACTATATTTCTCATGTTAGCGGCAATAAAGTTCGAAAACGTGTTTTGTATTTTTTTTAGAAACAGATTATGCCTAAGTACTGTTTCCCCAAACCCTATCAATATCTCTCAATAAGTAGGCTCTACACATTCAATTAATAGAGCATATTGTCAACTTTTCGCATAAAATGATTTTTTATTGGCTATTTCCTATAACAACATTTGAATTAGACGTGTGGTCATAATGGTCATAAATTATTTTCACCCATAAACATTCTATTGATAGATGAAACTGAAAAGAGATTCGGAAAATACTTCAAAAAGTGTTCAACTTTAAAACACGTGTACGTAGTGAAGTGTGAGAATTTCCATTCAGATACTGACCTATATATTTTCTGTTTATTGTAATGGAATTTTAGAATATTGTACAGTCCGCTGATTTCATAAGGACAAAAATGGTGACCGTTGAAAGTTGATCAAACAACTTCTCAATAAGTATACACATTGGAATGAGAATTAAAACGTCTTATCATCTCAAATCATCCTATAGCTACTGTCAATTTGAGAATTGCTAATATATTAGTTCGATCATATATAATATTCAAGATTTCGTGTGGCCAGGAAAGGGTCAAATGAGTGACACCTTCTTCTTCATCTTCTTCTTCTTTTTCTTCTAATTTTTCTTCCCCTTCATATGCTAAGACTGAGTCCTATATTTTCTTCTAGTGGTTCCTAGGAACAGTTAAGGCGATGTGGATCAGCTTTCATACCATCTCATAGGTGATCGTCCAGGAGGTAGAGGTGTGTCTAGTAGTTTCTGTTTAGTAATTGTCACTAACTAGTCATTAGCCATTCTGTTCCCATGATATTCACTTCTACTGTTCGTTTCTCATCTTACTTTGTCTTGTATCATACATATTCAGTTATTTTTCGGTCGAATAAGGTATATCCTGTAATTAACCTATGTGTTCGCATTTCTATTAATCTTAGGAGCCGTTTTTGTTATTGTGCTCTCCACTCAAATTTCTATTGTGAATATTATATCCGATTGTACGTAAGCCTTATGAATTGCTTGTTACTTTGTTAGTAATGCTCATATATTCATTTATAAAAAGAATCCAGGTATTAATGATGACTTTGTTCCTTGGGCTCTTACTTTCTCCTTCAAATTCCTATTGCTTGCTATATTTTGCACTAGTAATTTGAATTAGATCACTTGTTGTACACTGCGAGTGTGAATCTTCTAGGATCTCCAGATGATATAGATACAATTATCAACGAATGCAATGTCTGGAAACTCCCATTCGTCTCTATAAAATTCCAATAGAAGTTTAACTTGAATACAACGTTACAATACTGTATGGTCGAAAAAATATTTATTGCCGCAGCTCTGATTAGAAACATTGGTTTATTTTTGTAGTACCTACTCCTCAAGTTTGTATAACATGAAATAAAGTGAGTGATGACTCAATGAAAACAGTGATTGTGCGGAGAAGTCAAATAGTGAATCAACGTGATCCAAAATAGGCTCCGCCTACATTATGTATAATAAGTAAATAAAACTAAAAAAGATAAAATATTCATTCACACATAACTCAAAAATACATAAAAGGCAAACAAACGACGTTTTGCGAAATAAATATATACACTTGAAGCACATTAGGCTTGTTTGCAAGAATAGAATAATAATATTATAAAACTTATAGTAGGTAACAAATAATAATAAGTAATAGATAATTAATAAAAATGTATGCTATAATTAGGGATTAATAAAGTAGATTGCTAGATTTCGTCCTATATTTACAAAGAAAGTATTAAACATTTCAGAAATTATCTCAGCTTTATTCACTGTTTTTCCATTGTGGTCCTCAATATGTGTAATTTCCGTGTTTTCTGTTTTTTTAGATATTGAGTTTACTACATTCCATAACTTTTTTGACGAATTTTGTTCGTCTTCTATGAGTTTATTATAATAATCATTTTTAGCAGTGACAATTAATAAGTATATTATTTAGAGGATTTATTTCTGATTTTTTTTACATTTAATTTTTTTTGTTAACGGATTTTATGAGAGATGGTGTGTTGCAATTTTTTCTTTTTGTTAAGTTATTCTTAATCTTTGTATACGTTGTTGACTGCCTACTATTATCTTGGATAGTGCTGACCAGTTTATCAGTTGCGGAGTCCAAATTTGGATTAAAACGAATATCATTCCAGTCAGTATGTTGAAATATATGTATCAGTTTATTCTTGTCTATCTGGGAAAAATATTCAGATTTACAGTTTACAACACGATCTCCCTCAGAAAGAATCAATTGTGGCATTACTGTATAGGGATCAGTTACTGATGTGGTGATTGTTAGAGGAATCAAATTATCATAAAAATTAACACTTTTAGAATATACAAAAATATGATCTATACATGTCTTTGAATTTCTTTGAACTCTTGTTGGAACATTAATGGCTGATTGGTAACCGCATTTGTTTAAGACGTCCAAGTAATTTCTCTTGTTATCATTTTCAGTTAATACTTCAATATTGATATCACCAACAAAAAGTTTAAAATCAATGTTTTCAGTTTGTACATCTAAAATGTCATTTGACTCCTGAACAAACGAGTCCACTTTGTTTTCAGAAGCTGGTGATCTGTAGAGAGCATTTATAATGAACGTTTCATTTTCCAAATTGGCTTTTATTTTAATAAGTGAACTACCACTTAAATCAAATAAGTTATGCGACTCATATAGCTCAGATTTTATAAATACAATGACTCCATCACTCTGGTTGAATTTTCAGTAGTTATATACAGTTCGGTAACCATCAATATTATACAGTGATAAGTCTGGAACAAAATGTATTTCTGTTAGAACAATACATTTAATTTTTGTTTCTAACCCCTCTATGAAGATTTGAAATTCATCAAAATTACAAGCGATGCTCCGAATATTACCGTGGATTATTTTAAAATTAGTATTGTAGTCGTTCATTTTTAGGACTTTCTTGGTTTCCACTGATGTTTGTAAAGGGAATGTTTCTATCTTTTCTATTTCAAAATCACGTACATAATCATACATTCACATGAATATTTACAGTTTAAAAAGTTGAAATATGTGTTATTTGATGTGGTAGTGGTTTATTCAATACAATTTACTAAGACGATAATATAAAACCAAACATTCATTAACAAATCTGAAGGTTAAAATCAATTTACACAGATAAATATCATTTTCAACGATAAAAATCAAAACTTGATTGTCTTTTAAAACGAGTACCATAGAAGTGGTAATAAAAAAACTTGACCAAATTTTGTATTAATAAAGACAGGTTTCAGTTAATTTAAATATAATCCTTTTAGATATTAGGAATTAGTACGTGGGATAGCTTATAAAATTCAAATTAAATTAAGTTATAAATATTGTAATGAATATAAGTGAACTTTTATTTTCTTAATATGTTTATGCACTATTTAGCCTTGGTGATTGTCTTTGAGCAGTGTCTTATTGCTTGCTGGCAATTGTTCTTCTTTCTCTTCGTTATCTGGTGTTTTTCTTTCCTGCACCTTTGAAAGAATTTTTGTTTTGTCTTCCTCTCGGGCTTTTAGAAGACTGCTGTTTGAAGATGCTGCACCTGCACAATTCTCATCTTTAGTAGAGTTTGTTTCTAAATCCTTATAAGAGTATGCTCCTCCTTCCACAAACAAAGTGCTTTTGTATATATGTGCTTTTTTATTTTCGTTTTTAGCTTGTTTTAAGTGTTGTACCAGTAATTCATTCTCTTTTCTTCCTTCCTGGGATAAGACTTCCCCAATTACAATGCCTGATCCTTTCAGTTTCTTGCAGTTTTTAAAAATATCTTTTTTGTCGAATGCTCTCAGAAACTTTACAACTATTGTTTTATTCGACTGTGATGTTCCAATTGTATAGATATCGTTTATTTCAGTGTTTTAGAGGCTCAATTGAAGTTTCGAATTCAACAAACAAATTTATTGTAGTCTATTAGATCACCTTCCTGGTAATAGCTGTTAAAAATAATAATGTTATTGGAACAAATTTTTTTCCCCAGATATTTGATTTTGTTTTTCAGATCTATTACTTCCTCTTCTACTTTAGTGGTTCTGATTTGTTCAGAAGCTATTAGTTTATTTATATTTTGAATTTCTTCGTTCAATTTGTCTGTTATTATTTCAGTTTGTTTTTGATTCTGCCGTTCAGTTATACTGGTTAACTGTTGAATGGATTCTTCTGATAAAGACATTAGGAATATAAATATCTGACCATCACCCGGACTATACTGGTTTTTCCATTCAATTTGATTCAAAGTTGTCTTTTGAAAAATTTATGTAGCTTTTATATAAAAGTTTATTAACTCATTGTGTAATAAGTACACTGTCCAATTTTCAAAACTTTTCAGCAACTTTATACCACTTTTTCAATAACTTTTATATAAATCGTTTTGAAAACGTGTTGCCTTCTCCACACACAACAACATATGCATATAGTAAGGACTTTCATTTTATAGATAGTAGGGCATTTTCAGAATTATATTTCACTCTGCATACAATCATTTAATTGACTAAGAAGTAGTATCTAGCTCTTGATGTCAACACTCAGGTGGCAGCATGTACATATTGAGTGTATCATCGAAAAGCTAGGCGCATACTGATATTCCTCATCGGAATTTTGTTTCGAACATAAAACTCCCTCGTACAGTTCTGTGACAATTATCTGAAGGAGATTGAAGAAACAGATATAAAACGTTGCTTTCTACTCTAATTGAAGATGTCCCTCAAAGATGTGGACGTATTGCCCTCTAAATATGATGGAAAGTCAAGTTTATTTTTATTTTATGAATCAAAAATAATATTTAGAAATAGTCTAATAGTAACCTCTATTGCAGACGGTAACAATAAACTTATTTTGAGGAGTACACTTGAATGTCTGCCCAGGAAAAAATGGAATAGGAAATAAAGTCGACTAAAAGTGGTTGAATTGCGGATGAGAGCTCATAATTAATATTTGCAATTTATACTACTCAACGTTTCTGCATGGGATGTTTGCAGAACATTAATTCAAAATTAGAATCAGCCTTGTATATTATTCCGACTCCCTTCTGAATTGTTAAATCACTTAGCGACAAGGCAGAATAATATGTAATAGTAACCAGGCTATTTGTATATTGAAGAGGGATAATATTGAAAAATGTTAGACACGTCAAATTTAAATTATAAATTTTTCAACGGGAATACGAGATCGCGATATTCAACCCCTTCGAACGACAGGTAAACATCTCCCAATTTTTTAAATGACATATGATAATTTCATACCAACTTGCAGTTTAATGAAAGAATTGAGAACATATCAAGGAACATACTATAAAAACGAGATCATGTACAAAAAACCCGAAGTAGTAAACATGTCATATAACTTCTCTACCGCGTATCATCATGAATGAATATGAAGTTGTGACAAACTGCACAGAACATTTAGCAATTATGTCAGGAATTCTATAAATGAAACAAGGTATGATTGGTACGCATATACCAGAATGTTTGCCTATTTTTATAATACAACACAGAACACGTTCCACGGTTACACACAATTTGAGTTAGCATAAGGGAGATTATCGAACACAACAGAACATTTCAATACGGGAATAGATCAACAGTATGACTTTGAGAGGTATAACAACGAGCTCAGGTACACATTTCAGCTCGCACACGAATGAGCTAGGGAGTTTTCACTAAAACACAAAGTAGCTAGGAAAAATAAGAGTGAACACGATCCATCTTCTGCCGAGTTCAAGGTTGTAGAATTAGCGTTATTGAAAAGAGAGGAGAAAAAAAAATTTACTCTCAATATTTGGGTCCATTTCAAATCACAAAATAGAAGATGTCAATAGCGAAGTCAGATTGAATCAAAATAAAAGCAGGACCGTTCATAAAAGCAGGCGACAAAAATATAACAAATAAACAATGATTGTAAGGGATGAAGGTCAACAACACTGAAAAGTGTAACCTAACGAAACGAAAACATTTACTTACAACTTATTATGGAAAGTATCACAACATACACCACGTTATTCACTATAAATTCGAATATGTACTGTGAACACCGATATATATTCTGTTTATTGTGAATGAATAGATCGATGTATAAAGTTTGCACGATTGAACTTGACCGTTCGTAGTAATATCCCTAGAGTATTCGCGCCACGGTCTGTGAGACCGGGTAGTACAACATTTCATATATTTTCAAATCTATAGCTCCGCCGGTACTGTGTTGCCACAAGTATGCTTTCATCAGGTCATTTAATTGTCAGTATCAATTCCTACGTTGTACGGGAGTAATCTTGGGCTCCAGAACTGAACACAGCTCGACTTCTCGAGTACATGCTCTGCTATTCCAGCGCGACTAGCTGTGAGATATTTCTATTGAATGTGAAGGTCAGTATTTTGATTTTATAAGCCAAACATTCGTATTATTTATACATTATATTACAAATTAGATATCAGACATTTACGAGTTGTAATTGTTATGAAATTGATACAATTTTACGACTAAAATGAAAGACAATCGAATATGTATTTGTAGATATGTATTCTTACGAAAAGAAGCTGAAAAGGTTGCAACAATTAATGCAAGAATTCAATGAACAAATAAATCTAAAGAGTTCGCCACTTTTAGACTGTCTTCTTAATTGGAAAAATATATCCAGGATATCTCCATAGGGCTAATAATATCTGAGCTTTGATATTTGTAATATCATTCTTCTTTTTTTTCTATCAAAATATATTAAGTCACTCACTGGGTAGGTCACTTCTTGGTTCTAGCCAAAATAATTATTAAACATCAGAGATGCATCAAATGAAATGTAACTTCTGTCATTCTGACGATGATATTAATATCGAAACAATTGTCAATTTTCTTAGAGTTTTTTTAAAAATTTTCAATGTATTGTGGAATTACCTAGGAACAGTAAATTTCGTTTGAAACAGTATAATAAAAAAACATAATGGCGAAAACGTAACATCGAATATACAAGTAGGAAAACTCGACAGGTAAATATTATAAAAAGGCTTCCTGGATCTACGGCTGAAACACGATCTCTAACATGTCATATCAAAATATGGGATTATTTTATGAATGATGACGTTATTAGTATTATTGTTGACTCTACAATTGCATACAAGAAAACTTTTGACGCGCAAGGGATGCAAGTCCAACAACAACGACGGAAATGAAAGCATCAATAGGATTGCTTTATTTAGCCGGAATTTATAAAGCAAATATGATGAATGCTGAAGACTTGTGGCAGACAGATGGATCAGGAAAAGAAATATTCCGTTTGGCAATGTATTTACACAGATTTACATTTTTAATACGTTGCCCAAGATTCTATGACAAGAGGACAAGCGAGGAACAAATATTGACTGACAAGATCGCTCCAGTTCGCAACGTTCTTGGACAGTTTACAAAAAAATGTCAGAGTACATACCACATATCAGCTTTTGCAACCATAGATGAAATTCTTCCAGGGTTTAGAGGGAAGTGTCCTTTTAGAATATATATTCCTTCTAAGCCTAATTAATATGGCATCAAAATATTTGCCATATGCGATGCTAAATTATATTATGTCTTAAAAATTGAGCTTTATGCTGGTAAGCAGCCAGATGATCCTTACAAAGTATCAAATTTGCTAACAGATGTAGTATTACGACTTTGTGAGCACATAAAGGGCACTTCCAGAAATATCACGATGGACAACTGGTTCACTTTTATCCCACTGGTGAGAATACTACTCGTATTAGAGGAATATAAACTAACATTCATCGGTACAATAAGAAAGAATGAAAAATAGATGCCACACATTTTCAAAGACTATACCAATACCGGATTACTCTTCAATGTTTGCATTCAATAGTATATGTACGCTAGTCTCGTACATTCCCAAGCCGAAGAAAAATGTACTATTGGTATCGAGCTCGCACAAATCGGATGAAATAGATTCTGAAACGGGACACTTAACAAAGCCCTGTATAACTACCGAATACAATTCAACCAAAGGGGATGTTGATACATGTGATCGGTTAAGTGCAAATTATGCCTGTTCCAGAAATACGAGAAGGTGGCCAATGGTCATCTTCTATTCCAATTTCAACGGAGCGGGCATAAATTGACAAATTGTTTATCGTAGTAATACCCCAAAAAGAAAATATTGCGAACTGAAGCAACTGGCAAATAAGCTCATTACCCCTCATTTAAATGTGCGTTCCACTATTCATTCGTTGCCGACTAATTTTCGATTAAAATTGCGGGATTTGTGCCAAAATGAAACTAATGAGGGAGGGCCTTCGCAAAAGAGACCTCCTGGCCGTTGTGCGTATTGTGACTAGAAAAAAAACAGAAAATCTTGATTTTCTTTCTTCCCGTGCAATACCCATATGTGCTTGGAGCATATTATTGGCATTTGCAGATATGTCAAGAAAAGTTTCAACATGCCCAGATTTAATTATTGGGGCCCATATTTGTTCAAAATACACATCAGTTATACTGTTTCCATGTATGTTTGCAGTTATTATTATTTAGTTTTTCTTAAAAAGAGTTTTGATTTTGTGTTTATTAGAATAACTACTTTATATTTCAAAATATTTCTTCGCTGTTCCACATATGTCTTTTGTCAATATTTTCCATGGATGTCCCCTTTTTTCCACTTGTTCACGACATTTTGAGACTTAAAAATTGTTTGTATTGCCAAAATTGCTACCCGGTCTAAGAAAGAAGCGCGACCAACCGAGGTAGTAAATTAGGCGCGACGACCCTACGGATATACAGATCGTGCATTTTATTATGGTTTGAATGTTATCTAGTTGGGTAAATGAAAACTCAGCGATATTTGATGAGATAGTTCATTCACACCCGCTGTTCCCGATTGGGGTAAGTCCACATTTACATTAATTGCTTAATAATAACGTCAATTCTTACATTTAACCTATCCTCAAATTGATCCCAAGTTATGGACATCAGTTAAATCAATGGAGAGGACTACATTGATACTTAGGAAGATTTCAGGACGAGAAAAAAGTTTTCATAATATTAGGTTATACGTATTACTCACAATTTCGAAACTCTTTAGAGTCCTGTCGCTTGTTTTGTCCCATTGTTTCTCGTTATGATACTCTTGAGCTACCTGTGCATTTTCCAGATGAAACAGATGAATTTCAGTGCTGCTACGACTGCTATAATGTACAGTAGAACTGTATGTTGCATGTTAACCGCCTCTTCTTGCGCCACTAAGTTATCGGTGGCTGACACATTCTCAGTAATTTCCTGTTATGTTGCTTTTACATCCATTTTTGGTAACCACCCAACAATATTGATATGACACATAATAACAAAATTAGCTTGTCCACTGGGTCAACAAATACATTTAGTTTGTAGGATCGCCTTATGGTGTATGAACATGGAAAGATCGCCATGTGGATAATATATTATTCTTCAATAAATTGAAGTAATTTTATTGTAGAGAGTTACAGAAGCTTCACAACTTAGCGTTACCACTGTTAACCGTATTGCCGCCAAGCATAATAGATGTGAACAGCCTAAAAGCCCACCTAACAGAGACAACGAAATTGAGGACTTTGATCAAAAGTCTTTCCGAAATGTTATTTACGAAATGTATGGAAACGGTGAGTATATTGAATATACTGTTTTATTTTATTCACAATTAACTAACACAATATTTTTCAGAGGAACACTTAACCTTGAAAACTTTAAGAGACAAACTCCAGGAGCGTGAACTCTTTAATGATTGTTTAACATCACTCTGGAAGATAGTGAAAAAATATTGGTTTCAAATACCAAAAAAATGATCCTCGTCGTGGTTTAATGGAGTTGCCACATATTGCATTAAAACGTATACATTATCTACATGAATATGCCAAGATAAAAAGGGAAGGTTTATATCAATTTGCGTTTCTGGATGACACCTGGATATTGACGAGATTCTAATTATAGAAGCGTGAAAAAAACCAAAATTGGTTGTCCAATGTAATTGAATAACAAAATTTGACAATCAATTCATAATCTACTAACATTCGTGCCATTCTAAGACCATTTCAAATATTCACTAGTCACACTATTTTATTTGAATATATATATATATATATATATATATATATATATAATTATTAATAGTTGTTGTGAGCTATGCAGTCTATCTAGATAACCGAGTAGTAATTTGCTATTTCCTTATTGTAGGTATATAGTATTGCATGCGGGTTCCTCTTCTGGATTTATTCCTGGAGCAGGGCTGGTTTTCTCTCCCAAAAAATAAGATGGTGATTACCACGGTAAAATGAACCGAAAATATTTTTTGCATTGGTTTGAATAATAGCTTTTAGTGAACTTGGAAAAACCTGCCACAATTGTAATGGATAATGCAAGTTATCACAGTACAGTGATCAATAAAGTACCAACAACAGCTACCAAAAATGCTGATATACAGAAATGGTTGATATAAAATTATATTCCTATTGAAAATACTTTCCTCAAAACCCAATTATTGAATTTAGTACAATGGTGAGTTGATATAAACAGTTTTCCATATATTATGGTAATACTTAGATAACTTATTTTGTTTGAATTTATGCATTTCTGTAGGAATAAACCACCAACAGTATATGAAGCTGGCATATTATCTGAAAAATATGGTCACAAAGTGCTTCGACTTCCCCTTACCACTGTATGTTCAACCCAATTCAACATATTTGGGGCATAGTTGAAAATTTTTATAGAGATCAGGTGTGAACTGATGGTTCTTCAACAGAACAAGCAATAGGTGTATGGAGAAAGTCTTTAGAAAAAGTGAGTCCTAATATTTGGTCAAAGACAGTAGAGCACACTGAAAAAATTATACAAGATGGGTGGGATGGAGAAATAGTATTTGATAGACAGGATGTGCCTCCACTTATTATTAATTTTGACAGTGACGATGAATATAGTGATGATTTTGTGGTGGAGTAGTGGAAATCTTGTGTTTTATTTTTTGTATATTTTTATCCAATTTGCTTTATTTCCACCTTTTCACTAATAACTATTAATAAATTATTTAGGTACAGTTATTTTATAATACACAAATTAAAACAACGATCACAGTATCTCTACATAAATAATACTCATAAAATGGGAGATTTTTTTGTTGTATCTTGTAACCAATTATATTTTGTGTATCCTTATTTTTCTTTTCCATTGTATTTTTATTATAATAAATATAATAGATATTGTATGAAGAAACAATATTTAATAGTGTTTCAAATGAAACTCAAGGTTTCTAGTCAATTCAACAATATAATAAAAGTTATTGAAAATTCTAAGAAATTGACAATTGTTTCGATGAATCAATTCCATCGTCAGAATGACAGAAGTTACATTTCATTTGATGGCTACCTGATGTTAGTAGTTATTTTTGGCTAGACCAAGAAGTGACCTAACTTGTGATTGACTTAATATATGTTTATAGAAAAAAAAAGAAGATGTGATATTACAAATATTGAAGCTAATATATTATTAGCCCTATGGTGATATCCTGGATATCATTTTTCCAATTAAGATCAGTATACCTGTGCAATGATATAGAAAACTAGGAAAACTATATCTGCTGATCTTTACAATTATCACTTAAGAAGACAGTTTATTAGTAGAGAACTCCCTAGATTTAACTGTTCATTGACAACTTCATATTGTGGGTTTATTGAATGTCTTCTAATTCCCAATTCTTCAAGGAAATCCAGTTCTTGTTTCTTTTCACAAATATGCAGCACTTCTAGTTTTGTGTTAGGTGTCAATGAATGATTGGTATCAATTAGATGTCTTGCGTAGTGGGATTTATTTGGTTGTTTTAATCTATATGCTCGTAAGTGTTCACTGTATCGGATTTCAAAATTCCTAAGGGTCTGACCCAAATAGACAGCATTACATTCTGAACATTTGAGTTTATATATACCTGTCTTCTTTAATAGTGGTATTTTTGTTTTTTACATTTAACAATTTTGTACTAACGTTACTTTCTGTTTTAAAAGAAACTGTTGTATTCGTTGCTGAAGATATTATCTTTCAATTATTATTAGAAATATTTCCTGCATATGTGATGGTTTTATAAGTTTTTATTTCATCAGCTTGTTCAGGAAATAGTAGTTGTAATGCCACTTTTTCCTCTTTTTTACTAATTAGCCTATTTATCATATCTAATGGATAACCGTTGGATTTTGCTATTCGTCTGATTGTATTAATCTCTCTATCAAAATTACATTTGATCATAGGAACTGAGAATGCTCTATGTATCATTGAATTATATGCTGCTAGTCTGTGTGGCATAGGGTGATTGGAATTGAAGGGAATTGTCACATCAGTCTATGTTGGTTTTCGGTAAATTGAATAATCAAGTACATTATTAACTCTTTGAATTTTTAAATCAAGAAAATTGATTGAGCTATTTTCTTCAATTTCTAATCTAAACTCAATTTTTGGGTGTGAATTATTGATGTGGTTGAAAAATACATCTAATTGTCGTTCACTACCCATAAAACAAGCTAATATGTCATCTACATATCTATAAAATTTATAAAATATTTTTCGAAATATTACTTTCAAAGATCTTTCTTTCTAAATTGCCCATAACAATGTTTGCTAAAATAGGTGATATAGGGCTTCCCATTGGTACACCTTCATTTTGAATATATATCTTATTGTCAAAAGTGCAATAATTTTGATTAATGCATACATCAAATAAAATAAGTATATCTGATATTATTCCTGGATTAATATTTTTATCTTCTAGTAATTTTCTTACAAGTATTAGAAGACATTCTTTAAGAGGAATTTCAGTGGACATATTAGTGACATCGAACGAAATGAGTTTATCTTTTAAGTGGATTGCTTTCAACTTTTTGATTAGTTATGGTAGAACAAATGAAAACCGGCAACCCTGCAATTAATGGGGCTGATGGTGATATTAAAGTTGATTTAGCACATGGATGTAGAAATATCTTCCCAGTTATTCTTACTTCGGAGATGGTTGAACTTTTATACAATAAATGATGTACTCAAAGTTTGAATAGCACTGAATTTAGGATGGTTACTATTCACTTAATTGTTAGTTTGCAAAATACCCATTTTATCGGGTGTGAATTTAAAAGCACTGTACACTAAACCTTTTTCGTCTGTTCAGGTCGATGTTTGTTGAGGAAATGAGGATGAGATGAGCGCGAACTGCCCTTAAATAAGGCATAGCAGGCTTACGAGAATGAACGAAGGTCGACGATTGGGCAGGGTTAATATTCCAACTAATGTTGGAATTTTGTGAATTTCTACACTCCACTAATAAACTGTCTTCTTAAGTGATAATTGTAAAGATCAGCAGATATAGTTTCCCTGGTTTTCTATATAATTGCACAGTTATACTGATCTTAATTGGAAAAAGGATATCCAGGATATCACCATAGGGCTAATAATATCTAAGCTTCAATATTTGCAATATCACATCTTCTTCTTTTTTCTATAAACATATATTGAGTCAATCACAAGTTAGGTCACTTTTTGGTCTAGCCTAAAATAACTACTAACATCAGGTAGGCATCAAATGAAATGTAACTTCTGTCATTCTGACGATGATATTGATTTATCGAAACAATTGTCAATTTTTTAGAATTTTCAATAACTTTTATTATATTGTGGAATTAACTAGAAACCGTGAGTTTCATTTAAAACACTATTATGAGCAGATTCCACGAAGTAAGGGTCGAGACAGTTAATTTCATTAACAATATTTAAATTTGCATGAAGATGATTACAGCTTGTATTGATTCCTTTTAGCGTAAACCCTTACAGTGCTCTTGAAGATGGTTCTATAGAGCATAGAATAAGGTATAAGAACCTACAGTTCGTCATTTAACCCTCTTCTATGTAAAATAATTGAATGTTAATTCTAATATAGAATGATTGGTTACTGTTTCTTGTATCTTATCCATAGTTTTTCATGAATAAATACTTATATTGAATTAATCAAGCCTATCATACATGCCTTTTATTTTTAAATTGATATTTTTGACTCACGCCCTACGAGGCACGGAACAATGAAAAAGAAGTACTGTCAATCTAACATCAGATTGACTTTTCTGGTTTTCGTTAAGTGAAGGAAAAAACTACAGCTTGGCAACATCACAATATTTTGTTTAGAAACGTCATTTTCTTTTCATCGTGAATAAATTATACGAATTGAATTTTACATAACGCTAAAGATCAATAATAATGTACTTAAAAGGAAGTCCTCACTTTTAGAAATTCAGATGAGAATATTTGATGAAATATACTCCCCCATTATCAACAAATAAATTGAGGCCAAATTAGAGCTATTTGCCTTAATAAAACCTTGTTCCATCGTTGATGATTCTTGGAATTTTTATTTTAATGAAAAAACACAAATGAACAATAAATTAACTCATGAAATGATGTAGGACTCGATCGAAATGCATAATAACAACAAAAGTTCAAGGAAAACTCACGGAGGTGATTTATATTTATTGACGTGTGACATCATGCGCTGCTTCGGTTAACATGGCCGATTGCAGTATTTTATACTTTTATTTCCCTGAAAATCTTGATAATATAAATGTCTTTAGTAAAACTAGGTCATTTTTCAGAATCTTTTCATTGCATATGTTTCTCTAAAACCATTTACTTTTTGATTCTCTACTACTATTATCATAGCTATTGCATACAAACACATTGCATGGAATAAGAATATTGCGTCAATTCAGAACAATATTCGATTAAAAATAATGTAACGGAGCAATGTACATATTTAGCGTTCCGGTCTTTTGGTTAGCAAGCCGCTTTCAACTCGTCCAGCAAAATTTGACTACTAAAATAATTTAGATAATATATTCCTCTCCATTTCGGCGTCCTTGGATTTCAGTTTATCTCAATGCAAATACTTTACGGTAAAACTTTTTAACCCGTTCTGTTTTTAATAATCCTGATTTATATGACTATTAGCAAGAGTGGCACGTTGACGTCGGCTGCAGTTGAAAAAAAGTGAATACCTCAGGTTTGTCGTTGTGAGATGAGATTTTTCCTGTTGGAAAATAAATCAGATTCTAAGTCATATTAGTATGCAAATTTCGAACATAACTGTATTAAATTGTTAAATTCTATTCTGTAAAACGTAAAATATTACTAACGTTCCAAGAAGCACATAATTCGAAAATTATTCGTAACTCTGAGATTCTGTGTGCTCAGTAAAGTAAAGAGGCTTATTGTAACACAATAAATAGTGATTATTATTAAAGGCGAATTGTATATTATGGTTGAGAATAGTTGTTCGAACATGATAACAAAACGAGAAATTTGCATCGTATTTTCCAGCCTAATTTATTCCTAGCTGTATCCGTTTTTATACCTGAATTACCTAGCATTTTTCAGCCCATATCCGTCATTATTAATTACAAATTTTCTCATTACGCAGCTATTACCGCCAAGCGTTTCTTCTCTGCCCCGGTCTTCTATGGATGTATATTTTACCCCGAAGAATGAGTTGCAGCAGACCATATCGATTTTCGTTTCGTGGTATATGGCCCTAGTATTCTAGTTTCCTTAGTTTAGCTTTATCATAGATCTCGCACTGTTCATAGTTAAGCCTTCGAAATACTTCCACGTTGGTAATCCGGTCCATATATAATATACTCAATATACTACTGTAGCACCACATTCCGAAAGCTTCAAATTTCATCATCGATGCTTATGTTAACGTCCATGATTGGATTCCATACAACAACATTGAAATCACATAGCAGCGTAATAGACATATTGTTGCTATTGGTAGAACACAGCTTTCAAAAACCCTTCTCAGTTTGGTGAAGGATGCTCTGACTTTCTCGATGCGTATTTTTATTTCCACAGAATGATCCGATTGATTGCTTATATTCATGCCCAGCTAGTTATAGTTGCTTACTAGTTATCTTTGTTGTTGGTTTACTGTGAGCTAGCTGAAGGAGATATGAATTTTACTGATTAACATGTATTTTGTATTGTCAAGGCCATATTGCCGGATTCTATGCGTGTAATCAGTGTCTGAAAGCTCTTCAAAGTTATCTGCAAAATTGACTGTGTTATCCGCATACCTAATGTGGCTTAGTCGTTCACAATTTAAAAGGATTCCAATTTCACTGTCTTCCAGGAACATATTTATTATTTCCTCCAAGTAGAGACTGAAGAGTAGGGGAACAGTATGCAGCCTTGTCTTACCCCACGTTATATGGTCAATACTTCCGTCAATTCTCTCCCTAATCTTACATTTGCTGTTTGGTTGCAGTAGAGGTGATTTATTATTCGTATGTCCTCATATATCGCAAGATTGACAATAGCTTATCGTGTTTCACATTGTCGAATTCTGTACTGTAATCAATGAAGCACATGGTTCCATCACAGCTGACATCACTGTATCGTTCATCCAGTACTCTTACTGGGAATGACGCCTATCACCAACTGCCAAGCACCAGAGGAGGACCTCACTCTCTTGGGTGCCATACCCAACAGAACCCGAAGAATCCCTACTCCGCCTCCACCAACCACTCAACAACAACAACCAACTCAACAACAACCAACACAACAAGCCCATCCCACCCAACAACCACGAACTGCCATACAAACGCGACCTTCCCAACTGACACCTTCACGTCAGACTTCAAATATCCGAAACTTACCACACAAATTCACCACTTAGAGGAAGCTATTTAACCTCTTCAACACTAATGAGTTGTTGAGGGGATATATATCCTTTCTGAAGGCAAACCCGAACCGCACCGCAGTCCTAAAGATACTCGCCAACATCCCACACAAGTCTCTTACAATAAAGCTTCGAAGCACCATCGGTGACCCCCAGGTCACCATTGTCCCCCTAAACTTAACTCTCCGAGCCTGCTCACAATCGAGAGACCGTAAACCCACCTCCTCTCTGTAGACATATCCGTAACCGACAAAGAATTTGAGAACATCCTTCTCAACGAAGTAAACATCACCCTCGCCAGATCCTGGCGCATTATCTCCCGACGTTTAGGCAAAGCCACTTCTATGTTCCGAGACCTTACCGATTGCGCACCCTCTCACATGGCATTGAATTCCACGATCAGTCACAACCATGTGCGGCCTCAAACCCTACCAACCCACTACCTGCAGTATCCAGATACTGCAACAGGTGCTCCACCACAGGCCATCTTGCTGAAACATGCAAGACCGAACCCTCCTGTGGAGCATCGGACCAGACACCCAAAAATTGCCCTAAGGGAAACGACCCTGTCTGCAACAATTGCGGTGGCTCATACCCCGCCCAACATCTCCGGTATCCAAAGCGGTTGGAAACACCGAAAAACCCCCAAGAAATCGCACCCATCACGCTCGAAAAACCACAGACCCCATACGACCTTTCTACAGACACTAAAATCTCGATCGAGATTTTAGCGACAACGCCGTGGCGACAGCCCGTGGCCTAGTGGCTGATACCCTCACTCAGCACGTCCCCTCATTTTACTGTAACAAACCACTATGGCTTCCGGATAGAACAAAGGTAGAAGTATACAGGAAGAAGGTTACGATGACAGACTTGACTAGATCGTCAACTTGTTGAAAGGTATGGTAGCCAAGAAGCCGAAGAAAATGAGGTGCTGTTAGGCGAGCTAGAGCATGCACGCAGTTCGTGTAATCATTCTGCGACTCCTGCAAACGAAGAACCTCTTAAAATCAAAGCAGCCACGAAGAGCTCGCGGTACAACAAAGGTATGACCATGCAGGAAGAAGATGACGATGACAAACTTAACCAGATCGTCAACTTGTTGAAAGGTATGGCAGACAAGAAGCCGAAGAAGATAAAATGCCGGAAGTGTGCTGAGCTAGAGCACGTACGCAGTCCGTCCAACCGCCCCAAGACTCCTGTAACCCAAGAACTCTAGACATGGGGGAAATCAGACAGGGGTGAGAAATATTGAAGCTTAGGTATTATTAGCCCTATGGTGATATCCTGGATATGAAATTGTCAATGTACAGTAGGGAGTTCTCCACTAATAAACTGTCTTCTTAAGTGATAATTGTAAAGATCAGCAAATATATTATTCCTGGTTTTCTATATCATTGCACAGTTATACTGATCTTAATTGGAAAAATGATATCCAGGATATCACCATAGGGCTAATAATATCTAAGCTTCAATATATATGATATCACATCTTCTTCTTTTTTCTATAAACATATATTAAGCCAATCACAAGTTAGGTTACTTCTTGGTCAAGCCAAAAATAACTACTAAACAGCAGGTAGGCATAAAATAAAATGTAACTTCTGTCATTCTGACGATGATATTGATTTATCGAAACAATTGTCAATTTTCTAGAATTTTCAATAACTTTTATTATATTGTGGATTTAACTAGAGACCGTGAGTTTCATTTAAAAACACTAATTAGTAAACAGTTTAGTGAATAAATGGAATAAGTAAGTGAACATGCCGTGTGTATGAATTTATCCCGCCCGTCAATATAAACTGTTTTAAATAAATAAGAAAAACATTACAATATTTATAAACATTGTATGTCTGTTTTATAGTAGTCGCTATATTACTATAAAATATATTATATAAATAAAATATTTTATAAATTGTTCCAATTTTTATAGATACTTTATAAACATTTTGAAAACGTTTCTGAGACTAACATTGTTTTGTAATATTTATCGTCAAAACATTTATACGACTATTATGAAATAGCAAATAATTATTCGGGCAGTTTTCACCATAACTGTTGGGTGTTGATTATAGTAGCAAGACTTATTTCTACAATGAATCGATTCACGAACATGAAATCTGTTTTCATTTGACAAACAAAACGCTGTAATTTATCTCCAATTTTCCATTCAAAAATAATTCTATATTCACAAGAAATAGTTGAATTGTATTGAAAACAACCATATTTCTATTTAAAACTGTTACTCGCTATATCCTACTCAAATGTATATTCGTGTGATGAAATTTTGTCTTTGACTATGTTGCTTACTCAATTCACATTATTAAATATTTGATTTTTTCCAATATGTACGTAAGTATCCACATATTTCTTCAAAATGACAACTACGTAAACTTTAGAATTGAAGGGAAATACATTTTATTCGCGGGTTTGCAATGAATATTTTTCTCTTGGAGGTAGCCTTCTTTTGAGGAAATATTTATTCCATTCCCACCAGATACGTCCGTGTCCTTGGTGACTACATGAATTCAGTCTACGTTACATATTCTAGGTAGATATCTGTACAGTATAAATCATGCATACCCGTTCACATAGCATCCGTGTTCTCAATATCTAGCTAGACACGATTAGTCATTTATCTGATTATTGAGCCTATTATCAATGAAGCCATATGTATAGTGGTAGAAACGGGAAACGTCAATGTTCAGTGTTGCTAATTTCAAGTGAAGGGAAATGCATGCGGTCGGAAAATTATGGGAAATTTTCAATGTGTTGGCGGTTAACCGGAAACTGGTTATGCGATGGCATATCATTTACTATATACGATTAAATTGATAGTGAAATGTTTATTTGGAAACGTCATGATTAAGCGCATACGTTTTGGTAATTGCTATATCAACATGCTAGCCTGTCGCTCGTAATGCTGTGCTGACTCAATAATGAGGCTTTTTCATCTGCATATTACTACGCACGAGTTAAGCTGTATGTTTGTTATCAAATAACGACACAGATAGATATTATACCCGTGGTTAGGAAGGATTGGAAATAATTTCACTCAAATATTTCAGTTAATACGAAATTTTGGTTCCATTCACGTGAAAATATTGTTGATATCTGGTTTGCAGAAACAAAATACAATACATATTATTACATATTATCCTATTAGACAAACTTGTGGGAAATGCAACCTAGGCTATACTGGGAATAGAAAATTCTCAATTCCAATTATGTAGACCTGCACATGAAATAGGTATATCCACATGTCCTCTGGGAGTGTACCATTGAAAAACGAATTATTGGATACAATATCATTTCCATCCCAATTCAATGAGCCATGACTAGCTGTTTTCATATTGAAATATTCTCAATAAACTTGGTGCTCACCGGAAGTATATATGCTATTCAATGAGGAGAGAATATTGACTGGGTAAGAACAAAGTTAAATTAAATTAAGTACTAGAATAAACAGAAAGTGGTTTGGATAAGAATTTGACTTGAAAGAGCCTTTCCCTAAATTACTATAAACAATTATCTGGTTTCTCCCATCTATTGGATATTATTTATTGAAAAAGATGTATCTAATAACTATGGCAAAGTACTATGTAACTGGTATTCTCACTTTGGGAAAGACTACAACGGTTAAAAATGACAGTCTTGTTTCGCAATGCTTTGAGACATCGAACGGACGTGGAGGTTACTTGCGATAACATAAGCAAGGGGTGAGAAGTATATCTCAACATTTAAAAGTGAATAGAAAAGAAGCGACTCCATGCTACTGAATCTAGAGAACTGGACCGCTGCTTGTCTGTGAACACGAAATTTTTAAGTTGAATTTCACTTTTGACTTGAACAGTAGGGTATAATAGGTTTCCGATGCTATTATGAGCTTAGACAGACGTGTAACAGTGTAGTGATTACATACCAAGAGCAGATCTGTCAGAAGTACACTACGAAAGTACTTGAAGTACAAGTATCAAGTAAACATATTTTATAAATATACTTGAAGTACAAGTACAAGTTTTCCAAATCTATACTCCAAGTATCAAGTAAAATTGAAATTTACTTGATTTTCTTCAAGTATTTCACTTCAAGTAAAAAATAAATACTTCAAGTAAAGAGCTAATACTTTAAGTACACTAGTACTTCAAATATGTGAAAATATACTGGAAGTAAAATTACTGCAAGTAATATTGAAAGTAATTTCGATGGTTTAAGTATCTACTTTTATACCTTTATAACTTTTATCGTTTTCTTATTTGGTAATACTAATAATAATCTACAATCTGTAAGGGCATGGAAGTGATATTTGCAAAAATATGTTTGCTGTTATAAAACGTCATGTTGTAGTATGAAATCTCAACTCAGAATGTTTTATACCACACTATTTTAACATAAACATGAACCTGAATAGCAATTAGCAAAATAGTTATTTATGTAACAAGTGAATAAAGTACATCTTTTTGTCACGCGTAGGAAAGTTTGACCGAACGAGCCGAAGGCGAGTGCGGCATTTCCTACAAGTGAAAAAAAGGTGCTTTATTTACGAGTTTCATACAAAAATTTTTCTACGTCCGCAGATTCAAATAAGTTCGAAAAATCTATTAATTTTTATTTTGTAATAGTACCCAGTTGCTGACTCGATAACATCTTCCGGGGTGCAATTGAGGCTTTCTCCTTTGTCACTTTCCATGATTAGTAACTAATAATTACCTAATAACATTTTTTTAGATTTCACTTCACGTAACTTTTAAGAAGAAACATGTTTTTTCGAATAGAAACGACAGTTTGACAATTTATCGAGGAACATTTTGACATAAGAGCCAAGCGTTCATAGCACACTAATCAGCAAATGTATTCCCGATTTGCGTTGAAAAAGGACACGTTACGGCACTTTTTTTAACGCAAATGCGTGAAAAAATGAACCGCTACGGCACTTTTTTTAACGCTTTTTTATCCACTCAGGAATTACGTAGATACTTTATGAACAGCTACTAATTACAAAAACTGTTAGTTTTATAACGGACGTTGAAAAACACATTTTGAGTGTTTCTTCTACGTTTCCATACAATCTGTAATTAAAAAAAAATTCATAGTGATTTTCATAGTATCCATATTCAATTTATAGGAAAAAAATCACAAAATATTGAGTGCGGTCAACTATAATAAACTTCAACTAACCCAAATTAAAGTATACTTAAAAAAAAAAGTATTTAACATAAATATAAAACAAAGTATTTAACATAAATATTAAAAAATAAAGCAATTTAAATAAAACATACACATTCATCTTAATAATAGATTAAGTAAAAAAGGCGTGCTAGTTCATGCTCATGTTCCTTATGACAATGAATACCTATTCGAGTTTGACTTCAGAATCACAAGGCATTCGAAATTTTTGTCACATAATGCATGCCTTTGGGGAGCATCTATTATTTCCGCAAATGAAAAGAGACGCTCCACGGGAGCAGAAGATGGAAGGCATGTATTATACTTTAAAAATAGTTCATGTATTACAGGATATTTTTTTAGCGAACTTATATCTGTATGAGAGTCATTTAGATATTGTGAAATATCTAATTCTACTTTTTTTTATATGTCCTTGACCTAGAACTAGATTCAGAGTTGTCGCCTTCTAGTTCAAAAAACTCATCCTCCGTTTTAGCTCTTTTTACATCTCTATCATATATCTCTGATACTGACACTTTTTCGGAAAAAGTCATTCTCTCTGCAACTTCAAGTACTATTTTTGGCACAATTTCGTTCAGGTCTGCCACTGAATAAAACCTGCCAAAATTTTTCACCCACCTTAATTTTAATTTGGGTATACAAAAAGTTGCCACAATAGCATCTTTTGCTTCGGCACATGAAAAATCAAAAAACTTTGCAAAACGTTTAAGAGAAGTCCATTTTGGCGAGCCTCTAGTAACGTTTTTATATGACTGGTGGTAAATTCACTCGAATTTGACTGCTGTCTCTCAAATTTGATTAACAGAGAACCTAAAGTTCGTAACAGATAACCAAAATAAGTCGATGTTTCTCCTTGCAACAGATCTAAAGCATTAGCAATAGGTTTTGGAATTTTGCAGTAATCGGTGAGGTAGAGAATTTCACTTTCTTTGAGCATTTGATTTTCTATATTAAGTTGTCGGAAAAGCTCGCCAAGTTTATCTTTCTCCCTTAAAATTTGCGAAATAGCGTCATAAAACGAGTTCCACCTAGTAGCATCGGGATAACTTAACGTATGTCCTAGTATATTCAGAATAGTCTCGGACGTTTTTGGACGACCTGCCATTTTCCATAGGACATTAGATTAAGTGTGTGACTAGCACATCTTACATGATTTAGTAGCTCTAAAAGAGAAGAACTTGGTATTTCAATAAATTCCACATCTTGGTTTTCGGCACCGTCTTCTAATTCCCCTTGATCATCGTTTTCATTTAATGGAAGAAATGATACGTCGAGGCCAAATTCTTTAAACATTTTCACGAAGTTCGAATCTTTATCTGTAACGGTGGCAACAAGTTTGCCTGATTTTAGATTAAATTTGGTATGTATTTTCTCTAGGATTTCAGCGATTTTGTCATACGTATGGCTGCCTTTGAATCTCCTACAGGACAACGCTACAGAACATCTTCCAAAATTTTCATCTAGCCAGTGACATGTAAGACCAAAGAAACTTCTACGTTTACTGGACCATATATCGGCAGTCGTGCATACGAAATTAACTTGATCTAATTCGTTTTTAATTTGGGCCATTACTTCCGTAAACGTTTTTTCAATTTTTTTTATCGCGGTATTTCGTGTAAATAAATTTACACCCATGCCTTCAAAAAGATTGATAAAAGATGGGTTATCTATAATAGACACTGGTGACATTGTATTCACTATAAAATGTATAACTCTTACTTCAAAGACTTTTTGGTCGACTTTTACTATCATGTTTTTTGAGAAACTGTCTGTGATTCTCTTCTGTTTTTTTGGTTGCACTTCTTCTGATGTTGTTACCTTACTGGTAGTAGTAGTGGTCGATCCTACTTGAGAACCCTGCGACTGCCTCTTGGATACTTTATAGGCCTTGTAGGATTGCATGGCATTAATATTTTCATGTGCATTTTTTAGATGTTTTAAAAAATTTGTTGATATTCCAAAAGCTCCTTTCACTGTTAATTTGGTAGGAAGGCACAATTGACACTCTGCTTGAATCTTATTATCTCTATCGAAACATGTAACTTTAAAAAATTTACCGTCAAGATAAGGACATTTTTCTGTTTTTAGTTTAATGTCTATGTCAATGTCACTTTGCGCTGCTTGCTGCGATGTGGAAAATTTGCTAACACTAGTAGAAGTAGTTGTGGGCGATATGGATAATGTTGATTTACTGGTAGATGGAATTTGAAGTGAAAAAAAATCTCTTATATTCCCTTTTTTCATTGGTTTTTCTCTGTCTGGGTGGTACGTCGGGTCCTCGTGCTCCGAAATGTCCATAAAATCAGCTACAGAATAAGTGTCATCAGCAGGTATATTTTCGTTTGCGTCAGACATGTTTTCAAAAAATAATAACCATGTTTTAGAAAGTTGTGCATGAATAGCAAGAAGAAAATATTTTGTTCAGTCAGTCTATTCGGGAAATTTTGAAAATATATTGTTTACACAAAGCCAAGACAAAATGGTGGCGGCGGAGTGGATAATTTCATTGTAACTTTCTTGAAAAATTAGACAAGCTTTAATACAGAATACACATAGGTACTGCAACCTACCACCTAGGGTTCTATGGAATGATTCTGTGAAAACAAAATTAAATTTAATCTTTTGTTTTAATACTGCATAATGCTATTGAAAAGTACAGAATTATTCATTTGCGATTCACTGCCGAAGACAAAATGTTCGAAATCAAACTAACATAAGCTACAATATTATTTTTTTAAATACGTACCTTCCTTCTATCTTCTTTGTTTTTCAAAAATATGTAATTTTATTGCTGAAAGCAATGAATATTGCACTGGCGTCACTATATAAGAAACTCTTCAAGAAAAGTGAAATTATAAACTAGACAAGTATTATTTATCAACCTGCTCAGTTGACTTGCTAAATCGATCTGAATATCTAATATGGAAATTAAACTCTTAAACTGAGAAAAATTGGGCTTTTTATATACTGCGTCACTCTTTCGAAAAACATATAAGGTAGCCGACAAAGGTGCCGAAGTATGCCGGGTTTTCGCCACGTTCATTTCAACTTCTTTGATTACGCCGCAAATCTGTCAATCATCTCCAATATAAAAACAATTCTTCCAGAATATTGCCAAAGTTAAAAGAATTTATTCTTTTAACTGTGATATTGCGAACTACAATTGGACAGCATTAAGCAGCAAGGAACCATTGTGCTAAACCATAACTTTCGGTAAACAAGCGACAAAGTTAAGATGATGCTATAATGTTATATTAGAATTTATTTTATTTTGTAGATTTAAATACTATTTCTTTATTATTGAGGGTTGGTTCCTTTTGATAGAAAAATGTACACAGTGTGCACATTTCAACGGCAGTCTTATCCTAATTTGAAAAAAAATATGGATTGGTTCCATTCTGCTTAATGCTGTCCACTTAGAATAATTATTTTTTAGATTACGTGCTCTAAATAATTTTTTTTGGTGCACAAAGAAATATTTTCATATATTATGAAGAGAATACTTATTATTGGTCCAAGATTTGACTGCTGAGAACCGTTTATAAAAATGCCGGGCTAACCCTGCTAACAATTAAACATGAAAACCTAGTATATTATTTTATTCACAGGCTTAGCCGTGGCAAACCTACAGAATCGTACAGCCACCGTACATTAATTAGTTCATGAACGGCGGTACAGCAACGAAACAGTCGGCTTTCATAGTTTTCACCATGCTTCATGCCTAACACAACATAGCTAATTATTGTTTGCAACAATATTTGGTCGGCGTCCAGTATTCATTACCACCCATTATCGAGCCAGTATTTACTTCAAGTAAACCTTAGATATTTCGAGTACAATTTTTACTTGAAATAAAATGGAATATTTGAAGTACTCTCCAAAATACTTCGAGTAAAATACTTGGCAAAATCAAGTAAAAAGTATTTGGGAGCATCTATTCTAAATACAAATATCTAAGATAAAAAAGTAATTGAAGTATTTAAGCATACTTGAAGTACATTTTCGAGTGATTTACTTCAAGTATTGACAGCTCTGACCAAGAGATAAGTTCAAGCTTTATTGCCAAGCTGCTTCTATATGTAGAAGATCAGTAATTGTATGATGAGGCATATAATTATATTTTAACGCTTGCACGAAGATAGTTTGTGTACGAGACGTTAATGTGAATTGTGATAATAATTGTAATACAACCGAAAATAAAAAAGGAAGAAGGAGAAGAAATTAAATAGAGAAGCCAAGCCAAACAGAAAATGAAATTAACTGTCTTGATCCTTACTTCGTGGAATCTACTCATATTAGTGTTTTAAATGAAACTCACTATTTCTAGCTAATTCCACAATATAATAAAAATTTGTTGAAAATTCTAAAAAATTGACAATTGTTTCGATAAATCAATATCATCGTCAGACTGACAGAAGTTACATTTCATTTGATGCCTACCTGATGTTTAGTAGTTTTTTTTTGGCTGAACCAAGAAGTGACCTAAGTGATTGACTTAATATATGTTAATAGAAAGAAGAAGAATATGTGATATTACAAATATTGAAGCTTTGATATTATTAGCTCTATGGTGATATCCTGGATATCATTTTCCCAATTAAGATCAGTATAACTGTGCAATGATATAGAAAACCGGGAAAACTATTTCTGCTGATCTTTACAATTATAACTTAAGAAGACAGTTTATCAGTACAGAACTCCCTGGATTTAAGTGTTCATTGACAACTTGAAATTATGGGTCTCTTAAATGTCTTTTAATTTCCAATTCTTCAAGGAAATGCTCGTAAGAAAAGAGGAGAGCGTGGCATTACAACTAATATTTCCTAAACAAACTGATGAAATAAAAACTTATAAAACCATCACATATGCAGGGAATATTTCTAATAATATTTCAAAGAAAATATCTATAGCAACGAATACAACAATTTCTTTTAAAACAGAAAGTAATGTTAGTACAAAATTGTTAAATGTAAAAACAAAAATACCAAACTTAAAGAAATCAGGTATATATAATCTCAAATGTCCAGAATATAATACTGTCTATTTGGGTCAGACCCTTAGAAACTTTGAAATCCGATACAGTAAACACTTATGTGCATACAGATTACAACAACCAGATAAATCCCACTACGCAAAACATCCACTTGACACCAATAATTCATTGACACCTAACACAGAACTAGAAGTGCTGCATATTTGTGAAAAGAAACAAGAAGTGGATTTCCTTGAAGAATTGGAAATTAGAAGACATTCAAGAAACCCACTATATGAAGTTGTCAATTAACAGATAAATCTATGGAGTTCTCCACTAATAAACTGTCTTCTTAAGTGATAATTGTAAAGATCAGCAGATATAGTTTTCCTGGTTTCCTATATCATTGCACAGTTATACTGATCTTAATTGGAAAAATGATATCCAGGATATCACCATAGGGCTAATAATATCTAAGCTTCAATATTTGTAATATCACATCTCCTTCTTTTTTCTATTAACATATATTATGTCAATCACAAGTTAGGTCACTTCTTGGTCTTGCCAAAAATAACTACTAAACATCAGGTAGGCATCAAATGAAATGTAACTTCTGTCATTCTGACGATGATATTGGTTTATCGAAACAATTGTCAGTTTTTTAGAATTTTTAACAATTTTTTTTATATTGTGGAACTAGCTAGAAACAGTGAGTTTCATTTAAAACACAAACAGAGAATGTTACAAACTGATACATACAACGACAGAAGACAATACCAAGAACAAAGAAGATATGCAAGGCAAAAAAGCGAAAAGGAATGGAGGACAAAATAAAAAGTATAGCAGAAAATTTTCTAAATAAAGAAATGAAGTAATTGTACCAAGAAATAAAATATAATAAAGGGAAAACTGGGCAGAGGACCATATGTATAAAGAACAAAAAAGGAGAAATAATAATGGATGAAAGCTAAATGATACAAAGATGGGAAGAGTACTTCAAAGAAATAATAAATAAAGAAAATGAGAACGAGCAGCGGGAGGAGCTTACAACCCAAAATAAACATAACGACGGAGAGCTATCACCACCATCGAGAGAAGAAATCTCAGAAACAATACTGAGACAAAAGAACAGCAAATCTCCTGGAGAAGATGCAATAGAGCCAAAGCTGATAAAGTACGGCGGAGACGCACTCAAGACCATGTGATAGCGAATATATGGGAACAAGAAATCATGCCAGAGGCGTGAGAAACCTCAATAACGGTACCAATGTACAAGAAAAGGAAAAAGGACGAATGCAGAAACTATAGAGGGATCGCGATACTGGACACAAGGTAAAAATCAGGGCCAAAACCATAGAAAAAGGTTAAGAGAATATGGAGAACACTTGTTTGGAAACTATCAGTGCGTATTCAGATCTGGAAGATCAGTCATGGACCATATTTTCACTCTGAAGGAAACGCAAGGAAAGGAGTACGAATACGATCTACCAATCTATGCCATTTTTATAGAATTCCAAAGGGCGTATGACGTAGTAAATAGAAAATCTTTATACAGCATCATGAATGATCTCAGCATCCCAACAAAACTGATGAGACTTACCATAATGACACTCTAACGTACAATAACTAAGATCAAGGTGAACCAAAAAACAAAAGAAAGCTTTGAGACCAATACAGGATTGAAACAAGGAGATCCGTTGCCCACCACCTTGTTTAACATTGTATTAGAATGGATAATACGCAAAACCGGCATGAACTGGGCAAGACCACTGAAAACTGAGACGACTGAATTACTGGCTTACGGCGACGATGTAGTACTGCTATCAACATCAGGAAACGAACTGAGCAGAATATGCAGAGCGTTCATAGAAACAGCAGAGACATTGAACCTGCTAGTCAATGGAGACAAATCGAAGTCTATGAGAATGTTAACCACTCTAATGAAAGGAGCAATGAGGAATTTTCCAATACAACTGAATGGACAAAAAAATAATGAACTTCGAACAAGTCCAATGCTTTGTATATATATATGTGTGTTTATCAAGGATAACAGTGACGAAGGATGGAATTTATAAACTAGGCTGATGGAAGGAAGTAAACAGGCAGGAGCATTGAATAGGATAATAAGTTGAAAGAAGATCTCCAGAGAGACAAAGCTACATCTGTATAAATAAGTAATAAGACCAACAGTCATCTACGGAAGCGAAACGTGGATACTTAACACAGCAGAGGAAGACAAATTAGATAGATAGGAAAATGAAATACTCAGGAGGAGATTAGGAGGAAAAAGAGGGAGATTTGTGGCTAAGAAGAACGAATAACGAAATACAGAATTTATTTGGGGAAGCAGAACTGAGTAAAATAATAAAATCCAGAAGAATAGGTTGACTGTGGCACGTACAGAGAATTCCAGATAGTAGAACGGACAAAAAAATTATAGATATAGAACAAGCCGGGATAAGAAAGAGAGGCAGACTAAAGAAAAGATGGTATGCAGAAGCGATAGAACACCTAAGAGAGAGTGGAATCCATGACTGGAAAACGAAGGCAAAGGATAGGAAGGAATGGAAGGAAATCACTTCCAAGCTATGGGCCTAAAAAGCCTTTATATATACAATTGTCAAAATTAGGTCTATCTTAAGTTGCTCGACAACTGGGCAAGAATTGAACCTATGATCCATCGTTACATACCTTCCTGAACCGTACAAAGGTTGACACATTCTCAGTGTAACCGCAGCAGTGGAATTATCTAATTTGTAGGGTCTAGGTGGCTGCTATCCAGCGTATACTTCCATATTATTTGTATAAATGTGTCTAGCGTCAACGGTGGCAAACACTTTTATACCATAATTTTTCGGTTTGTTGGATATGTACATTATAAAACTGCATTTGCCCCGAAACGCAAAAAGCATTCCATTCAGAGTGACATACTCACCTACAAAATGATAACTTTTACAATTCTGAACAAATATTTCGAAGATATTTATTATGGGGGCCAACTTGATTCTTTGCTTCTTTCAGTCCAAGTATTTTTGTCATCAAAACGTATTACTCTTTACTTCTTTCAGATTTTTTCGAGATACATGATCTAGGGCTGCCAAACGTAGTAAACCAAAAAATTATTTACCACAACTGATGTTTCTTTTACAACTCATTGTACTTTTGAATTTTCAGTAATGTTTGTAATATAAAGATTGGTATAGTGGACAACAGAGACAACGATATTATTAAACAGAAGGTTCCACGATTCAATTGTAGTTCTTGCATTTTATTTAATACCAATAGTGCCTGGCAGATGTAGAACAATATTTTCGTGTGTTGTGCGGACATTTCAAGGAGGTGTATGTTTTAGCCATGTGGTCCCATCGTTGCCATAGTAATATAATCTCTCTTATTCTATGGAATATCTGTTTTCCACGACCTGTTGATTCGTTTCTGCCACCTCTTGCTCATCATCCGTTTGGTGCTCACTGAATTAATCTGTCTCTACGTCGGAAATAGAGTAATCAGTATTAAAAACGTCTTCGTCACTGTGAACTTCATTATTTAGGTCAGAAAGACGCTGTACTTCCCTTTCATAGGAGTCCATATTAGCAAATAAAATACTCACAATAGGTATATACGGTATACAATATAAAAACCACCTACCTAAGTACAATAATCAAATGTGAAATCATTTGTGAAATACAAAAAAACTGTCCCTGTGTGCGAAAATCAAAAATCCTTTGAACCGTCCCACATCTTATCGTATACTAAACTTCATCATACTACAATATCGGTATCTGAGCATTCTGGGATTTACCGTAACATACTCTGCCATCTACTATTGCTTAGTCCTATTTATCAACCTCCAAACATTTGTCGTAAAATACTTTTTTTACATTTTTCAACTAAACTGAAAACCCAAGATTTCTATATTATCTGTTCATTTAAGAAACAGCACTGTCGCCAGTACTCTTGTTAACCGTCGTGGATCGGACTGATAACGTATTCTCTCCTTTAAGTAATCAACAAGTGACCTATGTTACAATCAAAAATAATAATTTCGAAGATATCTTCAAATTACAGGGTAACGACAATTACAAACTCTGCAGTGTAAGTTGTTCAAAAAAATAGTTCAGTTTACTTAGGAGATGAATAATTGGGTCGTGTTAACAGAATGGAAAAACTGCGAAAATATTGATCCACATTATTTTGTAACAGTTCAGCATTACTTAAATTTGGTCACTATTAATAATTATGAATTATTTTCTTCAGCCCTGGAGTAGTCGCGCCTTTTTTTTTGTTAAGTGTGGTCGCGCTAGGTCATATTGACCCAATAGTACTTTTGTGTAACTTTAAGCAAAACTCAATTTCAAAGTGTATTGGTGAATCAAAGATCATATTGCTGTTAGATAACTATAATATAAAAGGCATACAAAAGAAGAAAATACAACAAAACACATTTAACACAGAAAACAGAAGAAATCAAATAACATCAAAAACAGTCTGAAAAATCATCGTTTTCCTAAACAGATTCATTGCATCCGCCTTTTCACTACAGTTTTTACATAAAATACAAGTGTAATTCAGACATAGATATTTATAACATTTTGTACAGTATAGCTTAGTTTTGTTATCAGAGCCAATACATTCTTGACATCGCTTCCATTTTCAAGGTCCATATTTTTTACGAATATTGAGAGCATGTTGTCGACGCTCTCTTACTTCATGTGGCAAAGTTTTTAATGTTGCTCTGTGATTCCGATAATCACTAATGAGCTCACGTGTTAACTGCTGTAGAAATTTTCATCTCACCAAATCTATGTTTCGATTATTTGCTCGAAAAATAATATGCGCATTAATTGCTGCCATATAGAGCAAAGAAAATAATACTACCATGGGCCAGCGTCTGGCATTTCTCGCACAATTGTAGATTGCTGCTATTCCTCTACCTAATCAACTCCATATTTGGTTGCATTGTTATTTATTTAGCGTATGGTATTACACATCATCCAACAGGGCCAATCAAAAAACAAGAAAGGAAAAATTTAAATTAAGGTATATATACAAATCAAATAAAATCAAAAGCGAACATTAACATTATATATATAGTCTTTCGCGGCGTCGGATGCCATCAGAAAATATGAGAAGTTTCCAGCATAAGCCCTGTCACAGCCGGGATTCGGTATTTTACCCCATTTATGGAGGGAATCTGCACAAATTCCATGGTTGGTGCGAATACGATTTAGGGATGACCATATATGGCGAGGCAGTTCATACCCAGGTGGTTTATCGGTAATGCAGGGGAGGGTATGACAATGCCCGGGGCCCACTACTTGCCATTGTTCTCTCCAAGATTCTATGATGTTGGACCCTGTTCGTTGCATTTCCTTGGCTGTTTATATTGCTGGGTGTCTGGACCGAAGTCTGCCGTTCTACAGGTCAGGTATGTCGCGATGTATGGGTAACTGTGGGTTGTCAATCAGTTTCTTGTATTCCCGAAGAAGAGCATTCACTTGCCGAAGATCCGCGGGTGGTATGTGGCTGAAAACAGAAAGCCAGTGTGCTGGAGTTGAGCGAATGGTTCCGCTTATAATTCGCATAGTGTTGTTGAGCTGCACGTCGATTTCCTTTGTGTGAACACTATTCAACCATACCGAGGCGCAGTATTCCGCTGTCGAGTAGACCAGTCCAAGTATTGTAGTGCGTGACGTGTCAGCCGAAGAACCTCATGTGATACCGCACAATTTGTGAAGAATATTATTCCTCGTGTTTAATTTAGCTGCAGTGTTTTCCATATGCTGTTTGTAGGTGAGCGTTCTGTCTAAAGTAACTCCCAAATATTTCGGACGCGCATTGTTTCGAAGATGGATTCCCTCAAAATAGACGTTTAGACTTCTGTTTGCGGATTTGTTGCAGAGATGCAAGCAGGTGGTTTCTGTTTTTGTGTGGTTCGGTTGTAACCTCTATTCACGAAAATATGTGCTCAGGGACGTTAAATCAGATGACAGAGTAGTTTCCATTGCATGGAACGTCTTATGTTCTGTTGCCAGGACCCAGTCATCCGCATATCCGAACCTTTTGGAAGTTGTGTCTAGCATTTCGGCGATATATAAGCTGAACAATAGCGGAGCCAACAGGAAGCCTTGTGGTAAGCCTTTGAGCCTCTTTGGGCCCTTGACTGTTCCCCTGCTATCACCTGGAATGTTCTATCGGCCACCATGCTGTCACCGAGTCGGGTAATCCTCTGGCAAGGAATCACTCGGATAAACTTGTAAAGCAGGCCATGTATCCAGACAGTATCGTATGCAGCAGACAGATCTATGAATTCAGCTGATGTCTTTAAATATTTTCGAAGCCAGTCTCTATGTAGGTTGTTAGGAACATAACCTGATTTGTACAGTTGCACCCGGAGCGGAATCTAGCCTGTTCTGTGGGAACCGCTGCCATTATTTTGGTAGCAATGCGGTTGAAAAGAAGTCTCTCCCGGAGTTTATAGACTGAGCTCAACAGTGCAACTGGCCGATAGCGCTTTGGTTCGTTACTTGGTTTTCTTCGTTTTAAAAGCGCAATGATTTTGGAGTGCATCATTTGCTGTGGTATTTCACCACGTATCATCATATCTGTGAAGAAATCGGCCAACCATACCCTTACGTATCCCCCACAGTTTAAGAGGAATTACGGGTGGATTCCGTCAAATCCAGGTGCTTTCACTGACTTTACATCCTTTAACGCCGTTGTTATTTCTTCTGGTGAGAATGGATAGGAAAACTGCGTATGTTCTTCATTTGTGAATTTAAGTGCTTTAAGCTCGCGTTTGATTTGCGTTGTGTGAGCTTTGTCTCGCCGAGCTTTGGAAGTTTGTACAATATGTGCAGCGATTTTGCTGGGGGTATCGTTGTACCTTTGCGTTCGCTTCTCTTCTCATCATTAAGCTTTCTTAAGAGCGACCAAGCTTTTCTGCTAGACGTTTCAAAATCCAGTGCTTGTACAGTTTGCACCCATCTCTCTCGTTGAGCTATATCAAGGTAACGCAGCAGCTGATCTGCGATTTCATTAGTCGTTACTGTCGAGAAATTGATTTTCGAGGTCATCGTTCCATCTCGGGATATATTGTTTTCGTTATCCTCTAGGTATAGTATTTTTTGCTGAAATTACGATTGCTCCTACAAACCTCTTATAGTTCTCTGATTTAGGGAGAATTCATTCCAGACACTTATCTAGGTTATTAGAGAAATTTTCCCATTTTGCCTTTTGGAAGTTCCATCTTGGGCGAGGAAGAGAGGTTACAATGGGAATAGCTGCTATGTTACGATAGAAGGGTTGGCTTTCTCTTTTGTGGCTGAATCTATTTCGTCATCAGGGTACATATTATAAACAAGTATTACATTTTTATTCTTTCTTTGTTCATCAGAGTCTTTTGTTTTTAAAAGCCAAACATAGATGAATTTATGGGTAACAACTTTGTATTAATAGACTCTGGAGGTAACTCCCGCTTATTTTTTCATAGAGTGCCGATAAGTGTCAGCCTATGATCTCGAAACAAAACATCCACGAGTTCGCACCTGGTAAACCAGTTATCAGTCATAATATTTCTTCCCGTTCCAAAAATAGGTTGAATCATTCGTAGGACAATACTCCTCGCGTCATTACTTAGCCGGTAGGGTCCCTCGGGTTGTTGTCCAACGTAAAAATCCAAATTTAATATATAAAACATCATGGCGTTCACAAGTGCAAAAATCTTGATGCTATACTTGTTCGGTTTAGACGGTACATAATGTTTAAAACTACACCGACCTCTGAATGCCTCAAGTTTTTCATCTAAAATAGCTTATTCAGAGACGGTGTAATGTTGTTGGCAATTAGTTAAATATATCTCGAATCGGTGCAAGTTTGTCATATTTTTTGCGTTCTTTCCTATTTTCTTTGTCATCAGTGCGAATTACGCGCATTAGAAAACAAAATCGCTACCATTACATAGTAAGCCAAAACATGTCAATTCCAATAACGTCTCGATTTCATAGGTCTTCAGTATTATGACCACTACCTTTGTGAGTACCTGCCAGTTATAGAAAACCAAATAGAGCTTTATTTCTGCTTGGTTTGTTAACTTTGCAAATCTAGGTCGGCAGTACTTATCCGATAGATTTGTAATATATTTGTTCGTGTTTTCAACAATGATGTTAAGCATAATTTCATCAAAATATGACATCCAGCAATTCATGGGTGTTTTGGAATTTTTTTGCCGCCCTCTTTACTCCAGGTAAGTGAATTACAATGTTTGTTCTAGCAGTTCACACTCGTTGCGAAAATGGATGCTGAATATAAAATAAGGATCCACATGTTCTCCATGTTCCTCTTCTTCTCCCAACTCAGCTTCCTGCTCACTATTAGTGTCTGCTACCTTCTCAACCATATCCTCCCTATCCTCAACCATATCTTCCCCATCTGTATCCTCCTCATCATCGTGTGACACCTCAGCTGGCTGAACGTCTTCCCAAAGACGCGGAAGACGTGCTTAATCTTTTTCGTAGGAATTAGCCATTTCTAAAACATAAGAAAATTTTGGTGATAAATGATAACAAAATATATATATATAACTTTATAGAATTTATCGATGTAGAAGTTCTTAAATCAGACCCAACAAAAAAGTTTTCTAATCATGTAAGGGATATTGTTGACTATTTCACTCACCTACGAAATGAACCAATCAGAAGCTCTAGTCAAGTTCGGCTTACGGATAATACCAAACTTGACTCTTGACTCTGATTGGCCTATCAAGTTCGGTGTTTTCAGATTTGTTTACAGTGCATGTGACAGTTAAATGTCAAATATAAGTGATTACGCTGTGCACGCATTCAAAAATAAGTAGAATTGGGATGAATTCTATCGAATCAATCAACGAAAAAATCGATGAAAATGTACCGAAAAATACGAGGAAATCGAAGTAGTACATTTGGAAGCAATTAACCAGATTTTGCGATGAACGAAAATACCTATTAGATGAAGCAACGCCTGTTTGTGAAATAGTCTAATAAAATTCCACTCGTGATTGAATTTATCTCATAAGTCTGTCTTTCATTTATGATCTCAACTGAATTGATTCGAGAAAACACCACTCGTCCTGCGGACTCGTGGTGTTTTCTCGAGACAATTCAGTTTCGTTCAAAAATGAATCGACAGACTTATCGCGAAAATTCAATCACTTGTGGTATTACTACTGATAATTCAAATTATCTTTTAACTGATTACGAAAAGCGGTCTATCATACATAACAATCCTCATTGTCCACAATTATATGGAACCGTTTAATTACAAAAAATAACGAAACCAGTTAGAGCTGTAGTTTCGTAGGTTAATACTCCTAATAATATATTGGCAAATATGCTTAACAATATACTTAATATTTACGGATATGCATCTAAATACTCAGTTAGAAATTCAATAGTACTAATTAAAAAATTAGAACAAATCAACTTGCAAGATAACTATAAACTTTTTTCGTTTGATGTTACTTATATGTTCACTAAAATTCCTCCTAAAGAATGTCTAATACTTGTAAGAAAATTACTAGAAGATAAAAATATAAATCCAGGAATCATATCTGATATACTTAATTTATTTGATGTATGTATTAATCAGAATGATTCCACTTTTGACAATAAGATATATATTCAAAATGAACCAATGGCAAGCCCTATATCACCTATTTTAGCAAACATTTCTATGGACAGTTTAGAAAGAAAGATCTTTGAAAGTAATATTTCGAAAAATGTTTTATTTTGGTATAGATATTTAGATGACAATTACTTGTTTTATGGGTAGTGAACGACAATTAGATGTATTTTTCAACCACAAAAATAATTAACACCCAAAAATTAAATTTACATTAGAAATTGAAAAAAATAGCTCAATCAATTTTCTTGATTTAAAAATTCAAAGAGTTAATAATTTACTTGATTATTTAATTCACCGAAAACCAACACACACTGATGTGACAATTCCATATAGTTCCAATCACCCCATGTCACACAAACTAGCGGCATATAATTCAATAATACATAGGGTTTTCTCAGTTCGTATGAACAAATGTAATTTTGATGGAAAGATTAATACAATTAGACAAATAGCAACATCCAACGATTATCCATTCTTCTCCTTACAGTACCATACCCGTGATCGGACGTAGGCGACCTCTGACTTCTATCTGTATTATTCTCTCCAGTTACCACAGATAGAAGGGACCTACAGTTTAACGACGGATCCGAACATCTATGTTGAGAGGCTGTACTAGGCACAATTCTGTCGGTGGTTTGCCATTGCCTTCCGACAGGTGGCTCTCCGAATTTTTAATTATGATGTTAACTAGGCCCAGGTTTGATCCCGGGGCCTCTCGGTTGGCAGGCAGAGCACCATTCCACTAGACTATGGAGACCACGGTTATCCATTACATATGATAAATAAGCTAATTAATGAGAAAGAGGAAAAAGTGGCATTACAACTAATGTTACCTAAACAAATTGATGAAATAAAAACTTATAAAACCATCAAATGTGCAGGAAATATTTCTAATAATATTTCAAAGATAATATCTTTAGCAACGAATACAACAATTTCTTTTAAAACAGAAAGTAACGTTAGTACAAAATTGTTAAATGTAAAAACAAAAAAACTAGCATTAAAGAAATCAGGTATAAATAAACTCAAATGTCCAGAATGCAATGCTGCCTATTTGAGTCAGACCCTTAGAAATTTTGAATTCCGATATAGTGAACACTTACGAGCATACAGATTAAAACAACCAGATAAATCCCACTACGCAAAACATCTACTTGACACCAATCATTCATTGACACCTAACACAGAACTAGAAGTGCTGCATATTTCTGAAAAGAAACAAGAACTGGATTTCCTTGAAGAATTAGATATTAGAACACATTTAAGAAACCCACAATATGAAGTTGCCAATGAACAGATAAATCTAAGGAGTTCTCCACTAATAAACTGTCTTCCTAAGTGACAATTGTAAATATCAGCCGACATAGTTTTTCGGCACAGTTATACTGATCTTAATTGGAAAAATGATATCCAGGATATCATCATAGGGCTAATAATATCTAAGCTTCAATATTTGTAATATCACATCTTCTTTTTTCTATTAACATATATTAAGTCAATCACAAGTTAGGTCACTTCTTCGTCTAGCCAAAATTAACTACTAAACATCAGCTAGGCATCAAATCAAATGTAACTTCTGTCATTCTGACGATGATATTGATTTATCGAAACAATTGTCAATTTTTTAGAATTTTCAACCATTTTCATTATAATCTGGGATTAGCTAGAAACAGTGAGTTTAATTTAAAACACGAATATGATAACAATTTGTTTATCAAAATAAGAAGGGGTTTGGTTCAAGATAATCCTAAGAAAAAAAAATACTTACAAAATGGAAAATGCTTCCAGCACTATTTTCCAAATACGAAATTTTAGTCGAGCCACGCTAAAACACAAAATGAAATAAAATTAATTAGTCGCGCTGGGTCAGACGTCAAATATTCGCATGTCACACTGTCATATTAGCAACTAAACGGGCACTGGCTACGTACATTGGCTGTCCGCCTCAAGTTGTGAAGATAGAGGGAGGGGAACGGTTCACGACGTTGCGACATCTAAACTACAGTACAAACTAAACGGTCTGGGTCAGATGTACCTGGCGCGACTACTCCAGGGTTAAAATCGATTTTATCGTCAGGTATAATAAACTATCGCTACTACTGAGTGAAATCAGAAAGAAACGGCTAAGTAGAAATCCACATGATGCTAATAAAAAATTCGTTTTGACAGTCTCCCACTTTTTCAATTTCAAAATCTGGACAAAACTGAATTCGGTCAATAGATCTTATGTGTTCATATATTTATCAATCAGCTAACATTTCAATCAAATACTAAGAAATACGATTTGAAAGAGTAGAATGATAAGAAACAAATCAAATATTGAACATACAAGTATGTTTTTTGAGAATCAATATTGAACGGCGACCTGAAAGATCCATTGCAGGATAACACCCCATAAAATGACTGTGATAGATCTACTTTCTTCCAAAATTCAAGAATACCTGATGTATTTAGAATCGGTTTTTCATATGCTTGACAGATCCATTGCAGGATTATTCTTCATATAGTAACGTTATTTGTTTACTTCCTTTAAAATCTAAAAAAATTTTGATGCATTTGAAATTGGTATTTCATATTTCTTCTCTTCAATATCAACATTCTGCTTCCACTATCGAACCAAATTCTCTTAGAATCTTCCATTCTTATCACTTTGTGAGGATTCCTGCGAGAGAGCAAAATCATATTTCCACATAAAGTTATGCATTTATGGAACCAAACAATTCACTATGGTATTCATAGCATCACATAAGCGACCGAGTTAGTCTCCATATCACAGACAGCTTTGCTTTTTCCGCCATTCCTAGGTGGACTACTCGCGGTCGCGCCACTAGTTATATTATTCCTCAATCACTGTATTCCAAATTTACTGAAATACATAAAAAGTTTTTCTAACTAAAGAGGTTATTAGCAAATGTTCAATCATAACTGAGCTCACAAGAGTCGAACTAGCGCCGTTAGCGACAGATATATTCCTGCTGTTGACCACAATAGTAAGCGAAATTATATCGGATCAGAATGGTTGGCTGATTGACTAAGAATATGTTTGATCAAGAAACGTAGTTGGCTATAATTCTAGGAATAACAGATGATGAAGGTGACACTGATTTCACCACTTTGAATCCCCAGTGTGTCCTTAAGTTATGAAAATTTGTAATTTCACTTAAACTGCTTGGTTCTTCGTTCACATATCGTTCCGTACGATATTGCAACGTAAGCAGAATAATTCTCAAACCTCTTCGACTAAAAAAATGTTCCAGACTTTAGTCACATAACGGCTCAATTTCAAAATCTGTTACTATAAGCTTTTGACTAAAAAAAAGAGTTCAAATATATTGTTTAACAGGTGATCCTCTCTTTCAATACATCAACTATACATTGATAATGCTCTTGTTTTCAAGAAACTCTTGAATGTTTCAATTTAGATATCTATCTTGAATTTCAGAAAATATAGCTGGAGTTGGTGAACAATAAAACAATGGGTATACTTTTCTATAAATAAATTTGCCCTATGAATATTTCATGTCAATCCTCCCAGTTCATTAGGTTAGTAATACGAGTTTTCACCAAATGAATACATTATTATCATACTCGTTGAATATAGACTGTCATTCACTTTTATACATAACGATTATCAACATTGCGCGTAGATACAATGTCACGAATTTCCGTATTTTCCATTAAAATTATTAGTCGTTATATTCTGTTTTCAATAACAGTGCACGCTCAGCTTTTGTGATTCCCTTTTAAGTTGTTGGTATTATGACGGGTTTTCTTCAGCCGAGATCATCCAATTATATTAATTAACAACTCCATTCTGATGAAAATTGGTTTCCACGAACACTTATTTACAGATGAATATTTTTAGCTTAGTAAAAAATGTTCCTACGATTGATTTTTTTCAATTTGATAGTATTTTTTGAAGTAATAGTTTTATTATGTAATCGTATCTAGGATAGGAAATGGAATAGAGCTGCGAAGTTATAAAAATAACATTTAACGACACGATAAATACAGATTTTAAATTAGGTGAGGAGAACTACCTAAGAGATAGTATTATTCGGGTTGCGCTTGAAATGTATTACAGCATTCTCAAGAAAACTATTAAAAACTTCTCGAGCATAATTTTAAATTGCAATAAACGAGAGAGGTAAGTTTCTTAAACGCCGTTAGAGCTATTTCACGTTACATACTGTAATGAATATTATAAAGTAGTATTTGATATAGCGACATAAATATTTGTGTCCAGTTATGTTTTTAGAAAATTCTTGGGAAAGAGAAAATAGATGAATATTCCGAGATTATTCTTAACTGTTAATACTTCCTGGAAATTAGGCAAGTGGTACAAGAACATCCATTTCGGAAAAAACATAATCACTCATTGGACCTCAACGGAAGCAAAAAAGTCAGGTCTGGCGACAGAAAAATTTAAAATCAATAATCATTCATTGCGTGCAACAGTTGTTTCAAAATTAGCTAAGAAAGGGATTTACGAAAATACGTTGATAAAAATTACTGACCATTCAAATCTGGAGTCCATAGAGTTTACCTACAATAAGTTCTTTGAGTTCTAATTCAATGACATATACATCAACAACTAGTGCAGCGGGCTCCAAAAATAGTCTTTTTAACAATTGTGTTTTTCACTGTAATTCATGCAATTTCTAGTTTTTTCAATATCTGACTCATTTTAGTTTGTTCATGTTCATATACCTAATTGTTGTTTAACTAAAAATTTCAAACTAACGTACTTTCATTTCTTCTACCCGAGAAATATTCTGTAACGATGTTACTATTTTTCGTTCCGACATCCCACTGTATACATTTTAATTTCTCATTCTATTAGTATTATTAATAAATTATGTTATTATTTACTTATACGACCCTCTTTCCTCAAAAGCTGTAAATTATTTGCTCTTAATAATGTTTAAATATGTATATTGATTTTGATACATCCGGTATATATTTATTATGTATTGCTTACTGTACCGTTCGCGCACATCAGTCGGCGTCGTTCTTAAGATTGTTAAGTAGGGAACCTCCTGAGTGGGGTCGAGGAAAGAATGTATAAAACCGGCAAAAGGGACGAAATAGGTCTCTTTTGCTCTCTTAGCTCTTAGCTCCTAGTTCTATGCTCTTACAGTTCCGCCGTTTTTTCCGCCGTATCCGAAACGCCGACTGATTTTTGCCAACAAGGTAAGTGAATTTAGAAATTATTTCATAAATCATTCTTCTTGTGTTAAATTCATTTTGCTCGTCTTTCGTAACTGTATTAATAGATTTCATTTTGCTTACTGCTTGTTTAATTTGAGTTATTTTCCGCGTATTTGTGTACGATTCCGAAGTAAGAATTTACTGTTGGTTCTAACTTTAGGGAAAAAAATATTGTTGGGAAACTCCCAAGCATTCTCGCTGCAAATCAGGTAAATTCTTGGGGGATTTTCGAGGTATTTCGGGAATCCCGATTCCGGTATACAACACTAGGAAAAGGAAATACCGCTGAGAAACCTTCAAGCATTCTCCCTGCAAAGCAGGTGAATTCTTGAGGGATTCTCAAAATATTTCGGGAGTTTGCTCAATCTAGTACCATAGATCTTGGTAACGTGACTTTGGAATATTTGATAATAGGCAACTTGGAGGAGTCTCGTCTGTGTTCTCTGCCATAGCAGGGACATCCTCGAGGGTTTTCCAAGGTGTGAAACGAAATAATCTCGCGAGCATTCGCTGCCATAGCAGGTTTGCCAGGAAGAGGTTTTCCGATTCTGCCGACTAACTGATCTTTACGCGATTGATTTTAGCACCAACGGCCGGGGAATATCTGCATAAAAACCGAGGGGAATTTATTATTTACCGCCGTTTTATTGAAAACCGTACACAAATGCCAATAAACGCTCCCGTAAAACACCGCTAGTGCCTTGATAACACTTTCTCTGTGTAATTCGCACCGTACTGGTAGTAAATTTTCACTGCTTTTCACCGGCAATCGCCCAAAACTATTAAAGCTTTGCACGTTAGGCTTGTAATCGTGAAACATTTATTCTGTAATAAAGTGCTCTTGTCTGGGTTGTAATTTAATAGAAATCGTAAATACTGACGGGTTTTCATCAATATTTGGGTATTTTAAATATATAGCTACGTGGTTTGTTTTATTTTCCTTTTCATAAAGCACACGTAGATTCATTTTCCGACAGCCTGTTTCCCACTTCGCACGGCATAGAGGTCAAGAACAACAGACCCCTGGAATTACTTCATATGTTGCTACCCTGGTAACTCTTGAAGCTACCTTTTTCGTGAGTTCGGTCGAGTTAACCATCCCAAAAATCTGGCGCCCGAGAAAATCTGGTAGATAGTAAAGCCGTGGGTGTCATAGTGACGTCCGTAATTCTTTTGAGGAAGGAAAGCACGTCACAATTCTATCGAAATACACTCGTGCATCAAAATAAACCCAATAATATTAAATTCAAGCAAGTTGTCAGTAAAAACTGCATTCGGTTATTTTCATATTTTGTTAAAAGATCCCTCCTCTTTTGCGAAAACATGGCAATAAACTCATGCAGTTTTTAGACAACATGCTTTCATGAAAAATTATCGGTAATTTTCATGCGCTCGTGTAATTAATTCTGAAAATACTAATTATACCTTCAATCACTACGTTTTTGGAAGAACAGATGAAAAATCATTATTAGAAACACAAGTATATTCATGTGAATACCTTCAATTCACAGATTGGAAGGCACAGAAATATTCAGAACTCTAATAGTAAAAAACAGAAACACATATTTCCATCCATTTCTGATTCTGACGAAGTTTGTTACTTTTTTAAGTATATGCAATGGGCAAATTTTTCAAGGTCAATGCGCCACCATATGCTCCAACTAGAAGGGCCATAACACTGTACGATTTGTCCACCAATGTGCTCCATCAACAAAGAACGATTATTCTGAATCCTGCTGTTATCGAAAAAGCTCCAGGATACTTTGTCCTATTGCAGGAGGAAGGTGGAACCAATAAAAACAAACATATCGTATGAAAGTTTCTGTCGTTTTTAGGAAACTTCCGAGCAGTTCGACCTATTGCTTTGGGTAGTTAGAGTACCTGAAAACGAACAGAAAATGACTCTGGATATTTCTGTTATTGATGAAAATTCATAGGGATCCATTCCCTTGGCACTGTTGCTTAGTACCCTTTTCTCCCAACGCGCAAAAATTATCGGGGAAGAGATAATTGTTTAATTATTGATGTATTCGAGCAGAGTTAGTTACTTGATATCGACTTGTGTCTGTACACAGAAAGATTTTTAACGGGTATGCCTGCTAAGGGTGCGTTTGTTAACCAATTTTGATATTTTGAAGGTTGTGTTTATAAATTCTACTGAATATTGATGAAACGTTTTAGAAATTCATCCTTATTTATGAAATAAACTATGTTTTTCAACACAAAATATTATTTTTCAAAATACAGCTATCCAACGAAGATGAGAAGACAAACTCTCAATCGTAAAATGTGCGATTCAAAAATAGGCCGGGCACTGAACACATCGGATGCTATAGAAGGTAAGGTAAATACTAATATTTATTTTTCAGCGTATGTGGAGGAATAGGAAGCACCGAGATGGACGAATCCAAACGCAATTCTTCCCTGGTGAGGAAGATGAGAAAAATTGAGCTCAAACAGAAGAACTAGAAGCTGAAGAGAAAGCACACTGAAGCTCAAATGATGCTCACTGAAGCTCCAGCGACGATCTGCAGACTGGAGGAAACCGTAAACGGATGACCACGCCGAATGAAGGAAGGAAAACCGCAAAGTCCAAGAAGAAATCAGTTCGCCTCTGGCATAATTGATAAATTAGTGGACAAACCAACTGAGGAAAGAAAGAAGCAGAAGCCCGAGATGCCTAAGGAGGCAGAAATTCAATTGACCAACCCAGATCAACCAAGCGACAACGATGACAGTGAAACAACAGGATGAAGAAGCGCTGGAAACTGCGATTCTGCCCCTGAGATAACTGCAATGCCAACAGAGAGCAGAAAAAAAGAAAAAGAAGCCCAACTTCCAATCCAGGCAGAGAAGACGCAACCAACAAAAAAAAGACCACAATCGATAATCTCGAGGATAAGGAGGGAACCCCAAGCAAAAGGAGAGTCAACATGAAGACCACCTACAACGAGAGACTATGAATCATGATAACTCCAGAAAAAGCCGATGACTACAGGAAACTAAGTATCTAGGAGAACTCCAAGGCCAAGTTGTGAACTGGTACACCCTTACCGATCCAGAAGGCAAGGTAGCGAAAACCGTCATCAATGGACTGTCTTCAGGTGAAGATGTCGATGACATTGAAGAGAACATCCAAGGATAATGAGTACATGTTAAGAGGATCACCCAACTTCACTCCAGGTACGTAGAGAAAAGAAGACTTCCTATCATCATGGTGGGCTTCAACAAAGAAGATACACAAATATGGAATACATCCTCAGCGCGAAGATACGACAAAAATACCCCAGATGAAACAGCGATCCAAAGCAGTGCTACAACTGTCAAGGCTAGCATCACGGACAGTCGACCTGCCATATGAATAGAAGATGTGTCAGATACAGAGGAAGCCACCCGGCCAACTACAAAGGATGCCCCAAAGCACCCCCAAGAAAAAAACGGTTACGCCAAAGACAACAAGACAACAAACCACCCCCAAGACAACTGCTTTCCACGGATCAGCTAGAGACCAACCAACCGCCACTAGGACAGCAGGGATAAACTACGCCAGCGCAGCAATTGAGTCTACACCCAGGCAGCCGAAAAAATAACAACAAACAGACGTCTTCGAAGCCATGGAGATGTTCCCATGCCACATGCTGCAGATGCCGGACATCTTCGTCAGCCCGAACCACATCAGCTGAAGATAGAATCAACAAACAGCTGAATACTACGAGCCAACATCACCGGATGGGGACCGTACTAGATGAAGAAGACCTAGACGGATACGCCCTATGAGACACGAATCTAGCAGGAGGGAACTACGAGATCAGATGGCCAAACTACAGGATCTACGGAGACAACAACGCCAGAAGCGGAGGAACAGCCATCCTAGTGAAGACCGAACAGGACCATAACAGAATAGTGACACTGGACATCCTGACGATGGAATTTACCATCAATGCAGTCCAATCAGGTTTCGGTGAAATACGTATCGTAGCAACCTACAGATGACCAGAGCTGCATATCACCTGCCGGAGGAGAAGCAGACAGATGACCAGAACTACACATCACCTGCCAGAGGAGAATCAGACGTACTAGACATCGCCATACTACAAGACATGACAGAAGTATGAGACATCACCAACGATGAAGGAGGTACCGACCACGAGCCAGTCATCCTCACGCTGGGAGAATACGAGAGAACAACAGGAAGAAGAGTAAAGAATACTGACTGGAAGAAGTGTAAGTGCAGAGCCGGATAGCTGATTGGACCAACTGAACTGGAAGATCAACTGAGACAGCTAGAAGAAGCCATACATCAAACACTGGAAGACAGCACGACAACGAGACGAATGGACAGTTAAAATATGTTCTCGAACATCAGAGACGAACTATGGGAGCTCATTAGGGCGACGAACAGAACAAGAAGAAGAGCCAACAGCACAAGAAAGCCAGAAGAAAAGAGAGAATCGAAGAAGATATCAACACTCAACTGAAGCAAGACCGATTCAAGAACTCAGAGACAAGACTAGAACAACTGGACCCGGACACAACAGGACCATGGAAATTGGCCAGAATCCTGGGACATCAGAAGAGAGACCCCAAAAATACACGATGTCAACTGACTAGCCCACACAGATGAGGAAAAAACAGAAGCCTTCAGAAGAACCATGTAACGCCACTTCACCCTGAACGAGCACCCAGACAAGGATGTACACTTCTCAGATCAAATTGCACTACTCTGAAAAAAAAAAGAACAAATCCAAACACATTCACAAAAACCTAGGGAAGTAGTATGGAGTTGTCATCAATAGCGACAACTGAGGTCCCCATTGCATCGTTCTGTGAAAGATACAGTCTAGCAGAGGCGGGTTTAGACAGCTGAGTGTGGTATTAAAGCACTCTGGGGATGAAATGGTCTAAAATCTTTGGACAATGTGTCTCACATTCAATGAAGCGGAAAGGGGAATGACAATAAACTTATTGTGGACTATTAGGAATGTAGGCAAGCAGTTTCATCACTGAATTCCTAACCACAAGTCGTCAATAATCAACTGAAAGAAAGCTGTTTTAAATTAAACTTACGGTTTCTAGTTAATTGCACAATATATTGAAAATTTTGATATAATTGACAATTGTTTCGATATTAAATATCATCGTCAGAATGACAGAAGTTACATATCTTTTGAAGCCTATTTGATGTTTAATAATTATTTTGGATAGACCAAGAAGTGATCTACCTGATGATATATGTTATTAGAAAAAAGACGAAGAAGATGTGATGTTACCAATATTCAAGCTTAGATATTATTAGCCCTATGGAGATATCCTGCATATCTTTTTCCAATTAAGAATGGTATAACTGTGCAATGATATAGAAAACCAGGAAAGCTATATCTGCTGATCTTTACAATTATCACTTAAGAAGACAGTTTAAAAGTGGAGCACTTCCTAGATTCATCTGTTCATTGACAACTTGATTAATAAAAAAGAGGAAAAAGTGGCATTAAAACTAATATTTCTTGAACAAACTAACGAAATAAAAAATTATAAAACCATCATATATGCAGGTAATGTTTCTAATAAAATTTCAAAGATGATATATATCTTTAGCTATACATAAAAAAATATCCCCATTAAAGAAGTCTGGTATATATAAACCTAAATGTCCAGAACGTAATGCTGTCTATTTGGGTAAAACCCTTGGAAATTTTGAGATCAGATACAGTCAACATTTACGAGCATATAGAGTAAATCAACCAGATATGTCCTACTATGCAAAACATCTACTTGACACCAAACATTCATTGACACATAACACAGAACTAGAAGTACTACATATTTGTGATAAGAAACAAGAACTGGACTTCCTTGAAAAGTTAGAAATTAGAAGACGTTTAAGAAACCCACAATATCAAGTTGTCAATGATAAATCAACAGATAAATCTAGGGAGTTCTTCACTCTCAAACTGTATTCTTAAGTGATAATTGTAAAGATCAGCAGATATAGTTTTCCTGGTTTTCTTTGTCATTGCCCATTCATACTGATCTTAATCGGAAATAAGATATTCAGGATATCTGCATAGGGCTAATAAAATCTAAGTTTTAATATTTGAAACATCACATCTTCTTCTTCTTTTTTCTATTAACATATATTAAGTCAATCATTGGGTAGATCACTTCTTGATCTAGCCAAAATAAGTAAAACATCAGATAGGCTTCAAATGGAATGTAACTTCTGTCATTCTGACGATGATATTTAATATCAAAACACTTGTCACTTATCTTATAATTTTTATATGGTGGAATTCACTAGAAATAGTAAGTTTCATTTCAAACAGTGAAATTTCAGTGAAATATTTATTTAAAATGTAATTTTATCAGTGAAACATAATTTCTCTAGCTGAATTCCGAAGATTTATTTGAATTTTCTTTCATATCTCATATAATCACCCTTTCAGCACACGAAAAGAAGTAATTGAAAACAATCGTTTTGTTTGTATAAAATATAAGATTAATCATCGTAAGCTACACAAAAGTTGAAATATTGCAAAATTCAACCTTACTCAACACGAAAAACTAATTAGGAAGAGAACAGCTACAAAAAAACTTTTACAAATAATACATCACTCTGACAGGTTAATGATTCGTAAAAATTGTTGCCCACCATTTCTGTTGTTGTATATAATTGACAAATTATATCGAATAATATGTTTTATCGCTTGATGTTATTACATTTTGAGATATAGGGGAATTCTTGGCTAGCAATAAACTTCCAGTGAAACGTAAGATTTATAGAAGTATGATTTATGGAAAATACGAATGGGTTCGGGCTCTTTGGCGGCGATATCTGAAGCTGTTGCACATTAAGATAAAGCGAAATGACCTCGACAAGCAAAGTTTAGAAGGTTCTGTATTCTTTTCGTATCATTGACTTTCGAAATGTGATGCTTTTCCGGTTACAAAAAGTTTTTTTACAAAGGGTGTAAATCCCTTTATTTCGCGGAAATATTTTACACGCCGATAAATATATACACAACGAAACATTTGATAAAGCTATTTTTCTCGGGATTTTTTTCCTCTGCGGTTATCGCTTATATTTCAACGTATAAGAATATTTCTGATATTCTTGGTATCTCAAAATAATTATTTTAGGAGACTTAGTTACACAAAAACAGAAATTTGTTTCGATGATATTTAATATCGAAACAATTCGGCTGCTCCATTCCAAAACACAATAACCAACATTTTTTTAGAAATTGATATTTTTATATATTTGGATATACTGTGTTTGGACGCATCTTTCAACCTGGCCTGTTTGCTGATAGCTGCAATAGACTCAGAGTTATCACATACCCATAACCTAGTATCAGCACAAATTTTCTCCGTTCCACATTTCCAACCTAGTATATGCTTTTTCCAGACCAAAACACTGTATATACCAGATGCTCCGTTTTGGCAATTTGTGAGATATAAGATTACGTCGGAGAGCAAATAGTAAACACAGTATATGAACAGTTACTGTGTTTTGAGGATTCAAGGCTGAATAAAAAATTCAAACGTTTCAGTGTTTACCATTTTTAAGATGCAGTGTTGTGTCAGTTGTTATTACCCTGCGAAGCTGAGTGGTTTTATGCATGTTGTGTGCTGCGTAGTTCTGTTCTTCCGTTTGTTCTGAAATTCGTAGTGAAACAAACGACTAATAAATAATTATGAATCGTGGAAGATTTATGGTGGACATGTGCTTGAATAAGCAGTAAGTAAAGCTAATTGACTTGAAATTAATTTATGTTTCAGGAACTATTTCATAACCTCAATTTTTGTTCACGTACGGTCATTTGAAGTAAATTCAAATATGGTTCGATAGTAATTTTCAGATATATATTTCTATAAGATGACTATGAACATAGTGTTAAGTAGTGCTACGTTAACACAATAATAATAATAATAAACGTATTATCATATTAATTTCTTTTTTTTTACAAATTTAATCTTAGTTTATTGTTTTTCAGACAGCAAAATAGTATATTGGAAAATTATGACCTGGATGAAGAGATGAATGAGTATTACCAACTTTAGTGACGATAGTATTGCCGATCCCGATTTTGATCCTGAAACCAACAACAATTCCAATAATAGATTACGGAGTCTTGACAGTTCATTGGAGTCTGTGGAAGAAACAATCAACGACTTACCTCAAATGGATAACCCAGTTGATGAAACAGCATCCACTTCAACTAGCTTACAGCCTCCCATTAAAAGACGAAATAAAGAAAACCTAAAATATAAACGCTCAACGAAAAATGAAAAAGTTGCCCGCGACAAAGAAAAGCATCCGATGGAACCTTCATGTTCAGAAAAATGTACCAAAAAATGTGGTTCCGCATTCTTTGGAGAAGAACGATTTCGGATTTGGGAAGAATACTGGTTGTTGGATTACAGTTCACGCCGTAAATGGTTGGCTAAAAATGTCCAAATGTTGCCTGTAATGAGAAGAACTGTCCAAGCTCAGCCTGGCAAAGGTTTCGCAAAAAACGAAAGTCGAAATTTTTTCTTTCCAAAAGAAGATAAAAGTAGATGCGTTTGTCGCAAGTTTTTTCTAAATACCCTTCGATATTCCAACGATTCTGTTATTATGGAATTATGCAACGCGATGAAAAAATTTCCTTTGCTGGCAGCTGTAAGAGAAAATAGGGGTACCACAGGAAATTATAAGAGATAACGAGAAAGAACTATCATCATGAATCACATCAACAAATTCAAGCTTTATATTACTCACTATCGACGTCATAATGCATCTAATATGCGATATTTATCAAGAGACTTCACAGTACAATCCATGTTTGATGATTTTGAACGTGAACATCCCAGTTTCTGTAAAATTGAGCTTTACAGGAGGACCATAAAATTAATGCATATTTCTTTATGCATGCTCAAATCTGACGTTTGTGTAGAATGCGAAACTTACCAGAATAAGTCACAGGCCAAAGATGTTGAAAAACTGACTTTTGTGAATTACGAGGAAGGGTTAACACACAAAAATAAAGCTAAAAAAGCCACTGATAAATACCACGAAGATTCTATGATACCTGACAATCAAAACGTCGGAATATATTCACTGGATTTGCAAAAGGTGATCTTAATTCCTAACATGCCCTCCGTAAAAGGTAGTCATTTTTTAAGCCGGCTCACAGCATTCAATTTGACATTTACTTCGTTAAAAAATAGTCTTCGTTCAAAAATTATTGCTCCATGTGGCATGAAGGTTTGGCAGGACTTGATGGTAACCATATTGTTGATGCCATTTTTAGAGTTTTCGAGGAAGAACGAGATGTCAAAGAGTTCATTATTTGGTCATATAGTTGTACAGGGCAGAATAAGAATTGGATACTTTATACATCGTTAGTTTGGTTGGTAAATCAAGGAAACGGACATGATTGTGTGACTTTCCGTTATCTTACAAAGGGTCACACTCATATGAGCGCCGATGGCATTCTCGGGAATATCGAAACCAAAATCGACAAGATTGGTGATATATGTGATAACAATGATCTCACAGAGGCGGTAATGTCTTCCAGAAAAGGTCTTCAAGTTTCAGATATTAATGTTTTCCACAAGTGGGAAAAGAAGAGAAGGCAAATCTGCAAAAATGCCAAAGAATCCGATTCCTTGATAGGTTTTTTGTTGAATCCTATAGTTGAAGTATGCTTCAAGAAAAGGAAAAGAAGCTTGGATTATAAAACTGATTTCGACCAAGACTTTTTGCAGAAGAAATTTAATTTTCAGAGTATTCCAGAAGTTCTACTAGTACGTGGAATACTGACATCAAAGAAAAACGAATTCATTAGAGTATTGGGACCCTTAATGCCGATAAAAAGGTTGAAGTTTTGGAAAAATCTTCATGAAAGCGGTTCTGCTCCAGATTTGGTCGAGGAGTATGATAACACCAATTCAGATGATAGTATGTAGTAATTTATTTGGTTCAAAATATTTGTTCACTACCTGTAAGACATTTTAACCAACCGTACCAACCGTAGTATTTCTAAACTAATAAGCGTTGGACATAATTATATTGTTTTGTTATCTTGAATTCAGTAAAATGTTACTACCTACATAAACTAAACTGTTGTTTATTCAATTTTTGATGTAGATACTCTGATTTGAAATATAAAAAAATATGTCATATTCGATGCCAAAACTAAGCATGTGCCAAATCTATAGCTACAACTAAAAATACGCACAATTTGAGTGTGTATAAAAAATTATCCGACGAACTGTAACACGCAACCGTAAAATCGAAAATATACCATTAAATACGTCTCAGGGCCAAACAAAAACACTAAATCTCGTTTCCTTCACAATTCCATTATTTTCACATACTGTAATATGGAATGGAGCAGCCGAATTGTCATGTGACGATCCGAAAAGTCACTATCACATTTTGTTAGTTTAATTTTAAGTATGGTCAGCGGCGAGTGAACTTGTAGGTCATTAACGAGTGTTTGTAAATATAATAATAAACGCGATTCAATGATATAAATAATTTAAGTATGGTAAAGTCGACGGAGATCATCGACTGTTCATGTTTAGTTTGTTGATGATATATATAAATACCTTACTTTGAAAAGAGAGTTCATTGTTAACTAGTGTCATGTTAGTGAGGCATTTTGTATAAGTTATCTGTGATCAGTAACTTTGTTAGAAATAATATTCAATATATTATCACAATGATTTTTAATAAACTATCATATTATTTGTTCCCACCGATCAATGGTAAGTGTTTTCTCATCGATAATGGTTTGATGGACAGAGGACTTAACACTAGGAACACTTGCCGTTTTAAGGACCACATTGCGATCCTGCAAACAAACGGTAATATTCAACGATAATAAATGCATCCTTACAAGTAATGGTAAATAGATCCTGCGAACTGAGATAAATGGACTCTGCGAACCGATGATAGAGGAAATATATGGTAATACTTATAGCAAGTGAGTGATAAAGACGCATCCGAACGAGCGAAGTATCTGAATTTTGGACATTGGCGGAGCAAAATTATGTGTGGTACAGCTAGAAAACAAGAGGTACAAGAAACTGGTACTGTAAACAACAATTTTATAATGCAGCAAGAGAGTTTTGTAACACAAATAATGGCTTTATTGTACATAATAACGGTAGCGTTAATTTTAAAATTCGTATGGTCCCTATGGAAGACACGCCGAAGAGCACTAAGAAGAGACATCAACAGAAGCACAGCGGTTCAGAAGACTACGAGAACTTTACCGTTTGACATTGTAAGTACATATGCACTCTATTCTCATGAACGGATGGTTGATTTTTTTCTTCTCTTTAAATGTTAATTACGTGGGAAGAATTCGGAGATAAGTTAAAATCAATCGTAGAAGAGGTAAATAAACAGGGAAAAAAGGTTTTAAAAAAGGAAACTACCGAGAATCCAAATATACATACTGAAGTAGTTAATAGTATAATAATTCTTTACAATGATTTTACTAAATTAATAGGTAAAAATTGGAAAAACTTAAGTATAATACAGCAAGAAAGTTGTTAAAGTTATTCTGATAGGATTAGGGATAAAACTTCTAGGTCATTTCAAGCGCTAAACTGTACTCTTAAAATATCTATATTTGAAGAGATCGATACAGTCGTACTACAAACAAAAAGCAAACATGTGAGAATGGCTACGAGTATGAATGATTTTTTTCAATTTCGTGAGAAAGGTATTACCTACTGAAATTAAAGGGCAAACCAAGTAAGTTACAGTCATTTTTGGATTCATCAGATTTATTACGAATGAACGCAACAGGTAACGAGGAAAATGCAGTTCTTTGAATTAAAACTAGACTGACGGAGAAAGGAAGAGGTCTGATAACTACGAAAATAGAAGTCCGAGAGTTGTCCACCAATACCGACTAGCGCCATTCGAAGTAGTACATGGCCAAGAAGAAGGAGTGAAGCATATACAACAAGAGTCTGACCCAGCCTTCGTATTTGTAATTCAACCTCTATCGTACCAAACAGCGAAGATAAAATGTCAGATTTTGACAAATAAGTCATGGCCAAATCACAATTAATTGTTAAAATATTAAATAAGTAGGTTCTAATCAATGTTTTGCATACAAATAGCAAAATATCTCAAGAAAAAATAATTTAAGGTATAGGGAATGCTTGATAAAAAATAAGTATATTGGTAGTACTTTTCGATACTCGCATAAAATACAGGTTGATCCGTTTGAAAAATCTGAGAAACACTGTATTTCTTTTCTGATTCACCCTGTATGAGATTCAATAAAATGAAATAAATATACTAACTACTTCTCAAATGGTTTGGCCGGAACAAGTGTATTTATGCTGGGTCGTAGAAGTAGAAGTTAATTTGATCTCTCACTGGGCAGTCGCTCTCAATTCCTTGAAAATCGACGATGCGAGTGTCTTAGCATCGGTAATCGATACTTTTGTAATTAATATGTACTTATAATTTTTTTTCTTACTTTGATCGCGACGGTATTGTTATACAAGGCTGTAAGTCAGAACATTTTTAATAACATTTATTATTTGTGAATATTTCTATAACAGCCGTATTAATTCTCCTGGCTCCAGCAGGGTTGCCACATGCTCAACCATACTTATTTTCCATGATCCATATAATTAATCTTTATAACTGTTTTGTATCCAAGAGACACTTAGATTACACAGTTTACATTGTGTGTACTCTATCTGGACCTCTGAATGAGGAACTGTCCAGTTCAGTATTTTTATTCAATCACTGGCTGGTTTTGTATACCTTTCCCGATGCTTGGCAACACTTCTTGATATGAGGTAAAACAGGAAGCGTGTATTTTCTTACCTGTTCCTTATTCCGAATCCGGTGGTTTTTCCCAGACCTCGGATATTCCCCTCAAGTTTACATGTATACAGTCTCTAGCTGTTCAACTAGAGTGGTCCTTCGAGATCTATTAGTTTTGACCCGCTCAAAATTATGTAGCGAAACACACTCAAGGTAAACAACTTTGGATTAAGTGTTCTAAATGGAACTCAATGTTTCTAGCTAATTCCACAATATAATGAAAAGTGTTGAAAATTCTAAGAAATTGACAATTGTCTCGATAACTGAATATCATCGTCAGAATGACAGAGGTTACATTTCAATTGATGCCTACCTGATGTTTAGTAGTGATTTTTGGCTAGACCAAAAAGTGACCTACCTTGTGATTGACTTAATATATCTTGATAGGAAAAAGAAGAAGATGTGATAATACAAATATTAAAGCTTACATATTACTAGTCCTATGGTGATATCCTGGATATCATTTTTCCAATTGAGATCAGAATAACTGTGCAATGATATAGGAAACCAGGAAAACTATATCTGCTGGTCTTTACAATTATCACTTGAGAAGACAGTTTAATAGTGGAGAACTCCCTAGATTTATCTGTTCATTGACAACTTCATATTGTGGGATCCTTAAGTGTCTTCTAATTCCCAACTCTTCGAGGAAATACAGTTCTTGTTTCTTATCACCAATATGTAGTACTTCTAGTTCTGTTTTTGGTGTCAATGAGTGGTTGGTGCCAAGTAGATGTTTTGCGCAATGGGATTTATCTGGTTGTTTTATTCTGTATGCTCGTAAGTGTACACTGTGTCGGATTTCAAAATTTCTGAGGGTCTGACCCAAATAGACATCATCACATACTGTACATTTGAGTTTATATATACTTGGTTTCTTTATTGTTGGTATTTTTGTTTCAACATTTAACAATTTTGTTCTTACGTTACTTTCTGTTTTAAAAGAAATTGTTGTTTTCGTTGCTAAATATGTTATCTTAGGAATATTATTAGAATTATTTCCTGCATATGTGATGGTTTTATAACGACATTACAGTTCTAAATGCAATAAAAAAGGAAGTAGAACATAATAACCTAACAGTTACAAAATCTGATAAGGGGAACACAACTGTCATATTGATAACTGAAAATTATAATTCAAAAATATATAACTTTATAGAATCCAGCTATGTAAAAGTACTTAAAGCAGACCCAGCAAAGAAGTTTTCTAATAATGTAAGGGATATTGTTAATAATTTAATTTATTTTTCATATGATTACGAAAAGAGATTCATGATGAATAAGAATCCTCATTGTCCACAATTATATGGAACCGTTAAATTACATGAAATGACGAAACCAATTAGACCTGTAGTGTCTTATGTTAATACTCCTAATAATATATTGGTGAAGAAGCTTAACAATATACTTATTAGTAACGGATATGCATCTTAATACTTAATTAGAAGTTCGATAGAACTAATAAGAAAATTAAGAGCATTCCAATTAGGAGATAACTCTAAGCTTATTTCATTTGACGTTACTAATATGTTCACTACAATTCCTCCTAGAGAATGTTTAATACTTGTAAGAAAATTAATAGAAGATAAAAATGTTAATCCAGGATTAATAGCAGATATACTTAATTTATTTGATGTTTATATTAATCAGAATTATTTCACTTTTGACAATAACATATATATTCAAAATTAAGGTTTACCAAAGGTTCTGGCGAACATTTTTATGGACAGTTTAGAGAGAAAAATATTTGAAAGTAATATTCCAAAAAATGTTTTATTTTGGTATAGATATGTAGATGACATATTAGCTTGTTTTATAGGTAGTGTACGACAATTGGATATATTTTTGAACCACATTGATAATTTAAACCCAAAAATTAAATTTACATTAGAAGTTGAAAAAAATAACTCAATCAATTTCCTTGATTTGAAAATTCAAAGAGTTATTAATGAACTTGATTATTCAATTTACCGAAAACCAACAAACACTGATGTGACAATCCCATATAGTTCCAATCATCCCATGTCACATACACTAGCGGCATATAATTCAATGATACATAGAGCATTTTCAGTACCTATGAAAAAATGTAATTTTGATAGAGAAATTAATAAAATTAGACAAATAGCAACATCCAACGGTTTTCCAATACATATGATAAATAAACTAATTAATAAAATAAAGAGGAAAAAGTGGCATTACAACTAATATATCCTAAACAAACTAAAGCAATAAAAACTTATAAAACCATCACATATGCAGGAAATATTTCTAATAATATTCCACAGATAATATCTTTAGCAAGGAATACAATAATTTCTTTTAAAACAGAAAGTAACGTAAGTACAAAATTGTTAAATGTTAAAACCAAAATACCAGCATTAAAGAAATCAGGTATATATAAACTCAAATGTCCAGAATGTAATGCTGTCTATTTGGGTCAGACCCTTAGAAATTTTGAAATCCGATACAGTGAACACTAACGAACATACAGGTTAAAACAACCAGATAAATCCCATTACGCAAAACATCTACTTGACACCAACCATTCATTGACACCAAACACAGGACTAGAAGTACTACATATTTGTTATAAGAAACAAGAACTGGATTCCCTTGAAGAGTTGGAAATTTGAAGACACTTAAGAAACCCACAATATGACGTCGTCAATGAACAGATCAAACTATGGAGTTCTCCACTATTAAACTGTCTTCTTAAGTGATAATTGTAAAGATCAGCATATATATTTTTCCTGGTTCTCTATATTATTGCACACTTATACTGATTGGAAAAATGATATACTACAATATTTGTAATATCACATCTTTTTTCCATTAAGATATATCAAGTCAATCACAAGGTAGGTCACTTCTTGGTCTAGCCAAAAATAACTACTAAACATCAGGTAGGCATCAAATGAAATGTAACTTCTGTCAGTCTGACGATGATATTCAGTTATCGAAACAATTGTCAATTTTTTAGAATTTTCAACATTTTTCATTATATTGTGGAATTAGCTAGAAACATTGAGTCTCATTTAAAACACTAATATGTGTAGATTCCACGAAGTAAGGGTCAAGACAGTTTACTTTGGATTTATACTGAAACCAGCAAACTATTTACATCCGCTTCCTCACAGTAACATTTTCGATCAATTTTAAATAATTGTTGTCAAATTGTTTCCAAGAATTATTCTATATGTATATACTTTACAGAAGTTATGAAATACCTAATAATTCTGGGAAGGCTCTCAATATGATTTGATGAATTGCCTGAAAAATAAGGAAAAACTTCAGGATAACACTATTATCCAACAAAAAGTGGGAAAGACATTATGAATTGAATTCACAATATCCAAATTTAATTTAGTTATGGAAATCAGTACTGGTATTATTGTTAACTTCCAATAGTAAAGCAAATAAGATTATGGAATCCCTTTCAGAATAACTTACACATTCAAAATGTAATTACAAATATACCCTTCCATAAAGCGGCTAACTTGAAAATTGTGTTACCGATGGACTAGTTATGCATTTTAGGTTGTACAATTGTTGAGGTAATCCAGTTATTTGTAAAATCTCTATGTTCATGACTAGAAGTGGCGACAACTTCTACATTTAAAGGACTATATATACTGGGATTATTCTTGTATTATTAACTACTTTAAAATTTATGGAGCCTCGTACTATTGTACAGAGTGTTGCCGAGATAATTAAAATAACGTAATATTTTTCTTATTCATCAACTGACTAACATTTTTTGTACAAATTTAGACAAGAAAGTTGGATAGAAGATATAGTTAAGCCAAATCGGTTAATAAAATGGAGAAGCTTTTTCAGATCCAATCAACAATATTATGGTATCTGTATGATGAGAAAGTAATTAGCAACATTAAACTGTAGGAAACATATGGAGCACTGGAAAGGTGTAGAAGAAATAATCATAAAAAATAAAATATAACAAAGTGCTCGACCCATTAAGGTTTAAGTCTAAGAAAATATAAGGAATAATTTATAACAAAGATCAAGAAAAGTATTATAGCTCTAGCATCGTTAGACTGGGGGACAAAATTTATGTTACAAAACTAGATTATATATCCAATTATTGATGAATCAAGAATATAAATCTACACATTTGCTATTAGTATAGAAATTTTTTTATCAAAATTGTATTGTGAACGAGCAATTGTGCAGCATATCGAATCTCCCTGTTGATACTTGCAATAACAACTTCTCTTTGGTACATCAAAATATTAGAAGCATAACGAAAAATATTGATGAATTTGATTTATATTTGAGAGAAACAGATACAGTATTCGATTTTATCATTCTTACAGAAACTTGGTTGATTTAGGATATTAATTTCTTCAGTAAAAGTGGATACAATACTATTTACAGTGAGAGGAATATCAATAAAAACGATGGCGTTGTTGTTTACATAACATTATCAGCATTGATGAATACAAAGAAATAGAAATTCCAATCAATACTTTTAACAAAAAGAAATTATTAATCACAGCTCTTAATAGACCTCCTTTCACGAACGTAATAACATTTCTGGATCAGCTCAAACTTTACTTGGCACAGTCAAGACGAAAAACATCAGATTACCATATAATTGTCGGTGATATAAACATAAATATCAAACTTGAGGATGACGACATTGTTTCAGAGTATTTAAATAGACTGAGTGAAAACAATTTTGTATCGATGATAAATGAAGATACTAGAGTTAAGTCTGCTTCATGTTTTGATCATATTTTTTAGAAGGAAAAATGTATACCAATAATTGTACGTTCACGTATCACAGACAATTAAACTCAAATCCTGAAAATGCCGATTTAATCGGAACCTCTTAAAGCTTTAACAGACTCAGATATAGAATACACGGATTGAAAGAACTTAGAAGGGAATTATTCGAATATGATTGGCATTCATTTTACGACATGATAGATATAGATATAGCTACTACATTCTTCATTGGACTTATATATGAACTGACAGGAAAACATACAAAAAGAATCAAAAAGAAAAAGGAGGATAAGAAAAGGAAATATTGGGTTACAAAAGCATTAATGAAATCAATAAATACAAAAAAAAAACTATAAAAAATATCGGGAGAACCCAGAAGCTTACGGACAGGAATTTAAGAATTACCGCAATCATCTTAACCGTGTAATGGAAATTACGAAATTTAACTATTATAGAGCGGAGATTGGCAAAAAGAAAAAAAAGCTCAAAGCATCTTTAGAACACAATAAACAGTATGGAATGTAAGAAATAAAAATTAACCATCAAACAAATTATCACTGATAATGATGTATTGACCGATGACCTAAAAATTGCAAACGCCTTCAATAAACATTATGCGGAAGTGGGAAAAAACTGGCTTCAATAATTCAAAAACTTATTACTGATCCAATGCCAAGAAAGTCTCTGCCACACTCAATGTTTCTTAAACCTGTAGATGAGGAGGAAATATACCAGATCATAAATTCATTGAAACCAAATAAATCGCCAGGAATTGATAAACTTAAAGCTAAAACTCTCAAATAAATTCAAATAGAAATCGCCAAACAGATGGCATACCTCATTAACAAAATAATGAAATCTGGTGTATGTCCCTCTATACTCAAAGTAGCCGTTATAAAACCACTTCAAAAAAAAAAAGAAAAAAATGTGTTATTGAAAATTATAGACCAGTTTCACTTATATCCAATATCGCGAAATTTTTTGAAAAAGCTCTCAAGAATAGAGTCAATGATTATAATATAAAGAAAAACAACTTGCTATCAGAAAAACAGTTTAGGTTCAGAGAAGGCAAAACTACCCAAGATGCTATAATAAGCTTAACATCCCAAATTTATAGAGCGATAGATAACGGAAAACCTAGTCTGTGTGTATTTTTAGACCTATCCAAGGCTTTCGATGCTGTAAGCCATACACAGCTTCTCGAAATCTTGGAAGATATTGGAGTTCGGGGAACAACTTATAATCTTCTAGAAACCTATCTGTACCAGAGAAAACAATTTGTACAAATGGAAAATAAAGTTAGTTCAGAAGACAAAAATTGACAATTGTTTCGATAAATTGATTTATCGAAACAATTGTCAATTTTTTAGAATTTTCAATAACTTGTATTATATTGTGGAATTAACTAGAGACCTTGAGTTTCATTTAAAAACACTAATATGAGCGTATTACACGAAGTAAGGGTCGAGACAGTCAATTTTTATAGTTCAGAAGAGTTAGTTCAGTTTGGTGTGCCACAAGGCACTGTCCTTGGGCCATTATTATTCTCAATATATCTTAACAACCTACTTACCTTGAATAGTACAGAAACTATAATCAGCTACGCACATGATACAGTGATTTTGTATGAGGATAAAAATTGGCATGATCTTAAAGAAAGAGTGGAAGCTGATTATCAATAGGTTTAATCATCAACTATTGACAATAAACTCTGAAAAAACTAAATTTATGACTTTCACGGCTTACAGGAATCATTTATCACATTTCAACACTCTCCATATACGGAACGGCGAGTTGATTGTTGATGTTTCCAGAATAGATACCATTAAATATTTGGGTGTAACGATAGATAGTCATATGAGATGGAACGTTCACACTGAGAATGTGACAAAAACCTAAAGAAGTATGCTGTTCAAATTCAAATATTGGAGCAAATTACTTGACACTTATCAATTGAGGATCATGTACTTTGCTCTGGTGGAATCTCGTATTCAAAATGCCGTACTGCGCTGGGGAGGGGTTGCTGCAACTCCCTTGAAAAAGTTGTAAACGGTGCAGAAACGAATTCTGAAACTTATGTATCGAAAAGAACCAACCTTCTCAAGCAATTTGTTTTTTTTACAAGCAAGAATCTTCAATGTAAGACAAATATTTCTTAATAACATTCTTACTCATATACACAAAAACAAAAATTTATTAAATAATATCGACCATGAACATTTCACAAGAAAAAAAAATATCACGTTAAAACCTGTCTGAGTAGTACAAAAATTGGGAAACGAAATATATTTTATCTCATTCCAAAAAATTTTGATTTTCTACCCCCTGAACAAGAAATGAATATAAATTCTCGTCACATGCTGGAAAAAATAATAAGAAAGTATGTTCTTAACTTGAATCAAGATCTGGTTCGATCTCTTTTCGACTGACAGACTTTTTAAATCTTCATGTTATTATTAATTGTGTTATATGATTCAATGTCGATGGTCAATTGGAATACTCTACAGAGCGTTTGTTTTCAATATTTTATTGTTAATGTACTCTATTTTTATTGTTAATTTTCTCGAATTTATGAATGGGATATGTTGAATGCCTAAGATGGAAATCAATATTATTATCAACAACGTGAAAGTAAACCTGTTTTACATTCTGAATATCTGATGTGCTTCGGAAATATTGTAAATATTTTGAATTTTATTGTGAATGTTTTAAATTTTTTATTGTTGATTTTCTCTTATTTTTATATGAAATATGTTAAATGTCCAAATGTTAGAAATCAATACATTGATATGGAAAAGGTGAATTCAAACCTACTTTACATTGTCAATATCTATGCAGAAAGAATATTTGGAATTTAAATGTGTAAAACCCACGCGCAACTTTAGTTTTAGTGGGAATTCCATGTTTATTTACATGTAAACAACAATTTTTATGTAAACCATGTAATAACAACATTTTTGATAAATAAACATATTATTATTACTATTTTTTAATACCGGAAATATGGCCTACAGGAGTAATCATTAACCAGTTTTTTCAGCCAAGAAGAGTCATGTTCAATTCCGTGGAACAGACGAATAAACAGTAAATATAAGCAACATCTTTCGGTTTTTCATATTAACGTGAATAGTCTTCAAAATAAGTTACATGAACTTTCAGTTTTCTTAACCGATCATCCATTTGATATCGTATGTTTTTCAGAACATTGGTTAGATAAAAATAACTTGGAATTAATCAAATTAAATGATTATAACTTCATTTCCGATTTTACTCGTTCTAGAAAGCAATATGGGGGAGTGGCAATATTTTCTAAATCACATCTAATATGCAAGGCAGTTGATCTGAAGCAGTTTTCTGTTATCTACGATGCCGAGTTTTGCGGAGTAGAATTGAAAGATACCATAATAATTGCTCTTTATAGATCGTCAAGTAGAGATAATTTTACCATATTTAAAAATCAAATTATTAAACTTTTCGAATATATTCATAGAAAATATAAAAACATTGTCTTGGTAGGGGACTTCAATTTAGACATTTCAAAGAACGACGATAAATCCAAAGATCTTAAAACAGTCTTCACAAGTTTCGGATTGCGCCATACGATTGAGGAGCCCACTAGAATAGTCTTGAATAGTCAATCCTGTCTAGATAACATAGTTACAAACATAGACACTACTCTCACTAAAGTGGGAGTACTAGATCCTCTAGTGTCTGATCACAACGGCCAATATATATATTTTAATCACCTATTGAATGAAAATGTCCCCATTACTAAACGTGTTATTAACGACACAACAATAACGGCTTTTTCTAATAAACTTTCCGAAGTTTCTTGGAATTATTTGGATGTTCATAGTATGGGTGCAGATAATTTGGCAGAAAACATATTGAATACGCTGAAACATATCTCTGATACTTGTTTTTGTGGAAAAACTGTTAAAACAAATAAATCTAATATCAAATGGTCCAACAACACATTGCGTAGTATGAGGAAGAATGTCATTACAGCAAAAAACAAATTTATGAATACTTATTCGGAAGGTGATTGGGTAAATTACAAAAATTTAAACAAAATATATAAAAAAGCAATTCGCTCTGAAAAGAAGTTAGCCTACTCAAATATAATAAAAGATTCGGATAATAAAAATAAAACATGTTGGACCATCGTAAATTCGGAAAGAAGAACTAAAATTAATAAAACCAAACAGTCCGATATATCACCACAAAAATTTAATGAATTTTTTACATCGGTATCGGGAATAGTATTAAAATCTCTTGGTGATTCTCAATACGAGTCGAGTTTATTTTCAAATAAATTAAATAAACCTGCATTTTCATTCTTTATGAGTGCAATCTTGGAAAGTGATGTCCATGAGGCAATATTGAAATTAAGTCATTCGTCATGTTTAGATTTTTACAATATAAATAGCAAAATATTGTAACGTTGTATACACTCATTGACATATCCACTGACCATTTTATTTAATAAATGCTTAGAGGAAGGATCTTGGCCTGACTCGTTTAAAATAACAAAAATTATTCCATGATATAAAAATGGTGATATTGATTCTCCAGAAAATTTTCGACCCATAGCAATTTTACCGACGATTAACAAAATATTTGAATTGATAGTCAAAGAAAAATTAATCAATTACTTGGAAGATAAGTCACTTCTAACGGAATTTCAATTCGGCTATCGCAAAAATAAATCATGCATACGTGCTCTTCTTCGACTCTTAGATGAAGTTGTACAGAAACTAGAGGAAGGCGTCAACTCTGTTGCCACGTTATGCGACTTGACGAAGGCTTTTGATTGTGTTCCAGCGGATTTACTCCTAAATAAACTGGAATTTTATGGTATTAGAGGAAATGCACACAAATTACTGACATCTTATTTAAGTAATAGGAAACAGTATGTAGTTTGTGGAAACAACCAGTCTGATTTACGTAATATAGACAACGGCATTCCTCTGGGCTCGATTTTGGGTCCAATTCTTTTTATAATATTTGTTAACGATTTACCAGAGGCTATTGACACATTTTGTATTTTATTCGCTGACGATACTACAACTTTATCTGATGGTACACAAGCTGGTGATAATATTTTGTTGAATCAGTGGTTCCTGGCAAATAAGTTGAAACTCAACGACACTAAAACTAAACACATTCTTTTTAGTTTAGATAAATGGGCTATAAAATCAGATCCAGTTAAATTACTAGGCATTCATTTGGACACAAATTTAAGTTGGTCACCTCATGTTGACTACCTTTGGTCAAAATTAGCGAGCCAAGTTTTTGTAATTCGTCAATTAAAATCATGTATACCAACTCATTTGTTAAAATCCGTATATTATTCACTGTTTCATAGCAATTTAACTTATGGTATTATGCTATGGGGTAGCAGCACATCAGTGCACAAAGTATTTGTGCTACAGAAATCTGTAGTCAGAATAATTTACAATGCACCAAGAAACACTAATTGTAAAACAATATTCAAAAAACTTGAAATATTGCCGCTTCCGTGCTTGTATATTTTGGAAGTGTTAATTGAAACACATAAAAATCGATATGTTCTAACTAAACATGCAGATATTCATAATTATGATACTAGAAATAGTAAAGACATTGTCATTCTCAAGTCTAGACTGAAAACAACAAAAAATAATAAGTTGGATGTTACATTGTAGAATTCATTTGTAAAATATTTTGAACATATAAATATAAGTGATATGACGAGAGTTCAATTTAAGCATTTTGCTAAGTCATTTCTGTTGAATTATTGTTTTTATACAGTTGATGAGTTTTTGGAGGAGTTGAATACCTGGGCTTGATGATTATATATTTGTTCGTTTGTTCGTTTTGTTTAATTTAATTTTTACGTTCAATTATTTCTTACCTTATTTTATATTTTAAAATTGTTATATCTCGTCAATATTTTAACTTTATGAAATGTATGTCTGTATTTATGTCAACTTTTCACTTTTTATTATTTTTATTATATTTTAAATTTGTCACTGTACAATTTTTAATATTTTTACTTTGTAAAATGTGTTCATATGTACTACTCACTGACTTCTAATGTACTATGTATGTGAATGGGGTCAATAAACCATCTATCTATCTATCTATCTATTATTATTATTATTATTATTATTATTATTATTATTATTATTATTATTATCATTATTATTATTATTATTATTATTATTATCATCATTATTATCATTATTTAGGATTATAGAGCGTCGACTGCTAACGCCATTGGCTCTTTTCATCAGGTGGCAGGGGGAAAACTCGTGTTCACTCATGAGAGTAATGTTGGACATGTTCACATGACCTACCAACAAAAACCCCTGTGTAAGTTATATCGTATATAGCGGGTTCTTAAAATTGCTATGAATATTTGATCTGGCATCGATCATTATTTTTTTTTTTAGGATTATAGAGCGTCGACTGCTTAGGCTATTGGCTCTTTTTATCAGGTGTTAGGGGGAAAACTCGTGTTCACTCATGAGAGTAGTGTTGGACTTCATTCACATGACCTACCAACCAAAACCCCCTGTGTAAGTTATATCGTATATAGCGGGTTCTTCAAATTGCTATGAATATTGAATTTATTTACTATATTTTATTTAACGCATTAATTATTTTGAGATAAAGTAGTACTTGTCTTCTACTATTTAACGTTGTGGTTATGTCTGACTTTATACTGAAGATGTTTCTTTGCCAAGTATAAGAGTCGCATGAAAACAGGTGTTCTACGGACAGATGACGATTGCAGTGTTTACAACGTGGGCGCCGCTTGCCACATAGAAGGTAGGAATGTGTCAAGTGAGTATGTCCTATACTTAACCTACATACTTTTACTTGTTCATATCGACTTAGATTTTCGGAGTATAACCACTTGTCAACCGATGGTTTAACAAGTCGCAATTGCCCTGGGAAGTAATTACAGCTTTGTTGCCATTCAATCTTTGAAATACTTTCAATTTCAGTTTTAAAGTCTTCGATGGGCATTTAGATTCCTTCGTCTGCTGGTGATTGCGTAGCTTGCTTGGCAGCTTCATTAGCCAACTTGAATACCAGAATGACCTGGAGTCCACAAGAAGTTGCAAGTTTTTTTATTAGATTCAAGATGCGTGACAAGCTCTAAAGTTTGTTGGCATAGAATATTTCTCGTAAATGGATTTTCCAGGGTTTGTATCGCACTTAAAGAATCTGTGCAGATTACACAATTTTGATGTTCAGACATCATGAAGAATAACAGTGCTTGCCATATCGCATACAATTCGGCTGTAAAAACTGAACATTCTGATCTTAAAGACCATTTGTGGTCGTTGTTATTTATAACAATAGCTAAACCTACTCCGCTTTCAGACTTCGACCCATCTGTGTAAATGATTAGACTGTTATTGTACGATTCCAGTTCACATTTGAAAAGATCTTTATAGGTTGTAGCAGCTGTTTCTTCTTTTTTCCAGGATGTGAGTTTGAAATTTATAATTGGAGAGGACAATTTCAAAGGTGGGATATTACGGGGAAGGTCCATGAGAATTGTATCTTGTTGCACAGAGTACTTTTCACAAGTCTCAATATTTCGTATTCGTAAGGGTCTTGTTATAGTGCTTCTAGAAGCAAAATCATTATCAGATGAAAACAACCCATGATTAATATGATTAGATCGAAAGAGAACCTTGGAGGTATAATTTATTACTGGATAGTCCCTTCTAAGATCTAGAGGAGGAACAGCAGCCTCACAATTGACGGCAACCGCAGGAATGGTTCTAAAAGTACCGGTTGCATATCTCAAGGCAGCTACTTGAATTCGGTCCAGTCGGCGAAGTCTACTAATTCTGCTAGACCCGTATACTACCGATCCATAATCAATTCGACCTTGAATCATAGACTGATACATTTTTAAGAGTACTGTCCTATATGCACCCCACCTAATATTAGACATGCATTTAATAACAATAAGTGCATGTACAATCTCTTATCAAAAACAAGGCCTAAGAATTTAATCTCATTTTTTGTTTCTATCCAATGATTTTGGATGTGGAGTGAGGGGTCTTCGTGTTTAAGTCGCTGCCTACAGAAGTGGATAGTATTCGTTTTTTCTTTTGATAAGGTAAGACCTCTAGTTTGTGATGACATATGTATTTCATTTATTTCTTGGTTAAGAGATTGGTTTAGTATAGCCATTGACTTATATCTCTGAAAAATTATTAGGTCATCAACATAAAGCAATTTCTTAACATCTTGTTGACCTTTTTCTACAAGGAAATTTATTGCAACTGCAAATAATGAGACACTGAGGACAGAACCCTGTGGGATTCCAGTCACAAGCACTCTCAGAGATGATTCCTCAGCACCGACCCTTACCTTAAATTGTCTGTTGTGTAAAAAATGTTTTAAAAGCAATGTTAGACGTCCTCTGAGACCCCACTCGTGCAATTGCCTGAGAATTGAGTGCCGTCAGGTCCTGTCATAGGCCTTTTCTATATCAAAAATGATAGCTACAAGATGTTCTCTATTAAGGAATGCCTCTTGTATTTCGTTTTCAAAGTTTACTAAAGTATCGGTTGTAGAATGCTTACTTCTGCATCCCGTTTGTGATTTTGATATCAAACTATTTGTCTCCAACCACCAAGTTAATCTTATATTAATAATTTTCCCAAATATTTTTCCGAGGCAGCTTGTTAACGATATAGGCCGGTAACTATTAGGTTCTAGTGCACTTTTGTCTGGTTTTAGAATTGGGATTATTATAGCTATTTTCCAGCTCTCTGGGAACTTGCACTCGTTCCAGATCTTATTAAATAGTTTTAGAACAATTTGTTTTTGTTCTTCCGGTAAGTGTTTAACCATACTGTATAAAATATTGTCATGACCTGCCTCAGCTTCCTCACTGTTTTCTAGGCCATATTTTAATTCCTTGAATGTAAGAGGTGCATTGTAGGATATTTCATATTGAGAGTTAAAATCGAGTACAACTTTTTCTTCTTCTCTTTTTTGAATTAAGAACTGCTCACCATAGGCTGTCAGACTGCTGGCTGATTCATATTGGTCTGCTAATACTTCACATATTTGATGTGGATCTGATGTTATATTGTCACCGAATTTTAAGTTTTGAGATATGTCATGTGTGTTTTTACCACCAATTATTTTTATTTTTCTCCAGATCTCTTGGAGACCGACTTGAGGTGTGATTGTAGAGACATATTCCACCCATGATGCCTTTTTGATTCATTAATTAGTCTTCGTGCCACAGCTCTGGCCCTTTTAAATTTTATTAGGTTTTCTAATGTCGGCTGCTTCTTAAATTGGTTGTAGGTTTTCTTCCTTTGGGTTATAGCTGATTTAATTTCACTATTTCACCATGGTACGGGTCTATGAGATGTTGTTGGCTTTGACATTGGAATACTTATTATTGCAGCATCTATAATAGACTTGGAGACGGTGTTTACGGCCTCTTCAATGTCATCTGGGAGATCTGGAATTTTAATGTTTTGTTCAAATTTCAACCAGTTAGCTCTTTTAGTCAACCATTTTTCTTTTATGGATATATTTATTTTGGGAGAGTTTATTTGGATTGATACTGGAAAGTGGTCACTAGAATGCAGGTCCTCAAGGGTTTCCCAAATCAACCTAGTGGCAAGTTGAGGAGAGCACACAGTAAGGTCAATAGCGGACGTCTCACCATTTCTTGCATTAAAGTGTGTAGGTTTTCCAGTATTTAATATCATTAAGTTGTTGTTTTCTGTAATGACCTCGATACATCGACATCTAGCATCCAACTTTCGCGAACCCCAACTTGGAGAATGAGCATTAAAATCTCCCACAATTAGAATTGGTTGTGGTAACTGGTTAATGACATCTTCGATTTCCCGTGAACGCCAGTTTCCGTTTGGTAAGTATAAGTTACACACTGTAGCTTTAATTGGGTAATCTATTTGTACTGCTCTGGCTTGTAAGGTCGTAACAAGTCTAATTTCTCTAACAGGGATATTATTGCGGGTAAATATTGCTACGCCACCTCTGGCTCTATAATTAGGTAAGACGTCCTTGCGGAAACATTCGTTACCTCTGAATCGAAAAGATTCTTCAGGTTTAAGATGAGTTTCCTGTAGTAAAATCATAAAAGGGGCATACTGGTTTTTAATGATTTGGACTTCATTTATATAATTTTTTAGGCCATTACAATTCCATTGTATGATTGTATTGTTTGGATTATCCATTTGCGCTTCAAAATAGGTGATAGTATGCAGAAATAGAATAAATAACTAAATATATAGGTGATTAAATAAATAGATAAATAAATGAATTGAAAATGAACAAGTGTATAAATAACTAAGATTTATCTAAATAGACTTGGGATTTTTAGGGACCTTCTTGTGAATGGGGGCAGTCTTGTGAGGAAGGACCTCCCTGTGACGGGGGGACCTCCGATAGATTATCCGCATCAGCAGATAGGGCTAGATCTGTGTCCTTTGTATTTTGTAGGATTTGCTCTCGGCGTTTGCCTTCAGGCCATCCTTTCTTTTTCCTTTTACAACCTTTTGATGAGGTCTCACTTGAAAGGGATTCATTTTCGGAGGTATCAGTTATTTGGGAAGAAACAGTAATTTGTTTGTCCGATAGATCGCAGGTACGTGGGTAGGTAAGGGGTACGGAGGGACTTGAGAACATATATAGAGAGTCGCCTTTTGAGCGCATTGGGGTAATTGAGGATATCTCAGTAAGTGCCTTAATAATATGTGGAACTAATGCTTTAACAAGATTATCGGTATTAATATTGGTGGGGTTTGTTGCTTGCGCGTAACTTATATTGGGTTTAGGTGTAACACGTACCACCCTATTCTTTGCTTCGAAATACGAGATATTTTCTTTTGTTTCTACCTCTTGAATGGCTGCTTCTTGTCTATATACAGGATATTCTTTACATCTTGCCGAATGTAATCCTTCACAAGTTACATATGTGACTGGAGCTGAGCAAGGCATCCCTGCGTGTATAGATTTACCACAGACGCACACTTGTGGTTTATCACATTTAACAGATGTGTGTCCAAAGCGCTGGCATGTGAAACATCGAAGGGGGGAGGGTATAAACAGTCTTACATTTGAGAAGTAGAACGCTACTTTAGCATTTTTCGGGAGGACAGGAGTATTGAAGGTTGATACATGATTTGGAGTTTTTACAAGTTGGTCATTCCTTTTTATTCGGTATACCGATATGACTCCTTGGTCGTGTAGATCTTCTTCAATTTCTTTGATAGTGCAGTTTAACAGATCTGGACAATAAATAATTCCCTTCGACTGGTTTAGGGATCTATGGGGTACGACTTCGACTTCTATACCGTTAAATCTGTATACTGACAATAGCTTCCTGGCTTGTCCTGGAGCCACAGTTTCAACCAAGAGACCATCTTTAACCTTTTTCACCATTTCAGGGTCACCACATAAACCATTCAATATCTTCTGAATTAGAAAAGGACTATATTTACTGAAATCTCCTTCTTTCTTCTTCACGACCAGAAACCGGGGAAGAACCTTTTTCTGGTTCGTGTTATTTGTGCTTCTGTTTTGAGAGGAAAGCGCCTCTTTGTTTTGATTATCTATGCTTGACATACAGTTCCCACGAGAAGGGACGAAATATGCGTCTGACACGGCAGTGCGCCCACCGTGCTAAGGTTTTTTATACGACTGGATGCGACCCGGTGTCCAGAAGGAATCGTTAGTGAACAACTCCGTATGGCCATGCATCCCAAGGCACGATATATTGGCTCCCCGGCGGGGAATCGAACCCCGGTCTCGCGCGTGACAGGCGGGGATACTTACCACTCGATCATTATCATTATTATTATTATTATTATTATTATTATTATTATTATTATTATTATTATTATTATTATTATTATTATTATTATTATTATTATTATTATTCTTCTGTTCCACAGACTTATGTCTGGATATGGCTCTTTCCTTGCTTCGGCATATGCTGCAAGAAGACAAGTAAGTATACTTTTTTGGGTCTTAAGTGTCGTTTAGCACGCGTCTTACAATTCCACTGGTTTCTATCTAAACGATTTTTTGTAGTAGGTGGTATATTTGTTCCTTTATGCCCAATTTCTTTAGATTTTCGATGAGTGTATGTGGTATTTCTCCAGTTGCACCTATAATGATTGGTATTACGACAACTTTTTCTTGGTTCCACATGTCTTTTATTTCATTAGCAAGAGGTGAATACTTACTTTTTTTCTTTTTCTTTTTTCTGCAGATTTGCGGCAAGTGGGATGGAAAAGTCAATTAAGTAAGTATGTCTCAGTTTTTTGTCAGTGAATACCAAGTCTGGCCTGTTGTGTTGTAGAGGTAAGTCTGTTATAATTTCCCTATTCCAATACATTCTATAATTTCCGGTTTCGAGGACACTTTCTGGATTATACTTGTAGTATGGGATTGTTTCCACAATTGTGTTGCCATGAATTTTCCGTAGCTCTTGATGGATTACCTTGCCGACGTTGTCATGCCATTTAATATATTCTTTTGGAGCTAGTACTTCACATCCGCTTATAATATGGTCCAGTGATTCAGTATGTTCCTTGCACACTCTACATTTATTTGTTGGGATACGTTCTTTCATTATATATTTTTTATAATTTCTCGTTGCAATGACCTGGTCTTGTCTCGCTATCAAAAATGCCTCGGTTTCGGGGAACAGATATCCAATTTCCAACACATGAGAGAGGCATCTCTGTTTATGTGGGCTTGCATTAAGGTTGTTGGATACCGACCATGCAGCTCCTTTCTTTTCCATTTATCTTCAAGGTCATCTTTTTCTCTTTGTTTATCGTTGTTATTTTGTGCCAAGTTAAGCGGTGTTCGTTTTTTATCAATTTGCCTTAATGTTTTATATAGTTGACTATTCGTGCTTTCATCTATAAAGTATTGTCTAAGCGTTGTAATTTGTTTTTGGTTATGTGATGGTATGTGCAGGATTCCTTGTCCTCCTTTTTCTCGTGGTATATTAACCCTTTCTATTGAGCTGCGTGGGTGATGTTTGCGGTATTTGGAGCTCAAGGTGTGGATTTCGCGATTAAGTTCTTCAAGCTCTGTATCTGTCCAATTGATTATTCCAAAGCTGTATGTAAGGATAGATATGACATAAGTATTTATGGCTTTTGTTGTGTTTTTTGAGTTTAGTTTCGTTCTCAGTATCTTCCGTAATCTCTGTGTAAATTTGTGTTTTATTGTTTTTTTGCTTTGTTTTTGGTCTATTCCTCTGGCTTGTTGGTATCCAAGATATTTGTACAGCTCTTCAATTTCCATTCCATCTATTTGTCCTTCATCTGCACCCATATCATATCCTTCATGTCTTTCCCATTTTCCTCTCTCCATTGCGTTTATTCGGCATTTGTCTAGTCCAAATTTCATGTGAATAACGTCGCTAAACATTGTTGTTATTTTTATTGAATTTTTCATGTTCTCTTTGCTGTCTGCGTATAGCTTTAGGTCATCCATGTAGAGGGAGTGGCTGATTATGTTGTTTTCCAGTGTGGTACCCCTATTTGTTTTGTTCAGCATGTGTGAGAGTGGGTTTATTGCCATGCAAAACCATAACGCGCTGAGTGAATCGCCTTGAAAGATTCCGCGTTTTATTTCTATGTTGTCTATTGTGAATTTTGTTTCGTTGTTGTTTACGCTTAATGTTGTTTTCCATGTCTTCATTATTTGTTTTAAGGTGTTTTGAATGTATGGGTCTATTTTGTAAATGTCCAGAACTTCCCTCAGCCATGAGTGTGGGACGCTGTCAAAGGCTTTTTTATAGTCTATTTATGCTGTGTATAGTGGCGTCCTTCCTTTTTTCTTGTGTTGTGTTATAATGGTGTCGATAATTAATTGTTCTTTGCAGCCTTTGGTTTTTCTTCTGCATCCTTTCTGCTCCATTGCTATTATATTGTTTCTGTCTAGGTGTGTATATATTTTATCCGAAATTATTGATGCCAATATTTTGTACATGGTTGGTAGGCATGTGATTGGTCTGTATTTGTCCGGGCTTTTACCTGTTGGCGTTGTTTTCGGGAGCAGATAGGTGATTCCATCGGTCATGAAACCCGGTGTTTCTGTTTGTCCAAGTAAGATTTCAGAAAAAAGCTTTGCTATTCTATCATGAGTGCTTGTAAATCTTTTCCACCAAAAGTTGTGTATTCCATCTTTTCCTGGTGATTTCCAGTTGTGTGTTTTTCTTATGGCTTTCCGTACATCTTCTGTTGTTATCTCATGATTGTTAATTTGTTCTTTGTTTTGCATCCTTGTTCTTTCGGCTTTAATCCATCGTGCAGTTTGTTTGTGTCTTTTTTCCTGTGACCATATGTTGCTCCAATAAGTTTTTGTTTCTTCCTTGTCTGGATTTTCATTTTGTTGCTTGTGGTTTGTTTCCTGGTTGAGTTCTCTGTAGAATTGTCTTTCATCTTCTCTAAATTGCTTATTTTGTTTTCTGCGGTGGTAGCTTTCTTCAAGTCTTCTTAGTCTTTTTGATTTAGCAGCGAGCTTTTGTTTGAGAAGGTCCAATATCTCAGTGGTATTTGTGTTTTTTTCATTGGTGTATTCCTTTATTATTTGTTGAGCTTTCTTCTTTAGTTTCTCACTTGCATTTGGCTCTTTAGCTTTGGTCAATCGTCCTATTTTTATACGCAGTTCATCTATATCTGTATTTATTCGTCGCTCCCATGGTGGTATTTTGGTTGATTTTTGGCTTTGTTTGTTTTGATTTTGCTATATTGCAATAAGCTTTGTGGCCGTTGCCGCTCCTATATATACGAGATTATGTATTGTAGAAATATCATCGTTTGTTTTCATTTTACTTCCAATTACGTTGTTTATTTGATTGATAATCTGGTTTGTTTTTGGGTTTATTTTCGATTTAAGCTTTGGGAGCTTTGGTCTCAGGTTCGGCATTGTTCCGAAGTGTAGCATAAAGGCTTCTTCGAAGTAGTTCTGTATATGTTCCTCTCCTGCGTTTTGAGGTTCTTCCCTTTGCTCGTCCATTGTTTGATTTGTATTTCTTGGTGGTGTAGTAACTATTCCTAACTCCTGTTGAGCTTCTTTTTTTATGCGATCTTTTATTTCCGGGGGAATTTTGTTTGCCGATAAAATGGTTCGTTTTTGGTCTATGATATTTTGTATAGTTTTTTCTCTAAGTTCTGGGAATTGTCTTATTACTTGTGCATAAAGTTCCCTACTGTATCCTGTACTTTCAGTTTCCATCTTGGTTAGAATAAGAAAGCTGCGATAGATGTACTCATTCATGTCGTTTGTCCATTTTGTTCTTTGTCGCAGCTTGCCCTGTAGAGTGGTAGGATGTCTTTGACCTTCCAAAACATCTCTGCTGGGTGAACTTTTTTCTGTTCCTGTTCATTGCGTCGGTGTTTGCCATTTGCAGGTCAGCAGCACCGATTCCACTGGGTCCTGCAACAGACTGGTCTTTAGGACGGTTCGACTGCCAAAGCCATTAGCTATTCTACATGTTACAGTTTCGTCAGTATATCACTACGTCTCAAAAAGGTGAGTAGTTTCTGTATAGCTCCAAATCCATTATTATTATTACTATTATTTTATTATTATTATTATTATTATTATTATTATTATTATTATTATTATTATTATTATTATTATTATTATTATTATTATTATTATTTATTCACACTTGTCAGTGGAGGATTGGCATGTCCAGGCTGGGGTTCTCAAGGTTTCAGCAGCCTAGTCATGTGTGAGCACTCGTCGGACGGTTCGGCATGTTCCCAATATAGCTACTTGTTGGGCGGTAATTATATTCTTATCAACATTTTCCAATTTCAGTTTCTTTAACTCGTTTTGTAAGTATACTCCAACGAGACCAGTAGTTGAGATAAACAGCGGATGTATGGTTACGTGTTCTAATTGATAAGCATCCTTTAGTTCGTGCGCCAAGTCAATATATTCGTGTATTTTTTGGGTCCTAGCTTTTTTAATGTTGTGATCGTTAGGTATGGTGATGTCTATTATATTAGCTGTCCTCCCTTGTTTTTCTAGTACAAGTATATCTGGTTTATTGTGCGCTATTTCCTTATCTGTAATTATCATTTTGTGCCAGTATACTTTTAAATTTTGGTTTTCAAGTTGATCTTTTGGGGTGTAATTGTGATAGGGCACTTGTTCTGTCAGCAGGCCGTATTTTATGCAGATTGCCTGGTGGAATACTTTGGCTACATCATCGTGTCATTTCTTGTGGTCCCGAGATACCAAGTAGGAGCATCCTGCCAAGAGGTGTTGAATGGTCTCTGGTTTTTCGTGACATAATCTGCAACTATCGGATGGGATTTCCTGTCGGATGATGAAACGTCTGTAGTTTCGTGTGCTTATTACTTGATCTTGTATGGCCAGTAGAAAACCCTCCGTTTCGGCCATGAGTGTTCCATTCGATAGGTACAGATTTGATAAGCGTTTATCCACCTCTTGTCCTGCTAAAGCTGCAGCATATCTTCCATGCAGTTCTTCACCTTTCCAGATTTGTTCTAGTTTAGCGAAGTAGTTCTTATTCACTTTTTCAGGTGTATTCTCGTTCGCTAACTCTAAGGGTGAAAGAGAGGAGTTAATAGATGTTATTGCTCTATATGAGGGGTGTGTTACGGACTTCAGATAACAGCTTTTCACATTCTTTATTGTGCATTCCTTTTAGATGTATAAGTCCTCTTCCGCCTTTGCTCCTTGGGAGATATAACCTGACTGTAGATGCATTGGGATGATGTAACCTCCTCCTTGTAAGCGATGTTCGAATCAATCTGTATAGACTTTCCAGGTCAGTAGGACTCCATTTGACAATGCCAAAGCTGTATGTTACCACTGGTATCACCCAAGAGTTGATAGCTGAGAATTTTGATCTAGAGTAGAGGTGTGATTTGAGGATTGATTGTAATCTCTTTTTCAGTATGTTTTCAATCTGTTCCTTTGAGTGCTTTTGATCTATGTTAACTGTTTGTTGGATTCCCAAGTATTTGTACATTTCTTCTGGAGGAAGTGGTGCAAATTGGCTTTGATCTATAAGTGTAACATTTTCGGAGTCTTGTACTTCTCTTTTTTTGACATGGACAAATGCACACTTCTCAAGCCCAAATTCCATCCTGATGGATCCGCTGAAGCTAGATACCAGTTCCAGCAGTGGAGTGAGCTGTTCTGAGTTCGACGCATATAATTTCAGATCGTCCATGTAGGGAAGATGATTGATTTTCATGGATAGCTCCCTGGATATAGTGTAGCCACAATAGCTGTCGTCAAGTAGACTACTAAGTGGATTTAGAGCCAAGCAGAACCATAGGGGACTGAGGCTGTCCCCTTGGAAAATGCCCCTCTCTATTCTCACTCCTGCGTTGGTATAATGAGTTGCTCCCACATTCACGTTCAGAGAGGTTTCCCACGTCTCCATAACTTTTTCTAGGAACTCAATCAAGTGGTTGTTGATTCTGTAGATGTTTAGTACTTTGAGTAACCACGAGTGCGGAACATAATCAAATGCCTTTCGATAGTCTATCGAAGCAACCAAAATGTTCCTTTTCCTCTGCTTGGCATGGTTAGTGATCACTGTATCAATAATCAGCCACTCTTTGCTTCCCCGTGCCCTTGCCTCACAGCCGTTCCGTTGCCAAGCTAGCAGTTGGTTTATTTTTAGGTGGGAACTAATTTTCTGCTCTATGATTGAGGTGAGTATTTTATATGCGATGGGCAAGCAGGTAATCGGTCGGTAATTTTGGGGGTTTTCGACTTTCTCGTTTTTGGGCAGGAGGTAAGTTATACCTTTTGTGAAGAAGGGTGGTATCTCTTGTGGATCTTCCATGGATTCATTTAGTTGGTTGGCGAAGATTTGATGAATCGATGTGAAGCTCTTCCACCAGTATGCGTGAACTTTATCAATTCCTGGTGCTTTCCAATTAGCCAGTTCCTGTGCGGCATCTTTAACATTCTGGGAAGATATCTGGATATCCTCCATTTCCTGAGTGTGGGCCGTTCTTTTTTCCTCTTTCTTGATCCAGAACGCATTCTCATCATGTTCCACTATGGTTCCCCAGAATTGTGTCCAGTATTTGCGCATGTTTGTTTCATTAGGTGGAGTGGTCGTATATTTTGTTTTTTTTTTCGATTCCAATTTTCGGTAGAATAACTTTTGATTTTGTTGGAATATACGATTTTCTTTGTATCGGGCAACCCTCTCTTTGTATCTTCTTATTCTATTTCCCAACATTTTGATTTTTTGGTTTAACTCCTCCATATAAGATGACAGACGCTGATTCCTGTCAGGTGAGTTATATTTGGACTTAAGTTTTTTGTGTATCTTGTGTATTATATTTTTATGCGGGTTGTGGGCACAGGGCTATTGAGGTAAGCATGAATCTGTCCAATTTCCTTTCTAAATTTTTCTATTTAGTATTGTATTATTTTAACCCATGGAGGTTCTGTATTTGTTGTGTGTTTCTCTTCAACAGTTTCAGGGTGTCTCAGTGGAGTGCCTAGCAGCTCTAAAACAGTAAGCGCCGAGCAGTACATCAAATGACATGTGTCTTCAAGCCACGAGCAGTTTCTCAGTTTCTCCTTAAGGGCACTGTTGGTTTGCGTAACGGTCTCTTTTGCTACCTGCGAGTACCTTAATTTTGGGAGAATCGGGCGATTTTGGAACGGTACTCCAGCATACGTTTGCTTCTAATGTGTTTGCAATTTCAGCTGGAATATCTTCTGCTGCTACTTCAAAAATGGTTGATCTTCTCTGTACAGCCGCTGGTTCTACGTTGTCGTTTTGATTTTCCTGGTTATTCTGGCGTCTTTAATGGTTTTTCAAATATTCTATTTCAGCCTCTGTTAGGACCTTACGTCTGATAATAGATCTCACTTGATCAGATAATTGTTGTGGGTCCCGTAGGAAGTGGGGTCTGATTTCTGACCAGTGTTCGTGTAGTCTGGTTCTATAGTTAGTCTTGTCTGGCGTGTGTCACAAAGAAATATGCGCGCATAAGATCAAGGTTGATTTGCCTGGTCCAGCGCATACGCCGTCTCTGGACTTCTGGTGAGTGAGCGGGAATTTCCTGGGAGAGGTTTTCCAAGCGTTGCTCGCAATTGCCGCTTTCGGTGTCCTTTGACCTTGGCCTTGTGGTTCCGGTTTGCGGGCGCGCGCCACGTGCTCCACGCCTTCCCGCTAATGACTGTACATTCCCGCCATCTGGTGTGGTCGCACCACCAGAGGCATCCGAGGCTTGCTTCCTAGTAGTTACAGGGGCGGTATTTTTTCTCAGTATGAGGGTTGCTGGCCATCAGTACCGGTTGTTCTTCCTCTCGCGTTTGCCCACCTGCTGTAGATTCGCCACCGGGGGTTGGTTACCCGATCTTGAATTTCCAGAGATGGCTTACCAGGGTCTACCGACGTGGAGGTGCGAGTAAGAATTGATAGGAGAAGCTGTAAGAGACGCTTCACTACCCTTTGGACCCTTTATTATTATTATTATAATCATTATTATAATTATTATTATTATTATTATTTACCTTTTTGTGTCATTGGATTTACACCCGGTGTGTTTCAACGACAGTCGGCCTCAACAGCAAGACTTTCGTTGGGTGTCACTATTCTAGAAATGACCTAACAATGTTTGTCGCATCCAGAATTACAGATTTTTGCATTAATCGGTAGGTTGACTCAGGAATATCAATTCATTTGAGGGAAGTACTTAGTTTCTTGGGAATTAGCCCCATACAGGATAAAACAACTGGAATGATCTCGACTTCTTCAAGATTCCACAATTCTTTTATTTCGGTCCTTAGCTCGGCGTACTTGCTTAGTTTTTCATTGTGTTTGCTTTCTGTGTTAAAATTATTTGGGATCGATTATGTCAATAAGCAGAGCTAGCTTGGATTGTTTATTAATGACTGTGATGTCCGGCCTGTTGTGTCGTACTGTTACGTCCGTCATGATAGTTTTATCCCAGTAGATCTTAACATACTGATTTTCGATAACTGGAGGTGGCTTATATTTGTAATATGGCTCGTTGTTTTGTGGATCAAGGTTAAGTTTTTTCAGTACTTCTTGGTATACTACTGTGGCAACTTTGTTGTGTCGTTCCAGATATTTAGTTTCAGCTATGCTTTGGCAACTAGAAAGAATGTGTTCAATCGTCTCTTGACTTCTGTTGCACTTTCTGCACCTATCTGTTGGTATTTCTTCCTTCAAGATATACTTTAGGTAATTCCTCGTTATAACCTGATCTTGTATACCAACCATAAATTCTTCAGTTTCTTGCGACAGCGTTCCAGTTGTAAGCCAATCAACCGATTTAGCTTGATCTATCGTGTCTTTCTGTAAATCATTAATGAATCTTCCGTGCAATTCTTTTGAACGCCAATTTTTAATTTTATCTTCCTCATTTCGTGTATTAAAGGGCGTAAAGTTTCCCATGCTTAGGTTTAAAGGTGTATAACCCATATCTGTTTTCACTATGGCTTTATGAAGTTGACTATTTTGGTGGCGGAAAAAAATTCCTCAAGCCTGCAATTTGCTGAGTGCAAGCTTCCACAACATCTTTTATTCCTCTATCTCCTTTTTCTCTAGGTAAATTTACCCTCTCGACGGACGCTTTTGGATGGTGTTTTCTATGTTTTGTTAGCTCGGTTCTAATCTTTCTGTTCACTGCTTCCAGGTCCGTTTGAGTCCATTTAATTATTCCAAAGGAGTACTGAAGAGCGGATATGGCGTAGCTATTTATGGCCATGGTAAGGTTTCTTGAATTTAGCTTACTTTTTAAGAGGTTGTAAAGGCGTTTTTCGAATTCGGTGGTTAATATGGCTTTTATTTCTTTATGTTCTATCTTGTGTGTCTGAAGGATTCCTAAGTACTTGTAGGGTTTGTCTGTCATGGCTTCAATATATTTGCCTGGCTCTAGTTCTATAGGTTCTCCTTCTTTTAGCTTTCCCTTTTCAACCGATACAGTTTGGCATTTTTCCATACCAAACGACATTCCGACATCTGTGCTCCACTGGTGCATGAGTTTTAAGTTGGATTCTAGGTGTTTTTTGCACGCGGCATATAGTTTCAGATCATCCATAAAGAATAGATGACTTATGGTTGTTGAGTTTCGATCCGCTCTAATATTTGCTCCACATCCTGTGTGGTTTAGGCCACGTGATAATGGGTTTAAAAACAAGCAGAACCATAGAGCGGAAAGTGTGTCTTCTTGAAAGATTCCTCTTTTAATACTGATAGATTCAGTTTCTAGTTCTGTGTGGTTTAGGTTAATTTTGAGTTTTGTTTTCCAATTACTCATAATACTTTTTAGAAACCTAACCACCACAGGGTGTATATTGTAAATTCCCAAAGTTTTTATTAACCAACTGTGGGGCACTGAGTCGAAAGCCTTCCGATAATCTATATAAGCCATGTATAGATTTCTGTTCTCCTTTCTGATTTGCTCCAATATCACATTATCGATTGTTATTTGTTCCTTGCAGCCCATATATTTTCTTTTGCACCCTTTCTGCTCCTCAGTTAGAATATCATTAGTTTCTAGGTATGCGTACAGTTTATCACATAGTGCTGCAGTGAAGATTTTGTACATTGTAGGAAGGCACGTGATGGGTCTATATTGAGAAGGATCTTGGGTTTGATCAGATTTTGGAAGAAGATAAGTTACACCATTTGTAAGGAAGTTAGGTAGTTGGTCAGGGTTTCTTAGAGCGATATTAAATTGGTTGGTCAGGTGATGATGGGTAGCCGTAAGTTTTTTGTTCCAGAAATTTTGGATACCGTCGTTCCCTGGTGCTTTCCAGTTGGCCAAGTCTTTTATTATCTTTTTTAGATCTTGTAATGCAAATATTATTTCTCCCATTTGTAGGTGGTTGTTGTTCTGAATTTTTGTTTTGATCCAAGGTGTATTTTCCTGGTGTTCGATTTCCTTCGACCACATTCCTTCCCAAAATGTCTGTAAATCTTCCTTCTTTGGCGGTTGTCCTTTAGAACCAGGTTGTTCGTTAAACGATCTATAGAAGCCCTTCTGATTTTTTAAAAAGAAGTTGTTTTATATTTTGCGTTGGTAGCTCTCCTGATATCTTTTTAATCTTTTAGAAGTAACTGCAAGTTTTTGTTTCCAGGTATCTAAGGTATCATCTATAATTGTTTTTATTTCATTTGTTGTTTTTCCTTCCAGCTGTTGTTCAATCTGGACCGGGATTTTATTTAGCAGCTTTTTGGATTTTTGCCGATTTGCTATTTGTTGAATTCTACCAATTTCTTTTCTTAAATTCTCGATTTTGGTACTAAGTCTTTGTTCCCATCTCGGTTTTTGAGGCGTACGTGTCTTAGGTGCTTTTAGTATTTTTTGTTTGTTGGCTTTGATTGTTGCTAAAGCTGCGCAATACATGTGAAGATGTATTTCCTCGAGATTCATATCTGCATCCAATTGACTTTCCAGAATATGATTAGCAATCCCTAAGAGAGAGTGCGTGTTTGGAGTATAAATTAGTATTGGTAGCGCCGGCCTCCTGGCAGGGCCGGATCCTCTGAATTCAGTAAGATGTTGTTGGTAGTTTTCTTCCCATAATGTTTGACGGTTGATTACTGAGGGTCGAACACTTAATAGTGGTAGGTCAGCTTCAGGTCCTCTACTTTCTTGTTCCTAAGTCTTTGGGGTCTCATTTATAGGCTGCTGATTAATCTCCCTCTCCACCTCTGCCCTTATTTGTTCGATTGCAGCTAGAGGTATTAGGTTATTTCTTATGATAGCTCTACGTTGATCTGCTATTCGTTGTTCTGAGAGGTGATTTAGGTGTGGCATTTTCTCTATGAAGTGATTATACAGTCGCATGCGGTACATCGTCATATCAGTCTCCAGTGCCGTAACTGTGAAAAACGAACGTATTACTTGTTTGTTGGTTTCATTGTCCCATTTCATACGGCGTCTCTCTGATTGTGCCTGATTTGGTTCAGTGGGTGCGACAGGCTGTCGCACAACACGTCTCCGAGGCGCCGTAGGTTCAAGCGTTTGATGAAGTACGTTTCGATGAGCGGTGCCCCCACCATTCTCATCTACATGCTGGACATCCTGACGGTTCCGATTGGGAGGACCAGCATCTAATCCTTCCCCGCCCGAGTAACGATTTCTTCGTGTGTTGGAAGCACTTTTTTTTCACACCATAATATTATTATTATTATTATCATTATTTTTTTTTCTTCACTTCAGGCATCGACTACTTTGGTCATTAGCCTTACTCTACCAGTTGTTCAAAACTTTCTGCCGATCATAAGGTCCGTATTCATACAATCATGATGTAGTTCTGGTAAAAGAATAATATAATTTGTACACTTCATATTTTTCCTAGTAGTTTTGAATTTTTTAGGAAAATGACCATTTTCCACATTTCACGTGGGTTGTTGGCAAGACAAACACGTATATCACCAGATAAATTCATCTGACTCCGGAGATGTGAAAAGTTTCTGCATTTAAGTAAGATGTGTTTTACTGTTAGCCTAGCATTCTGACAAACCTCACATCGGGGTTGGGGCTCATTCCGGAGCATGAACACATTAGTGAGATAGGTGTGGCCAATTCTTAGACGGGATATAGCAACTTGTTCACTTCTATTCAGTTTAGGTGGGTATTCCCATTTACTAACTGTGTGTTTTATCTCCGTGAGTTTAGTGTCGCTGAAGTTCCATTGTCTTTGCCATTGATTTATTGCTTTAATATTCGCTTCAAGTTTTAGATCTGAGGGAGTTATAGGAATATCTTCGAACATTGCAGAGACAGTAGCATCTTTCGCAGCCAGGTCGGCCAACTCGTTCCCAGCTATTCCTATATGGCCAGGGATCCAAATGAAACAGACACGTTTTTCCAGCCGGTGGAGCCAATCTGTCAGCGAAAGAATGATTTGTACTAACGGATTTTTGTTGAACCTATTATTAAGTGCCTGGCATACGCTGAGAGAGTCTGTACAAATCAAAGTGGTTTTGTAGATATCCATTTCAGCATATCTTAGGGCCTGCCATATAGCGTATAATTCAGCCGTGAAGATACTTGCCGATGGAGGGAGTGTCCAGGAAAAGCTTTCTCCCATTGTGACGAACGCACTCCCTACTCCATTGTTCATTTTGGAGCCGTCCGTATAAATTATTCTGTATTCAGAGTAAGAAAATAGGATGGAGTTGAATAAAGTGATATATATGCTTCTGTTTGTATCTTCTTTTCTGTGCTTCTGGCATTCTAGGTGAATTTTTGGGAGTTTCAGATTCCAAGGTGGGTTTTCACTTGGGCCTATTGGGTAGACAGATGGAAGAATGATATTTAATTCGGACACAGTATCTTGGAATCGTATTCCTATAGGCTTAGAACTTGTTTGTTTTCTTTCAAATGTTGCATTCATTTCACTAGGGAAAAAGAGTTCGAAGTTCGGATTGTTCTGTTGACTGCGGGCATTTATACCGTAATTTAATATTAGACGTTTTCTCCTGAATTCTAGAGGAGGGATGCCTGCTTCGCAGCAAAGAGCGGAGAGTGGGCTAGTTCGAAAGCCGCCGATAGCGAGCCAGTTCCTTGAATTGAATCTAATTGTTTCAAGTGAGACTTTCTGGCTGAGCCATACACGGAACAACCGTAATCCATTTTGGAAAGAATGAGCGTTTTATACATCCTAAGTAGGATATCTCTATCCATTCCCCAGGATATGCTTGACACTGCCTTCATAACGTTTAGAGTTTTCTTACATTTAGTGACCAGGTTATCAATATGATTTTTCCAATAGAGCTTTTGGTCAAAAATAATCCCCAAGAATTTATATGTTGGTACAACTTCAAGAGGATTACCATACAGTGTCAATTTTGGTACGTCATGGAGTCTTCTCAGACGACAGAAATGCATACATTTAGTTTTGTTTGCTGAGAAACGAAAACCTATACGGTTAGCTTGTTCAGCGAGTGCATTGATGTTTTCTTGTAGGACATGATCCATATTCTCCATTGAATCCGCTGAAAAGAAGATTGTCAAATCATCCACATAAAGGCACTTTCCTACAGAGTTCTCTATAACTGACACTAGGCCATTAATTGCAATTGCAAATAGGATCACGCTCAAGGTGGAACCTTGTGGTATTCCGTTTTCTTGATTATGAGTTTCTGATTTTTCTGCTCCTACTTGGACTCTGAAACTGCGATTTTTCAGAAACTCCTCAATGAAAAGTGGAAGGTGACCTCGCATTCCCCAATTGTGGAGTGTTTTCAAAATTCCAAAGCGCCAAGTCGTATCGTAAGCTTTTTCTATGTCAAAGAAAACAGCCACTAAGTGGTTTCTTTTAGCAAAACTGTTTTGAATAGCGTTTTCTAAATGGCAAATTTGATCCAACGTTGATCTATTCTTACGAAAACCAGATTGAATAGGATTTAGGAGTTGGTTATTTTCGATGTACCATATCAATCGATTACTGACCAACCTCTCCATGATCTTGCTCATACTGCAAGTAAGGGAAATAGGTCGGTAGTTTGTCGCCTGTTTATGATCTTTTCCTTCCTTTGGTATCGGAATAATGGTGGCTTCACGCCATTTTTCAGGGTACGAATGCTTTTGCCATATTTGATTAATAATATATAAAAAAATTATTTTTTGTTTTTCAGGTAAAAAACGGATGAATTCATATGGGATTTCGTCTGGCCCAGGGGCAGATTTTTTGGATGAGTTGAGAACTTCTGTTAACTCTTGGATCGTGAAAGGGTCATTATATGATAGATAGTTGACTGAATCGAAGTTCAAGGGAATTTCGGACAATGCTTTTATACTTAGAAATGATTCTGAGTATACAGACGAGGATGAGGAGCTTTCGAAGAATTCAGCTAGCTGCTCAGCAATTTCTGACGGGTTTGTGATAGGTTGTCCATTGATGGATAATACCGGGGATGGTAATGAGAATGACTTTCCAGTTATACATCTGATTTTATGCCATAGCTCTGTGTTCGAGGTTTCTGTGTTTATGGTTGAAATGTAGTTCCTCCAAGACTCATTCTTACATTTAAGCGTTATCTTTTTTGCTTTTGCTCGAAGTTTTTTGAAGTTGCTCATATTTTCATGCGTAGGGTTTCTCTTGAATAGATTGAAGGCGCGTTTTTTTTCCCGGATGGCATTCGCGATTTCTTCATTCCACCATGGCACTCTACGTTTCCCTCGTGTATCACGACCATATGGTGCCGCAGATAAAATTCCCTCGGAGAAAATGTCGACTAACTCCTTTATAGGTCCATTTGGAGTGTCAAGTCTTTCGGTCAAACTTTGGTACAGCACCCAATTCGCTTTCTCAAGACGCCATCGTCTAGGGATATCTCTGTTTTGGAGGTGATCAGCACAATCGATTTTAATTGGAAAGTGGTCTGTCGAATTATGATGATTCAAAATGTTCCATTTGAAATTGGCTGCGAGTCTTGCGGAGCAGACAGTTATATCAATAGCAGAGAAAGAATGAGATCGAGAGTTCAAGTACGTTCCTTGACCGCTGTTTTCTATCGTCAATGAGTCTTTCAATCAATCTTCCTCCGGCATCCAGCTTGTGGGATCCCCATATCTGGTTGTGCGAATTAAAATCCCCCACAATCAGAAAAGGAGTTGGAAGTTGATCTACTATTTTCTCCATGTCTAACAAATTCCAATTGGAATTGGGGAGGTATATGTTACATATGGTCATTTTAAATGGATAATCAATTCGGATTGAAGGTCAGATTGCAAGTGTATTTCTTCCGCAGGGTAGTTGTTTTTAATAAAAATTGCTATGCCGCCATGAGCACGTGCTCCTGGTTCCACATCTTTTCTGAATGATTTGAAACCTCTCAAATTGAACGAGTCTTTAGGTTTGAAATGGGTTTCTTGAATACATAAGCAGAAAGGGGATGATTCTACCATAATTGATTTCAGTTCATTGTAATGGTAGCTCAAACCATTGCAATTCCATTGAATTATGTTCTCGTATAAAGTCATTTTTAAGTATTGGTTTAGTTGTGAAGGATATAGAGATTGGATTAGTTAGGAAAATAAGGATGAATTAAAATGAACTAATTTATACTCATATCTTTTTCAAAATAACTATCTTCTTCTTGACTAGGCTGGATTAATTTATGAATATTAGGAGGTTTTCGAGGTTTGCCCTTTGGCCAACCTTTCTTGATCTTTTTTCGTTCGCCTGTATCTGCGTTCGAATATGCAGAGCTATGGCTATCTTCTGAATCGCTTAGTGTGTCTTTTTCTTTCATATTTCTTTTTCTTTTTTCAGACTGGCAATTCGGAGTATCTGACATATTAGACATGTCATAACCTTGTTTTGGTGGTTCCATAGGGAAAAGTTGGCTAGGACCAGGTTGCGTCTTATCGATGAAGATATCTGATATGGCTTTCTTTACTTGTTCTTTTATGACATCTTTAATACTTGGTAATACTTGCGCTATGAAGTCATTTGCATTATTTTGTGGATTACATTCTGTAGCTTGAGAGTAGGATCTGTTAGGAGTAGGTTTCATTGCCAAAACTCGTTTCTTTGCTTTTTGGTAGCTGATCTTTTCTAATGTTCTCAATCGCTGGATATTCTTTTCTTCTACCAGCTTTGGGCAGTTTCTGTATCTTGCTGAATGATCGCTTCCGCAGTTAACACATTTCATAGGGTCAGTACAAGGTTCTCCTTGATGGGGGGTTTTCCGCATATACATGAGGGTGCGTTCGGACAAGACGATGACATGTGACCAAATATTTGGCAATTGAAACATTTGACGGGGTTTGGGATAACAGGACGCACTTCAAGGAAGTAAAATGCAGCTCTAATTTTAGGGGGCAGTTGAGGTTTGTTAAACGTGAGAATATGGGATGCTGAGTCTATGAGAGTTCCATCTTTCCGTGTTCGCATTCTTCTAACATTAACTACTCCTTGATCTTCAAGTTCTTCGATTAGTTCTTCTACTGTACAATTCAAGAAATCAGGACATGTAATTACTCCTTTAGCCTGGTTGAGACTGGTATGAGGTTTTACTGAAATATCAAAAGACCCAAGTTTTTTAGTTTCTAGAAGTTTTGATGCCTGAGGAGCTGACACTGTCTCTACTAGTAAGCCGTCTTTAATTTTCTTTATGTTTTTCAAATTTCCAACTATACCATATAACTGTTTCCATAATAAAAAGGGACTGACTTTATCAAAATTCCCTTCATCTGTTCTTCCAATTACCAGAAACTGGGGAACAACATCCACCTTTTCCTGGCTAAGAGGGGGTCTTTTATCCATTTTTTGAGGAGAGGACTTCTCCTGTATGTTTTTTTGACTGAAAACCATACAGTTCCCACGATTTGGGAAGTTTTGAAATACAGCTACGGCAGTGCTCCCTTGCCGCAGAGTGGGTATATACGACCGAAGGGCCCCCGGTATTCGGAAGTCACCGTTAACGACCTACTACGTGTGGCCATCCACCTATCGGCACGGTACGAATTACACCTTCTGGTTACGGATTTTTACAGGTTTACTCCTGTCTTTGTGGAGACCCCTAAAGGTCCCTCTCCCTCTCGCGTTAGCCCATCTGCTGTTAATTCGCCACCGGGGGTTGGTTACCCGATCTTGAACCTCCAGAGATGTTTACCAGGGTCTACCGACGTAGAGGTGCGAGTAGGAATTGGTAGGAGAGGCTATAAGAGTCGCTTCACTACCATTTAGATCCCGATATTATCATTATTATTATTATTATTATTATTATTATTATTATTTTGTTGATGAAGGCGTCGACTACGTAGTCATTAGCCTTATATATGTCTTAACTATTTACATTTTGGTATTAGTTAAATCAAATTTTGTTATATACATTTATCATTTTCAAATAGGTAATAACTTTTTTTATATTTTTTGTAATGGTTAAACAAAGTTTTATATCATTTGGAAGCATAACATGTTGGCGTTGGTTAATATATTGTGTACATTCTAATAATAAGTGATCAATTGTTAAAATTGTATTGCATATTTCGCATCTTGGTGGATTTTGTCCTAGTAACATGTAGGAGGATGTAAGATGTGTATGTCCAATTCTCCTTCTTGTCAATTTCACTTGTTCCTGTCTCTTTAGTTGCAAATTCGCTGCCCAGGGTTTGACATGAATCTTTAACCTTCTCAGTTTTGACACATGTTGATTCCATTGTTCTTGCCATGTTGACATAATTTTCAGTTTCATGTAATTTTTGTAGTCTTCTGATCTTATTGGGATATCTTCTGGTTGATTACTTAGTGCTCCTTTTGCGGCAACATCGGCATACTCGTTACCAGCTATACCAATATGACTTGGTATCTACTCAAATATAACTTTTTTTCCGACAGTCTCCAAGTGGAATATATTGTTATGAATGTGTCTAATTAGGGGGTCGGGATTGAAGTTGTTTTCCAATGCCTCCAGTGAGCTAAGCGAATCAGTACATATTATACTGGTACCATGGTTTTCATTTTCTATGTATTTCAAAGATTTCCAAATGGCAAATAGCTCTGTGGTGAACACTGTAGTAGTTTCTGGTAATTTCCAAGATCTAGTTATATTCTCAGTGTAGACGGCACATCCAGCGCTATCATTACCTTTTGAGCCATCCGTGTAAATAATTTTGCTATTTGGATACAAGTCTATAATAGATAGAAATTCTTGTTTAATAAGGTCGGTTGGGTGTTGCTCTTTTTGATATTTTAGACATTCAAAATGTATTTTTAATTTACTTATTAACCATGGAGAGACTTCATAGTCTTGATAAGAGTAGAATGGAGGACAAGACATATTTAACTTTTCTAACAACTCTTTAAATCTAATTCAGACTGGTCTGGTAATTGTTGTCCGCATTTCAAATACTTCATTCTCCCGAACAGTGAGGATCTCATGAACAGGATGTTTATGTAGGGCTAACATTTTCAAAGAGTAATTTGAAAGTAATAGCTGTCTTCTGTACTGTAGTGGTGGTATAGATGCTTCACAACAAAGTGATAATGTTGGACTTGTTCGAAAGGCACCAAGGGCAACAAGTAATGCTGTTCTTTGGATGGTATCGAGTGGTCTTAGTGAAGAAGGTTTTGCTGAGGCATATATAATACTTCCATAATCAATACGTGGTAAAATAAAAGATTTGTAGAATTTGAGTAAGATCTGACTATCGCATCCCCATCTTATACTTGACACTGATTTCAGAATATTCAAATATTTCTTACAGTTATTGGTAAGTTCGTTGATGTGTAATTTCCAATTGAGTTTTCTATCCATAGTTACACCCAAGACTCGTGACGTTGATTTTATTTCTACATTGGTATCTTCCAAAAACAGAGTTGGCTTGCGGTGAGAGGATCTTAATCTGCAGAAATGTACACAATGCGTTTTAGTTTTTGAGAAGGTGAAGCCTATTATTTTTGCAGCATTATTAATTCTATTTATATTCCTTTGCAGAATCCCTTCAATATTTTCAATATCTTTAGATTGATAGTAGATAACTAAATCATCAACATATATACTTCTCCCAACATTCTCTTCAACTATATTTACAAGATCATTAACGGCTATTGCGAACATAATAACACTTAGAGTTGAACCTTGTGGAATACCATTTTTTTGGACAAGTATGTCGGATAACGTTTGTTGCACCCTAACTCTGAAAGTTCTTTCCTCCAAAAAGTTTTTTATAAAAATTGGTAAGTTACCCTTGAATCCCCATTGTTCAAGAGATTTGAGAATACCTAATCGCCATGTTTGATCAAATGCTTTTTCTATATCAAAGAAGACTGCAACTAGATGGCATCTTTCTGCAAAGGAGTTTTGAATACATTTTCAAGTAAAACAAGCTGGTCATTTGTAGAGTGATGTTTGCGAAAGCCCATTTGATGATCACTTGATAAATTTCTTTTTTCTAATTCCCACATGAGTCTTATGCTTACCATTTTTTCTAATATTTTATCCAAGCAACAGGTGAGGGAGATAGGACGATAACTAGTTGCAGACTCGAGATCTTTTCCTGGTTTTGGTATTGGTATAATCGTTGCTTCCTTCCATTGTGTAGGGTAAGAATGCTTTTGCCAAATATTGTTGAATATTGCAATTAAATAATTTTTTTGTTTTTCAGGTAAGTTGTCAATGAACTGATAAATAATTTGATCGTGTCCTGGAGCTGATGGTTTCGCTTCTTTTAATACATTTCCTAATTCTTCTAATTTAAAGGGAATATTATATTCAAAATATTGATCCGTAGCAAAGTTAGGTAAATGATGCGTCTGGCTATTTATATTAGTTTCTCAACTTACTTGCTCAAAATACTTCGCAAGTTCATCTGATATGTCTTGATGACTAGATATTTTTGTATCACGAATTGTTAATTGAGGGGAACGTAGATTGAAGGTTTTTCAAATTATGCTACGAATCTTTTGCCATACTTCTTTACTAGGAGTCTTTGTATTTATTGTACTGATATACTCTTGCCAAAATCTCTTTTTGGCTTCTACAATTAGATAACGAGCTCTAGCTCTTAACTGTTTGAATTCAATTAACGTTTCTCTTGTCATGTTTCTTTTAAATAAATTGAAAGCTCTCTTTTTCTTTTCCACAGCTTCAGCAATTTCTTGATTCCACCATGGTCGTTTTTTGACATTTGCGCAACTTTTAGTCATGGGAACCGAAACGGTTGCAGCATCAATTAATGCATCTGTGAAGTGTTTCAGAAGCAAATTTATATCACCCACATTTTCAGGGATAAAAGATACAAGAAGTTCGCGATAGAGAGGCCAATTTGCTTTGTTTGGTAACCATCTTTTTGGTATGTTCTCGTATTTTATTCTAGCTGCAAATTCAATGACGATAGGGATATGATCGGTATTATGCTCATCTAGAACACTCCATTTTATATTTGGCTCTAATATAGGTGAACATATTGTAAGGTCTAATTAAGAGAGAGTGTTTCACCGACTATTGATATAAGTACAGTCACCGGTATTTAAGATATTGAGATTAAATTCTTCGAGTATTTCCTCTATAGCTTTTCCTCTATGATCAGTATATGATGAGCCCCATAGAGTATTATGTGAGTTGAAATCTCCAAGGATAATGAAAGGAACAGGAAATTGTCTAACAAGATCTTGAAGGTCGTCTGGTCTCCAATAGATGGCAGGGAGGTATATATTACAAATGGTCATTTTTATTGGATAACTCAGTTGGACTGCTATTGCTTGTAAATTCGTATTCAATTTTATTTCCTCCATTTTGATATTTGTCTTAGTATATATAGATACACTACCATGAGCTCTTCTGCGGGGATCGATACTTAAATTGACACAATTATAGGTTCTTAGAGAAAACTGTTCATGTGGTTTTAGGTGTGTTTCTTGTAAGCAAATACAGAATGGTTTATATTTTACAATAATTTCTTTTAGCTCTGGGTAATGATGTTTTAGTCCATTACAATTCCACTGTAATAATGTTTCTAGGTTCGCCATTAGTTAAGTGAGTTGAAAAGAAATATTTATTTTATATGAATGTTAATATAATTAAGCATTACCTAGAGTGAAAAGAAGTAGTTTAATAAGTTAGATATAAAAATGTGAATAAATTGTAAAATATATATAAAAATTATTTGAAATTCAATTGTTATGAAATATCACAGTTGGGTTAATGTGACATTACAATCCTGGATATTGGCAATACCAATATCAGGATTGCTGATTTTTCGTGGCTTGCCACGAGGCCAACCTTTCTTCGATTTTTTCTTCATTGACTCTGTTTGCGAAGTAGTAGCTTCGCTGGTAACTGATTCTATATCAGAACTATCTCTTCTGTTTCTTTTGTGTCTAGAAATATGCGGCGAGGAAAATTCTTTTGTGCCATGAGAGCTAAGAGAGATTGACGACATATTTTGATAGTTCTGTATTTCCCGATTAATTGCTTTAGTGATAATTCCTTCTAGACGGGGCAATATTTGATTAAAAGTTTCAATAATATTAGATATAGGAGTTTTAACTGCTGATGCATAGGAAATATTCTTAGATGGCGTGGGTATTTGTATTTTCCTTTTTGCTTCTCCATATGAAATTTTTTCAGATACTTTCATTTTAATAATTGCCGTCTCAGTTTTGAATTTCTCACATTCCTTACTATTCGCAGCATGCAGCCCTTCGCAATTGATGCATTTGATTGGCTTCTCAAATTCTGCCGGTTCATGCGGAGGGAGTCCACAAGAACATAATTTCTCATTGGTGCAATTATTTGTGACATGTCCAAATTTTTGGCAGTTAAAGCATCTAGTTGGGGGTGGAAAATAAGGTCTAATTTTTAGGTTATAATAGGCTATCTTTATTTCATTTGGCAGTTTAGATGTGTTGAAAGTAAGGACATGATTTGAAGAATCAGAGACTTAATTGTCAACTTTGCGCTTTAGTCATCTTACTTCAATTACGCCTTGGTTCTTAAGATTTTCTTTAATTTCTTCCACTGTACAATTCAAGAGGTCTCTACAAAATACAATTCATTTCGATATATTTAAGGTGGTTTGTGGTACAACATCTACATCATAGCCGGCGAATTTGTTCACTTCCATCAACCGCTTTGTCTGTAGATTTGATTTAGTAATTACTAACAGACCATCCCTAATTTTTTTAACATTTTTTACTTCACCTATTAATCCATGAATCACGTTTGAGATGACAAACGGGCTAACCAAATTGAAGTTCTCACCATTATCACCTTTCCTTTTAACAACCAAGAACCGAGGAAAGTCCATCGTCTCCTGAGTTGCTGTGGACTTTTTAGGTGATCCACCAACACCTTTTGTTGATAAGTGTGACTTTTCCATATAAAATCCCACGAGAAAGGAAGAATAATCGGTCAACTGCAGCAGTGCTCCTTACTACAGCAAGGTCTTTCATACAACTAGATTCGACCAGGTGTCCAGAGGGCATCGTTTATAACCAACTACGTATGGCCATTCATTCCTCAGCACGATCGCTTCCACTTTGAATTACGGATTTTTATGCATAGGCTGGACGAGGTTTACTCCTCGTGAGTGGGAGTTACAGTCCGCTTGTTGCCCAATCACGTGAGCTACCACATAGTGATAACTCCTTCATGTGGTGGGACTCTTCTGTCTGGGTTACCATACCATAGCCGAGGGTCCCGGTTTTTCGGCGCCGGAAACTCGCCGCTCGTCCCCCATATCTGGTTAGGACTTGTCAGTGTGTTCGGATGTAACTTGGGCATATTGGATCCTCTACTGGCATTTGTTGGTGCTATCACATCGGCATAGATAGCCCCACCAGTGCCCCACTGACCATTTCTGAGCTGTTTTTTAGTTTCACTCCTCCCTTCCCGTCCTTGCGGCTCGAGGAGGGAGGAAGTTACTGAGCCACTCCACCAACGACAAGGTCTTTCAGCTCCTAGGAGTGGTATTATTATTATTATTATTATCATTATTATTATTATTATTATTATTATTATTATTATTATTATTATTATTATAATTATTATTTTTATTATTATAATTATAATTATTATTATTATTATTATTATTATTATTATTATCATCTTCCTTTTTGTGTCACCGGAGTTACACCCGGTGTGTTTCAACGACAGTCGGCCTCAACAGCAAGACTTTCGTTGGGTGTCACTATTCTAGAAATGACCTAACAATGTTTGTCGCATCTAGGATTACAGATTTTTGCATTAATCGGTAGGTTGACTCAGGAATATCAATGTCTTTGAGGGAAGTACTTAGTTTCTTGGGAATTAGCCCCATGCAGGATAAAACAACTGGAATGATCTTGACTTCTTTAAGATTCCACAATTCTTTTATTTCAGTCCTTAGCTCGGCGTATTTGCTTAGTTTTTCATTGTATTTGCTTTCTGTGTTAGAATTATTTGGGATCGATATGTCAATAAGCAGAGCTTGCTTGGATTGTTTATTAATGACTGTGATGTCCGGCCTGTTGTGTCGTACTGTTACGTCCGTCATGATAGTTTTATCCCAGTAGATCTTAACATACTGATTTTCGATAACTGGAGGGGGCTTATATTTGTAATATGGCTCGTTGTATTGTGGATCAAGGTTAAGTTTTTTCAGTACTTCTTGGTATACTACTGTGGCAACTTTGTTATGTCGTTCCAGATATTTAGTTTCAGCTATGCTTTGGCAACTAGAAAGAATGTGTTCAATCGTTTCTTGACTTCTGTTGCACTTTCTGCACCTATCTGTTGGTATTTCTTCCTTCAAGATATACTTTTGGTAATTCCTCGTTTTTATAACCTGATCTTGAATACCAACCATAAAACCTTCAGTTTCTGGGAACAGCGTTCCAGTTTTAAGCCATTCAACCGATTTAGCTTGATCTATCGTGTCTTTCTGTAAATCATTAGTGAATCTTCCGTGCAATTCTTTTGAACGCCAATTTTTAATTTTATTTTCCTCATTTCGTGTATTAAAGGGCGTAAAGTTTTCCATGCTTAGGTTTAAAGGTGTATAACCCGTATCTGTTTTCACTATGGCTTTATGAAGTTGACTATTTTGGTGGCGGAAAAAACTCCTCAAGCCTGCAATTTGCTGAGTGCAAGCTTCCACAACATCTTTTATTCCTCTATCTCCTTTTTCTCTAGGTAAATTTACCCTTTCGACGGACGCTTTTGGATGGTGTTTTCTATGTTTTGTTAGCTCGGTTCTAATCTTTCTGTTTACTGCTTCCAGGTCCGTTTGAGTCCATTTAATTATTCCGAAGGAGTACTGAAGAGCGGATATGGCGTAGCTATTTATGGCCGTGGTAAGGTTTCTTGAATTCAGCTTACTTTTTAAGAGGTTGTAAAGGCGTTTTTCGAATTCGGTGGTTAATATGGCTTTTATTTCTTTATGTTCTATCTTGTGTGTCTGAAGGATTCCTAAGTACTTGTAGGGTTTGTCTGTCATGGCTTCGATATATTTGCCTGGCTCTACTTCTATAGGTTCTCCTTCTTCTAGCTTTCCCTTTTCAACCGATACAGTTTGGCATTTTTCCATACCAAACGACATTCCGACATCTGTGCTCCACTGGTGTATGAGTTTTAAGTTGGATTCTAGGTGTTTTTTGCACGCGGCATATAGTTTCAGATCATCCATAAAGAATAGATGACTTATGGTTGTTGAGTTTCCATCCGCTCTAATAGTTGCTGTATATCCTGTGTGGTTTAGGCCACGTGATAATGGGTTTAAACACAAGCAGAACCATAGAGCGGAAAGTGTATCTCCTTGAAAGATTCCTCTTTAAATACTGATAGATTCAGTTTCTAGTTCTGTATGATTTAGGTTAACTTTGAGTTTTGTTTTCCAATTACTCATAGTACTTTTTAGAAACCTAACCACCACAGGGTGTATATTGTAAATTTCCAAAGTTTTTATTAACCAACTGTGGGGCACTGAGTCAAAAGCCTTCCTATAGTCTATATAAGCCATGTATAGATTTCTGTTCTTCTTTCTGATTTGTTCCAATATCACATTATCGATTGTTATTTGTTCCTTGCAGCCCATATATTTTCTTTTGCACCCTTTTTGCTCCTCAGTTAGAATATCATTAGTTTCTAGGTATGCGTACAGTTTATCACATAGTGCTGCAGTGAAGATTTTGTACATTGTAGGAAGGCACGTGATGGGTCTATATTGAGAAGAATCTTGGGTTTGATCAGATTTTGGAAGAAGATAAGTTACACCATTTGTAAGGAAGTCTGGTAGTTGGTCAGGGTTTCTTAGAGCGATATTAAATTGGTTGGTTAGGTGATGATGGGTAGCCGTAAGTTTTTTGTACCAGAAATTTTGGATACCGTCGTTCCCTGGTGCTTTCCAGTTGGCCAAGTTTTTTATTACCTTTTTTAGATCTTGTAATGTAAATATTATTTCTTCCATGTGTAGATGGTTGTTGTTCTGAATTTCTGTTTTGATCCAAGGTGTATTTTCCTGGTGCTCGATTTCCTTCGACCACATTCCTTCCCAAAATATCTGTAAATCCTCCTTCTTTGGCGGTTGTCCTTTAGAACCAGGTTGTTCGATAAACGATCTATAGAAGCCCTCCTGATTTTATGAAAAGAAGTTGTTTTGGATTTTACGTTGATAGCTCTCCTGATATCTTTTTAATCTTTTAGAAGCAACTGCAAGTTTTTGTTTCCAGGTATCTAAGGTATCATCTATAATTGTTTCTATTTCATTTGTTGTTTTTCCTTGCAGCTGTTGTTTAATCTGGACTGGGATCTTATTTAGCAGCTTTTTGGATTTTTGCCCATTTGCTATTCTTTGAATTCTACCAATTTCTTTTCTTAAATTTTCGATTTTGGTACTAAGTCTTTGTTCCCATCTCGGTTTTTGAGGCGTACGTGTCTTAGGTGCTATTAGTATTTTTTGTTTGTTGGCTTTGATTGTTGCTAATGCTGCGCAATAAACGTGAAGATGTATTTCCTCGAGGTTCATATCTGCATCCAATTGACTTTCCAGAATTTGATTAGCAATCCCTAAGAGAGACTGCGTGTTTGGAGTATAAATGAGTTTTGGTAGCGCCGGCCTGCTGGCAGGGTCGGATCCTCTGAATTCAGTAAGATGTTGTTGGTAGTTTTCTCCCCATAATGTTTGACGGTTGATTACTGAGGGTCGAATACTTAATAGCGGTAGGTCAGCTTCAGGTCCTCTACTTTTTTTTTGCTGAGTCTCTGGGGTCTCATTTATAGGCTGTTGATTAATCTCCCTCTCTACCTCTGCCCTTATTTGTTCGATTGCAGGTAGGGGTATTAGGTTATTTCTTATGATAGCTCTACGTTGATCTGCTATTCGTTGTTCTGAGAGGTGATTAAGGTGTGGCATTTTCTCAATGAAGTGATTATGCAGTCGCATGCGGTACATCGTCATATCAGTCTCCAGTGCCGTAACTGTGAAAAACGAACGTATTACTTGTTTGTTGGTTTCATTGTCCCATTTCATACGTCGTCTTTCTGATTGTGCCTGATTTGGTTCAGTGGGTGCGACAGGCTGTCGCACAACACGTCTCCGAGGCGCCGTAGGTTCAAGCGGTTGATGGGGTACGTTTCGATGAGCGGTGCCCCCACCATTCTCATCTACATGCTGGACATCCTGACGGTTCCGATTGGAAGGACCAGCATCTAATCCTTCCCCGCCCGAGTAACGATTTCTTCGTGTGTTGAAAGCACTTTTTTTTCACACCATACGGGATGCTACCCCGCGTGGTGGTGGTTCTCCCTCTCGCGTTAGCCCATCTGCTGCAGATCCGCCACCGGGGATGGTTACCCGATCCCGAATCCCCAGAGATAGTTACCGGGGCTACCAACGTGGAGGTGCGAGCAGGAATTGGTAGGAGAGACTATAAGAGACGCTTCACTACCATTTTAACCCCTTATTATTATTATTATTATTATTATTATTATTATTATTATTATTATTATTATTATTATTATTATTATTATTATTATTATTATTTTTTTTTTTTTTTTGTTTTTTTTTTTTTTTTTTTGAGGCATCGACTGCTATGGTCATTAGCCTTCCAGCATTTTTTTCCTTCTTCTTTTTTTTTTCTTTTCTCCTTTTTAAATTTCAGTTTATATATTCAACCCTATTATTTCAATTAATATATTATTGCAGTCATCAAAATGTGTTTTTTTTTTCTATATTCTTTTGTAGATTCCAATCTCTTTGAAGAATGAAAGTGTTCGAGATGCACTATTCATATTATTTTCCAGGCATGCTTGTAAGGTGTTCGTTATTCCAATTCGTTGTTTGATTGCTTGATGTTCTGGGCATTGTGTGAGTATGTGTTTGATAGTAAGTCTCCTATTACAGTGATGGCATCTGGGCTGCCGCTCTCCTGCCAGCATAAATGTGTTCGTCAAATTAGTATGTCCTATCCGTGCTCGGGTAATAACTACTTGATCTCTTCTGCATGAGTATGGGAGCGGTGTATAAGGATGAACTTTCTGCTTAATCTCCTTCAATTTTGACTCCGTACTATCCCACTCCATCTGCCATTGTCCTAAGATAGCGTGTTTCAAATGGGTTCTTATATCATCAACTCTAATATATATGTCCTCAGCAACAGGCTCTTGAGCAGCTTCTTTGGCAGCACTGTCAACAAGTTCATTACCAGCTATTCCATAGTGACTAGGAATCCATAGAAACGTTATTGATTTATTTTGAGTTCTCAGCCAATGTATTCGTGCAAGTATTATTCGTAACAGTGGATCTTTACTGAATGGATTCTTTAGGGCTTGTATAGAACTCAGAGAGTCGGTACAAACAATGAACTTATTATATGTGTTGAATTCTATATATCCAGTACTTTGTAAAATAGCATAGAGTTCGGTTGTATAAACACTGGCTTCACATGGTAATGTCCATGAATGGACAATTCCCAAACTTGATATGGCGCATCCAGCTCCGTTGTCGGTCTTGGATCCGTCTGTATAGATAATATGACAATCTGAGAAACTTTCAATTATCCTGTGGAATTCCATAAGAATAGTGATTCTGTTGCATTCACCTTTTTTATATTTCTGGAGGTCGAGACATATATCAAGGGGGGCAATGTCCCAGGGAGGCACCTCGGACGGTCTTATGGTATAGCTCCTTGGAATGGAATAGTCAATCTTATTGATGAATTCTACAAATCTAATTCCAGCAGGACGAGTGATAGTTGGCCGTCGTTCATAGTAGTCATACTCCTCTTCTGTGAGCATCTGTAGGTGGTTGGGGTGGGTTGGGAATGCACCCAATTTTGAGCTATAGCTCGTGAGTAGTTGCAGTCTCCTGTATTTCAATGGGGGAATTCCAGCTTCACAGCAGAGTGATAGATATGGGCTTGTGCGAAATGCTCCCAGTGCGATCCTCAAAGCCTGACACTGTATACTGTCCAACTTTTTTAGTATTGATTCACGTGCTGAGTCATAAACAAGGCAGCCATAGTCAATCTTGGACAATATAAATGATTTGTATAACCTAAGAAGTATTTCTCTGTCACATCCCCAATTAATACTAGCTAATGCTTTCAGTGGATTGAGCGCTTTCTTGCATCTCAGTATTAGATCGTTTATATGTAAGTCCCATCTCAATTTTCTATCGAATATCATTCCCAGAAATTTGACAGAGTCGCTGCATACTAGTTCATGTTCAGACAGTTTCAATTTCGGATCATTATGACCTGATCTAAGTCGACAGAAATGAACACATTTGGTTTTCGCAGCAGAGAAAGTGAACCCTAAAGTCTTCGCTCGGTTACAGAGGCTATTTATGGCTTCCTGAAGAGTTCGCTCTATGTCGTCCATAGATGTTGCAGAGTAAAAGATCGTTAAATCATCAACGTATAAACATCGTCCCACTGTTGGATTGAGATTATCTAGAAGTCCGTTAACTGCAATAGCAAAAAGTACTACGCTCAGAGTAGATCCTTGTGGTACTCCGTTTTCTAATATATGTAGCTCTGAGGAAGTCGATGCTTTCCTGACACGGAATTTACGTTGTTTGAGAAAACTTGCGATGAAATTTGGTAGTCTTCCCTTCATGTCCCACTTTCGGAGTTGGTCGAGAATGTTGAAGCGCCAGGTTGTATCAAATGCCTTTTCTAGGTCAAAAAACACTGCTACTGTGTGGTTTCTGTGGGAAAAACTATCCTGGATTTCTTTCTCTAGCAGAAAAAGATTGTCAGTTGTAGACCTGTGGCTCCTAAAACCAGACTGAGCATATGACAAGAGATGATTGGATTCCAGATACCACATAAGTCTGATGCTTATAATCTTCTCCATAAGTTTGCTAAGACAGCTTGTGAGTGAGATGGGTCGATAACTACAAGTAAGTTTTGGGTCTTTCCCTATTTTAAGAACAGGGATAACTACGGCCTCCCGCCATTTCTCTGGATAGGTGCCGTCGATCCATATTCTATTATACAAATCTAATAGTACTTTTTTTGATAAATTTGGTAGCTGTCTGATGAATTCATATACAATGTTGTCTCCTCCTGGTGCGGAGTCTTTCATTTCATAAAGTGCATTATCTAGTTCCTCTAGGGTGAGAAGGTGATTATAGTTGGATATATTTTCTTCCTGAAAGTCAATTTCTCGCTCTTCTGCCTGTCTATGGATCTGGAACTCGGGGTCGTAGTGTTCCGAGCTACTGATATATTCGAATTGATTAGCTAAATGCTCAGCAATCTCTTCCTCACTGATTATAAGTTGGCCATCAATTTCTAAAACCCGTGATGTATCCGTGAATGTCTTTCCTAGAATAGCGCGAATTTTTGTCCATACTTCTGATGCGGGTGTTCTAGCTGTGATAGTAGAGACATACGTTTCCCACGTAGCTCTTTTGCTATCACGTATGGCACGCCTTGCTCTTGCACGTGCTCTCTTAAATGATATAGTATTTTCCAATGTGGGTGAACGTTTTAGAGTCGTCAAGGCGTGGTTTTTATCTGCTACAAGTTTGGCAACAATGTCATTCCACCAGGGAGTTGATTTAGTACCTTTACGACCACTTGATCGTGGAACCGATATTTCCGCTGCTGATAAAATCTCACTACTGATCAGTTCTGTGGCTCCATTGATATCGGTATCAGGCAGCTGTAAGTTTCCTAATTGTTGTCTATACCGATCCCAGTTAGCATCACTCAATCTCCATCGTCTGGGCAGTGCTCGTGGGATGAATCGGCCAGCAAATTCAATTGAAATTGGGAAGTGATCTGTAAGATGATCTCCCAAACAGTTCCATTGTAGCGATGTCGATATAACTGGTGAGCATAATGCTAAATCGATAGCTGACAATGAGTTGGATCTTAGGTTTATATAAGTACCCTCACCATTATTCAAGAGAACAAGGTTCATTTCGTCAATGAAATTTTCGATAATTCTGCCTCTATTGTCCAGTCTATTCGAACCCCACATTGGATTATGTGAGTTAAAGTCTCCCACAATCAAGAAGGGAGCTGGTAACTGGTCAGCGATATTTCTTAGATCTTCAATAGTCCAATTACCGTCAGGTAAGTAGATGTTGCAAATTGAAAATTGGATCGGATAATAAACATGGACAGCGATAACCTGTAATCTGCTCTGTATAGGAATATTCCGGTGGGGAATATTATCCTTGAGAAAGATAGCTACACCACCTCTGGCTCTGAGATCAGGAATAACATCCTTTCTGTAACTATTGTATCCTCTCAAAGAGAAATTCTCTCGAGGTTTCAGGTGAGTCTCCTGAAGACATATGCAAAAGGGTGTCCTTTCAGTGAGAGTATTTTTGAGTTCCGGGAAGTGGGTTATACAGCCATTGCAATTCCAAAATATTAGGTTTTCTAGATTGAATGTGGACGTAAGGTGTATTTGTGAAAAGTTTAAAGGACAGTAGGTATACTGTATCTTGAGACAAAACTTCAATTCATTTTCTAGGTTTGCCCTTTGGCCATCCTTTTTTCTTTTTAGTACTCTGGGAGGATTGAGTATTCGAGGAGTATGTACTACCATCTGAATCTTCCTCAGAGCTGACGTTCGCATCTTTAGCTTTGAATCGCTTCCTTTTGGTTATGGGAAGTGGAGGTTTAGGAGGGGGTGGGGGAGGGGGCTGATTCATAGAGGCTATGGGTTGGGGAATGATAGGTTGAGGGAAGGAGGATGATTCCAATAAATCTTTAACCACCTTCGATAGTAGGGGTATTATTCTGGCCACTATATTGTTAACGTTGGTGTTACTAGTTTGAACAGACTGGGCATACGTTACACCTGCCGTGGGTGTTGTGATTTGGACCCTTTTCTTCGCTTCGCGATAAGGAATTCGTTCTTGAATTTTAACTTTCTGGATAGCTTGCTCGATTTTTAGTTGCGGACATTGTCTTGAGTTAGCTGGGTGTGGACCTTTACAGTTCACGCATACCTCTGGTTTTTCACAGTCTGTCTCTGTATGTGGTGGCTTCCCGCATACACAGATTTGATCTTTCTTACACCAAGATGACATGTGACCAAAAAGTTGGCATTTGAAACACCTCATTGGGGCAGGAAAATATGGTCGAATTTTCAGGCTGTAGAAAGCTGCTCGGATATTATTTGGCAAAACTGGTGTATCAAATGTGAGGATATGATTGGGGGTTTCGGTAATAATTCCTTCTCTCTTTGTTTTCATGCGTTTCACTTCAATGACACCTTGATCTCTAAGGCCTTCTAATATTTCTTCGGTAGTGCAGTTTAGAAAATCTTTACAATACACGACACCTTTGACATTGTTCAACGTACCATGAGGGGTTACTTGTACATTGAAGTCTGCGAGTTTGTTAACTTTCATTAATCGCAATGACTGTGCTCGTGAAGAGGTTTCCACTAGGATGCCATCTCTCACTTTTCTTGTATTTTTCGTAGTACCAATCAAACCATACATAACTTTACTGATTAAAAAAGGGCTGACTTTCGAGAAATCCTCCCCATCCAATCTCTTAATGAGTAAGAACCGAGGGACAGGTCCCATCGTCTCTGTATTCATAGCATTTCCTGTTTCGTTGGAGTTAGGATTCTCCGTATTTTCTAATTTATTTGAGGTATTCATATGATTCCCACGAGTTGGGATGTACTGGGTATAACTGTGGTAGTGCACCCTTGCCACAGAGAGGCTTAGTACAACCGAAGGTCGCCTGGTATCCGGAGGGAACCGTTAGCGATCAACTACGCATGATCATTCATCTATCGGCACGGTCTCTTCCACCTTAGATTTCGGATTTTTTTTTTCGCTGGTTTACTCCATCGAGACTCTTCTGTCTGGGTTACCATACCATAGCCGAGGGTTCCAGTTTTTCGGCGCCGGAAACTCGCCGCTCGTCCCCCATGTCTGGTCAGGACTTGCCAGTGTGTTCGGATGTAACTTGGGCATGTTGGATCTTCTACTGGCATTTGTTGGTGCTATCACATCGGCATAGATAGCCCCACCAGTGCCCCACTGACCATTTCTGAGCTGTTTTTTAGTTTCACTCCTCCCTTCCCGTCCTTGCGGCTCGAGGAGGGAGGAAGTTACTCAGCCACTCCACCAACGACAAGGTCTTACAGCTCCTAGGAGGGTATTATTATTATTATTATTATTATTATTATTATTATTATTATTATTATTATTATTATTATTATTATTATTATTATTATTATTATTATTATTATTATTATTATACATCAGTGCACAAAGTATTTGTGCTACAGAAATCTGTAGTTAGAATAATTTACAATGCACCAAGAAACACTAATTGTAAAACAATATTCAAAAAACTTGAAATATTGCCGCTTCCGTGCTTGTATATTTTGGAAGTGTTGATTGAAACACATAAAAATCGATATGTTCTGACTAAACATGCAGATATTCATAATTATGACACTAGAAATAGTAAAGACATTGTCATTCTCAAGTCAAGACTGAAAACAACAAAAAATAATAAGTTGGATGTTACATTGTACAATTCATTTGTAAAATATTTTGAACATATAAATATAAGTGATATGACGAGAGTTCAATTTAAGCATTTTGCTAAGTCATTTCTGTTGAATTATTGTTTTTATACAGTTGATGAGTTTTTGGAGGAGTTGAATACCCGGGCTTAATGCTTATATATTTGTTCGTTTTGTTTAATTTAATTTTTACGTTCAATTATTTCTTACCTTATTTTATATTTCAAAAATGTTATATTTCGTCAATATTTTAACTTTATGAAATGTATGTCTGTATTTATGTCAACTTTTCACTTTCTATTATTTTGATTATATTTTAAATTTGTCACTGTACAATTTTTAATATTTTTACTTTGTAAAATGTGTTCATATGTACTACTCACTGACTTCTAATGTACTATGTATGTGAATGGGGTCAATAAACCATCTATCTATCTATCTATCTATTATTATTATCATTATTATCTGGGGGATTGGCTTCGAAGGATAACTCGCTCCCACTTTCTCATGACACTAGTGGATGACCTGGCTCGACATATTAGTGAGAAGACTTATATGTGAATTTAGCTTACATTGATAAACCTCTTAGTGATAGCGAAATCAAACTGTAAGTGTATACTGAACTGAAAATTTACGTAGTAACGTCAAGAGCACTTATACAACGTGGGTTTGATGTGGAGAAACCAGATACACCGATAACAGGCAAGTGTGTTAGAGAAGTATTGCACTGCTAGTGAGTGGTTGTGAGGAAACAAAAGAGATCTCGACAGAAAATTAAAATGTCGAATTACAAATTTATATGAAATGAAACAATACTTTGAAATTTTGTAATTATCTCAAGAAAAGAATTTCCTGACTTTCGCAAAATTATGGATATAACTAATACAAATTGAAGATAAAATCAATATCGCACACATTTCTGCGACAACAGCACGCGGCAACAACGAATAAAATTGGCATGAAACATTCATTGTACGTAGCAGGTGTTTTAAAAACTGAGAGATTATCATCAAAAGAAATATGGTCAATAACTGGACACGGCATAGAATTTCTCGAATCGTTATGTCAATAGAGAGGATGAAATTTTTGGAGCGGTGTTTAAGATTTGATGACTTACATAGTCGTGTCGAGGCAGGACAACGATAATCCTGCTCCGGTCCCCTAAATATTTACATTCATCATAGAAAATTGTAGGAAATTTTTCGTTAGATCTACAGGTCATCCCCAAAATACCGAGAATTGTCAATCAGATGAGTGACCAGATAATGTTCTCAGAAAAAAAATTCTTCTACATCATATACAACTGAAATGCCAAAAACCTAACGCAGTACCTTTGTACGAATTTCATATAAGCTTGAATTCTTCCTGTAAAATCATACATTAATTACATCTATATTCCACCCCTGTATAATAATCATTATACATTTCTATACCTACAAACATAATTTCTGCTTGAAATCCGTTCATATTGTCTATTTAAAACTTCAAAATCCTCAAACATCAATTTTAATCTTATCTCCACACACAAAGAAATAGCGTGAAAACCCCTCCTTATCTACAACGAAAGCAACCTTTCCCCTGCAAAAAACGACTCCAGCCCACGCAAAACTTAACTGCCGTTTTCGACACATGTCGCGATGACACGTTACACCCCCTCTCCACGAATAAAAAAATAAATTCGAAGAATCACTTTTATTGTAAACCTAAGCAGCCTACAAGAAAAGTAAACAAAACAACAGGAATGTGGTGATCAGAAAGTAGAAGATGTAACAGTGCTCACAGATTCAAGAAAACAAACAAAAAATAAAAAGATGATAAGAACGTGGAGAAGAAAAATAGGAAGTAGAAAAGAATATATTCAATGAATGTCCAAGAATTTTAGCTTCATAATTGAAGACTTCAATTTAATTTTGAATACTTAACAAAAGTAATATATATATATATATATATATATATATATATATATATATATATATTTCGGATGACATTAATGCAGAATATACTTTATAACGATTTGAAAACAAGAATACAGATGTCTCTGTTAGCAAAATTGCAATTATATTAAAAGAATGAAAATCTGTCTTTGTTATAGGAAAACGTAAATTTATATAGAAAGTTGAGGAGTTGATTTTGATATATCCACGAGGCAACATCGAAATAAGAGTTGTCTCAAATTTATTTAAAAATATCGTAGTAATTTATATGAATATTATCAGATAATCAAATCCTGCATTGTAAAGCCAGTGCGTGTATAATTCGCAACGAATTGCATCGATAAAGTGCGGGTGATTTTCCGATTTCTAAATTGATAATTTAGAGAGTTGTTCCTGAATTCTAAACACGGTTTAGAATACGAACGAGTTAACCAGTACCTAGTTGGTGAGTCCTGTCCTGAACTTTGATTAATTATTTAGCGAGTAGATTTATAATTATAGGTTGTCTTAATTTTAAGGTTGATGGAAAATTCTATCTTTGTTTCAGCGTTTATAATATTTTTGAAAAGTTCTGATTTTTTGTAATTTGTTATTTGATAATATATTATACAAATTTGAATTCCAATCACTCTTTGGTACTCATTTCATAATATTAATCTCTCATTGTATTTGATAATTTTCAGGCTATAGCAATTTTGATATAATTAGTGACATTTGGTTAATTTCCTGACAGTAAAATCATATATGTCATAAGATAATTAATTTAATTGTCTTGTAGTATATTGAACAAACAGTTACTCTAGATTTAGAATAGCGAAATACGTAATTTGGAAAAATTTTCAAAAATTTATAAATTTGAATTATTATTTGAAATCTTTGATCCCTCCCTAAGATAAGAGTGAGTAAGTCGATTTTGTATTGATTCATCTTTCACAATATAAAATTTAATATTCATCTGAGCCGGGCATATTAATTTATATATATATATATATATATATATATATATATATATACACATATATATATATACATATATATATATATATATATATATATATATATATATATATATATATATATATTTATATATAAACAGAGTGAAACCTGCAACACTCTGTATACTGAATTATGGAATAATAGACTACACACTGTAAGTAATTAAAAATTTTGGAGTATGAATTTTCTTTCAAATTATTTAAAAGGAGACAATCTGTACTATTCACTATTTAATAGAGAAAGTATACAAGAATCTGAATGTATAACTATGGAGAAGATTTCAAATAAGCTTTATAAGAATATAGGTGAAATGAAATAACAAAATTTCCATATTTTAGAGAGAGAATTTCAGAACGTTTTTTCTATATAAATAAAAATAATAATCCAATGTTCTCATTGTCAAAGTAAAATAATAATATGATTTGTTTTAAAGAAGTAAATGTTAGAGATTGAAAGAAGTTTTCGACAAGATTATGTAACTATTTAAAATATGTCAAGGTAGGAAGTCAAATGAAAACATAAATTTTATGGAACATGACACTTGTTAAACGATTTGTCATTCCGAATAAATATTTTAGAAAATAAGAACTGTCATTTTAAAAATTTATTGAAATACAATTTAAGGGAGTAATATATGGGTTATAATCATTTAAGAAACTCAAAACAGAATGTTCTAAAATGATGGATGGACAATCTACTATTTGAAATGAAGATTTTCAATAAGAATTTTGATAACCAATTTTGATTGGTGGAATACGTTTAAAATATTTTCATCAGCGACAAGCAGATTGCTAATAATAAAAAAAAATTGAATGGGGACAGTTTTGTTGATAATGTAGACTATTCACTAGGTACTTTCTTTTTTTGGTAGCAGAAAAATATTAAGAAGCAAAATTTTTGAGAAAAATTATTAAAACTTTCGGAGAAACAACAATTTGGTATGAAAATTAGAGAATGGAATACATTATACTTTAGAGCTAATCAGTAATATAATTAATCAAGTAGATATACACATTATAAGAAGAAAATTGGTAATTATAATTGAATACAAACAATAAAATTTATCGAGGTAATTAAGTAAAATGTTGTATTGTGGAAACGGTGTCTCCTTAATACTTTTCAAAAAGCTTTGGATTATGGGATTTGTCTAAAATGTATTGATTTGGACGAAATGTAGCATTGATTCTTGATATTATGCAAGCTGGACCAATTGTATGGTGTCTTCCAAGAGGTAACCTAAAACAAAATAAAAACCAATCATTGATGTGAAATAATTGAACAATACAGTGAACAAAGGTATTTAAAACTATTTTAATTATATATAAAGAAGGTAGGGTAAACTTACCGATTTTGTACAAAGAGTTGCACTTTGATATTGCATAGACGCTCATAAGCTTTATTATTCGCCATTTTCTATCATAGACTTTGATATAACAAATTTCGTGTTATAAAATTTGTATAAAATGTTGCCTATTTTAAATCATGTATAGAAATAATATTTCACCAGAGTGTATGATTTTATTTGAATGAGTGATTATACTAGATAGTAGGTTTTCACAAATTTATGTCTTGTAAAAGAATGATGTATTTGTTTCTACAACATTAAATAACGTTTTTCCATTTGAAAAACATTTTAAAATTATATTCTTGAGATTTTTCATTTCTTCATGGTGATTACTCCATCTAGTTTCAACAGTTAGTAGCTTTGAACTGACATCTGTGAATCGTGGAGAGGATCAACAATAAACAGACAGGACCGTCTTTAGAGTTTAATTGGAAATAATAAAGCAAGTATATTTTTGAATAACTAAATTCCTTTATTGAAATATAGGGACTTTATTTAAACTTTGGCGCTCATATTAGAAATTAAAATTGTTTGGTTTTTCTACATTTGAACCCAACTCTGAGATTATGGAGTTTCTCATGAAAAAAGTATAATTATCCTACAAACTAATTTTAAATTTTACAATATACCGGGCAAACAAAAACTAAATATCAACTAAACTAAACTAAACAATAATTTCAATATTCTCTCTCCCAATACAAATCACAATATATATGCATATATATATATATATATATATACATACATAAATATATATATATATATATATATATATATATATATATATACATACATAAATATATATATATATATATATATATATATATATATATATATATATATATATGTATATATGTATAAATAAGCAATGTAAAGATGAAAGAATAACGCGTGGAATATAAAACAAAAACAGAATTAGCGGGCATATCACGCAAAAGAGGTTACAGAGAATGAGTGGTAACCGTAGACATGCATGTTTCTGGCTCATTAGCCTTCATCGGTACGGCATAAACTAGAAAAGGTGTACAACTTGGGAGGAAGGATGTGAGTTGAAACATGAGAAAACACAAACAACGGATTTCAACAAGATAACCAAACGCACATTTGTGCCTTCAAATGGAAGATCCCGAGTTTTCTGTACAACAACCAACAGAGACACGGAGGCGTCTATAGCTCTCCTGCCCGAATCTTCCGACCCTGGAAATAGACAAATAACCAATGAAAATATGAAAAAATAACGCGTGGAATATAAAACAAAAACAGAATTAGCGGGCATATCACGTATATGAGGTTACAGAGAATGAGTGGTAACCGTACATATGCATTTTTCTGGCTCATTAGACTTCATCGGTACGGCATAACCAACAAAAGGTGTACAACTTGGGAGGAAGGATGTTATTTGAAACATGAGCAGAAACAACGGATTTCAACAAGATAACCAAACGCACATTCGTGCCTTCAAATGGAAGATCCCGAGTTTTCAGGACAACAGAGACACGGATGAGTCTATAGCTTTCCTGTCTGAACCTTCCGACCCTGGATATAGACAAATAACCAATGAAAAGATGAAAGAATAAAGCGTGGAATATAAAACAAAAACAGAATTAGCGCAGAAGGTACAAATGTGCGTTTGATTATCTTGTTGAAATCCGTTGTTTGTGTTTTCTCTTGTTTCAATTAACATCCTTCCTCCCAAGTTGTACACCTTTTCTTGGTTATGCCGTACCGATGAAGGCTAATAATCCAGAAACATGCATGTCTACGGTTACCACTCATTCTCTGTAACCTCTTCTGCGTGATATGCTCGCTAATTCTTTTTGTTTTATATTCCACGCGTTATTCTTTCATCTTTTCATTGGTTATTTGTCTATATCCAGGGTCGGAAGGTTCAGACAGGAGAGCTATAGACGCCTCCGTGTCTCTGTTAGTTGTTGTCCTGAAAACTCGGGATCTTACAATTGAAGGCACAAATGTGCGTCTGGTTATTTTGTTGAAATCCGTTGTTTGTGTTTTCTCATGTTTCAATTAACATCCTCCCTACCAAGTCGTACACCTTTTCTTGGTTATGCCGTACCGATGAAGACTTATGAGCCAGAAACATGCATGTCTACGGTTACCACTCATTCTATGTAACCTCTTTTGCGTAATATGCCCGCTAATTCTGTTTTTGTTATATATATGTATATGTATATATATATATATATATATATATATATATATATATATAAATATATATTGAACATAATTCAAGAACACAGAAACTAAAATAATATAACTCATATCAGCATACTACACAGAATTATATAAACCAGTATCGGTTAATGAAAATATTTCCAATATACAGAAGATTTAATGCAGTATTTAAAAAAAACTGTATATGTCTTACATGTACAAAATATTCTGGAGCATATATACATCATCTGATAAGTGTTAGAGAATTATTAGCACCTATTTTGATCAGGATACATAATATCTATTACCTTATGAAAGTAAAAAATATATATATATATAGAGGAGATAGTTCTTCACTACTTAGATGGAAGTATATTTGAAATTCTCACTCTCTCAAATATATTGAAGTTTGGAACATTTGATTCAATATCTTTAATATGATACCAAAAGAATTTATTGATGAAGTAATCTATTCATAATGGAATACAATATATGAGCAATAGTAATAAGAAATTTGAATAAAAAGGATAAAACTTACCTTTAAACACAGTAGTTCATTTAAGAAGCATATCGACAATCCATTGTAAGTAATAAATAACAAGTTATAAATCAAAATTCCTTAATTAAAAGAAACATGTAATCCATATTCTAAAAATATTCATTGAACATTAATAATAGATACAATAAATAAACATGTAATAACTCAATTATTCAACATTTAGAGAGTTTTGGTTATATATATATCAAATAATGTCAGAAATGTCAAAAAAAAATCATTTTATAAATTGACTGGAATAAGGTTATAAATTGAAAAAGAAGCAGAACCATAGAAATCTATATTTATTGAGTCAAGAAAGATGTGAATTTTATGGTTTGTAATTATATATTAGGAATTAGAAAATGAATCTGAAATCAAGATATTTATGATTTCGGATAGCAACGAAAAATAAAAAGAAAGGCGGGGGTTGTTGAAAAAGAATTTTTGAGATGCGGAGATGAAATAGAGTATTGGAGATAAAATTATAAGAAATTTAGATAAAAACTAAGAAATTTGTACTAAAAAGGTCCAAATAAATGAAGATATAAGAAGCTACATACAATAGATGAAACAAGACATACAAGTTATTGGAGGTGATGTCAGAATAAAATGAATATTTAAAATTCAATCAATTCAATTGGAGATGATACTTAATGGAAAGTTACTGAAATAAACATTATAGAGCAATTAAATCTAAGAAGCTAGAAACTAATAGAAATCACAAATATTTGTTTCCTGAAATAAGAAATCCTGTAAAGAAGCATTATAAGGTCGGCGGACCTGTACACAGCTTGTTTTTGGGAAGATAACTCTTCAAGAAAGGAAGATGAGTGGATTGTGAATCAGGTCAGTGTTTAATTTGTCTTTGTTGGTACCAACATTTAGGTTACAGATGTACATCTATGGTAAAAGTCAAAAGAAATAGAATCTGAAACTATTAAAATTTAAAAAAAAAAGGTTCTGATAAAACTGATAACAGAAACTTAAGTACTTACCATTTCTATTGAACAATTTTCATTTTTCGACTTAATAATTTTATATTAGCATATAAGATTTCATCACTTTGTTTAAATTGATAATACATATTTCTTGACTCATATAATATATGTGTAGTAATAAATGTATTCATGAAATCATTGTTTTCATATATATATTACTTCAACTGATATGAGTGACATTTGGAATCGATTATTCTACTGAATACTTCTAATCATCTATTCTAACTGTGAGATTTGGAATCGATTGCTATATTGAAATTTTCTATCCATAGGCGCACCAAATAATATAAAATAAAATATAGTAAAAGTTATTTGAATGATTCATATATAAAGTGTTGGAGATAAAGAGTTAAAATCACTTCCGGAACCCAAAGAGTAGTAAGAGTTTCTCATTCTCTCTACCTAAATATATAAATACATAAAAATTTTTCTTTATTTCATTACTGAGCTAGCTATACTAGAGTTTAATATATTAAATTGATAATATAACAATTATAGTGGTATTGTCGGCAAAGTATACAACAATAACAATCCATTATAAATATGGCGCCCAACGTGGGGCAAATTAAGATTTTTTCGTGATAAGAAGGTTTTAAAAACATTAGAATGAGATACAATTAAAATGGCAAAGAGAATGATGCTTAGGGACGGAAAACAAATAGGTGTGGAAGGCAGATCAGATGAGGAACAAGAAGAAAGGAGACGTGGAATGGGAGATTCAGATGTAGAGGAACAAACCTTAATAGATAAAGAAAGTGAAGAATCAAGGGAACAGCAGGATAGTAGACAAGACAGGCAGGATAGTGTAAGCAGAGGAGATCAAATAATGGAATTTTTAATTAATTTGAATGGGAAGATAGATAATATGAGGGGAGATTTGAATGGGAAGATAGATAATATGAGGGGAGATTTGAATGGAAAGATGGACAAGATGAATGGGAACATGAATGATTTAAATGGAAACATGAACAGGATGGAAAAGAAAATAGAAGAGGTGAAGATGGAAGGTTTGAAGGAAATTAAGAAACTTAGGGAGGAAAATGAAGAATTTAGAAAACAGATAGATAAAATTAAAATTGATATAAAAGAAGAAAATACGAATTTGAGAGTAGAACTTCAGGAACATAGAATTAAAATAAGAGAAACAATTGAAAAACAGGTAGAAGAAGAAGTTCAGGAACTAGGAAGAAGTCTAGAAGAAAATTTATCAGGAGCAATTCAAGTAGAAGTGAAGAAACAAAATGAGAATATAATTGAAGAAATACAATCTATAAAAGTACAAGGACAAACAAATGAGGAAATAATGCAAATGTATGAACAGAATTTGAATAAGAAATTTAATGACTTAAATGGAAGGATAGAAGAACAAACGGGAACGTGTAAAAAAAGGAGAGAAAGTATAGACAAATTAGTTAATTGGGAATTAAAAGAAATGAACAGACGATTACAAGAAACTAAGGAAGAAATAGATGAAACCATAAGACTAATTGAAGAACCAATAATTTACACAGAGAATGGCGAAATCAGAGTGAAACTTAAGAGAAACATAAAAATAATTGATCCAAGAATATTTATTAAGAGAATTGAAAATGAAAGAGATCGAATTGCGATTATGGTGGATATGAAAATAATAAAAAGCAACTTCAATGAGATGGAAGAATTTGAGATGCAAATTTCAATGCATTCATGGGAAGAAATTGATGAGATATGGGACTTCAAAATTAAAAAAATTATGGTGGTGAACAGAAAGAAGTTACAGAAACCAATAGGGAATCAAACAATAAGAGAAGAGAATAAGACGAAGTTTAGGAAAAGAAAATAAAATTGAATTATATGACAGGATTATGGGAACGAAATCTGGAAAACGAAAAGGAATTGTACATGCTAAACAATGGATATAAAAACGATGTGTACATAAAAAGGTTTATGATTAACAAGTAATATTTAAAAACATATTTAAATAGAAATTATTTAAACATGGATTGATAATAGAAGAAATGATAGACATGTTGATATGAATTATGGAAATGAAAATAGAAGTTACAGAAATAAAAAACGAATATATGGAAATGGAGATAAATTTTATGACAACAAGTATTGTGAGAATAGAAGAAATTTTAGAAACTTTGATAGAAGATATGATAATGAAAATAGAAATGAAATTAAGCAACAAAATAGATGGACAGGATGAAATAATTACATTTATAGGAACAAACGGACGGAAGTTATATGAACTAGGCAAATATATGATACAAAAGATTGAATTAAAGGATGAAAAAGAAGTTGATATGTAAGCATAGTCGATGAAGAAGTTAGAAACAGACATAGTTATTGATGAATTGATGAAATATAAGGAAATAATTGATTTTGAAGAGATAGATAGAATTAAATGGTAAAATAATTGAATTTGAGGAGGTAAATATGGAAGTATTGGCAATTGAAGAGGATAATAGGAAGTTATGGAATATAAAGAGGAATGGAATTATGGTAGAATTGGAGTTAGTGAGTGGAAATAAGGAATATGAAGAGAAAGTGAAGAGTTTGATGATGAAATATGAAGGATTGATTGAAAAAGAAATTAGACTGGCTAACCATTATGAGTGTGAGATAGAATAAATAGAAGATGTGAAAAGTAATGGTAATTGGACAGATTGTAATGAAGAATATTATGAAGTTATAAATGAATTATTAAAGATGTATAACAAAAGAATTTCGAAGGAACTAAGGGTTGCTTAACTAAAATATCGATGTAATAAAGGAGAAGAATACTGAAAAATGTTAAAGTAAAATCATATCCAGTTCAATGTAAGTTGTTTAGGCAGAGTAGAATAAAAGAGAGTTGAAATATTACAGATCATAGAAGAAATTGATCAACATGTATATAGGGAATTTTAGAATAACAAATAACAGTACGTTACGTGAAATTTCAATAGATATAGTAGATTTAAGAAGTTTTATGGGAATTAGGAATAATAGTTTAATTTGATTCAAGAAAATTTTGAGATATGTTGATAATTTTTTAATAGATAATATTATGTTACTAATTTATAAATAGTTAGATTAAGTGTAGATATATGATAGGTATTAGAGATATAATAATAGATTGGGAAATCAATCGCCGTATTCAAAGAACATAATGAAAGAAGGATAATACACAAATTTAGATTTGCCTCCAGAAAAAAAAGAATTAATTTTAAATTGGAAATTTAAATGTGAAGAAGATCTCAAGGTATTGAGAACTCTTAAAATTTAAATTTGAGGGGATTTGAACATAATTCAAGAACACAGAAACTAAAATAATATAACTCATATCAGCATACTACACAGAATTATATAAACCAGTATCGGTTAATGAAAATATTTCCAATATACAGAAGATTTAATGCAGTATTTAAAAAAAACTGTATATGTCTTACATGTACAAAATATTCTGGAGCATATATACATCATCTGATAAGTGTTAGAGAATTATTAGCACCTATTTTGATCAGGATACATAATATCTATTACCTTATAAAAGTAAAAAATATATATATAGAGGAGATAGTTCTTCACTACTTAGATGGAAGTATATTTGAAATTTTCACTCTCACAAATATATTGAAGTTTGGAACATTTGATTCAATATCTTTAATATGATACCAAAAGAATTTATTGATGAAGTAATCTATTCATAATGGAATACAATATATGAGCAATAGTAATAAGAAATTTGAATAAAAAGGATAAAACTTACCTTTAAACACAGTAGTTCATTTAAGAAGCATATCGACAATCCATTGTAAGTAATAAATAACAAGTTATAAATCAAAATTCCTCAATTAAAAGAAACATGTAATCCATATTCTAAAAATATTCATTGAACATTAATAATAGATACAATAAATAAACATGTAATAACTTAATTATTCAACATTTAGAGAGTTTTGGTTATATATATCAAATAATGTCAGAAATGTCAAAAAAAAATCATTTTATAAATTGACTGGAATAAGGTTATAAATTGAAAAAGAAGCAGAACCATAGAAATCTATATTTATTGAGTCAAGAAAGATGTGAATTTTATGGTTTGTAATTATATATTAGGAATTAGAAAATGAATCTGAAATCAAGATATTTATGATTTCGGATAGCAACGAAAAATAAAAAGAAGGGCGGGGGTTGTTGAAAAAGAATTTTTGAGATGCGGAGATGAAATAGAGTATTGGAGATAAAATTATAAGAAATTTAGATAAAAACTAAGAAATTTGTACTGAAAAGGTCCAAATAAATGAAGATATAAGAAGCTACATACAATAGATGAAACAAGACATACAAGTTATTGGAGGTGATGTCAGAATAAAATGAATATTTAAAATTCAATCAATTCAATTGGAGATGATACTTAATGGAAAGTTACTGAAATAAACATCATAGAGCAATTAAATCTAAGAAGCTAGAAACTAATAGAAATCACAAATATTTGTTTCCTGAAATAAGAAATCCTGTAAAGAAGCATTATAAGGTCGGCGGACCTGTACACAGCTTGTTTTTGGGAAGATAACTCTTCAAGAAAGGAAGATGAGTGGATTGTGAATCAGGTTAGTGTTTAATTTGTCTTTGTTGGTACCAACATTTAGGTTACAGATGTACATCTATGGTAAAAGTCAAAAGAAATAGAATCTGAAACTATTAAAATTTAAAAAAAAAAAGGTTCTGATAAAACTGATAACAGAAACTTAAGTACTTACCATTTCTATTGAACAATTTTCATTTTTCGACTTAATAATTTTATATTAGCATATAAGATTTCATCACTTTGTTTAAATTGATAATACATATTTCTTGACTCATATAATATATGTGTAGTAATAAATGTATTCATGAAATCATTGTTTTCATATATATATTACTTCAACTGATATGAGTGACATTTGGAATCGATTATTCTACTGAATACTTCTAATCATCTATTCTTACTGTGAGATTTGGAATCGATTGCTATATTGAAATTTTCTATCCATAGGCGCACCAAATAATATAAAATAAAATATAGTAAAAGTTATTTGAATGATTCATATATAAAGTGTTGGAGATAAAGAGTTAAAATCACTTCCGGAACCCAAAGAGTAGTAAGAGTTTCTCATTCTCTCTACCTAAATATATAAATATATAAAATTTTTTCTTTATTTCATTACTGAGCTAGCTATACTAGAGTTTAATATATTAAATTGATAATATAACAATTATAGTGGTATTGTCGGCAAAGTATACAACAATAACAATCCATTATAATATATATATATATATATATATATATATATATATTATTGTGATTTGTTAGGTGTGTAATTGTGTGTAATTTTAATGTTCTAAGATAAATATATTTTCTCTAATTTGCCCTACGTTTCTTTAAATTTTCCACTTTGTCTTTTCTATTTTGTTATCCCCTATCTCATCAATTTCTCCCAATAGATTCATCAAAATTTGCGTTTCCAATTTCATCATATTATTGTATCTCCTTTTTATTATTTCATTTCCCATAATACTCTCACTTCCTATCATTTCATTTTTAATTATCCTATTAAAATTTCTTGGATCAATTATCTTTATATTTCTGCCAAGTTTTACTCTTATTTCGAAATTTTCTGCATAAATTATTCTTTCTATGTTTTGTCTTATGCTTTCTTCTATTTCTTCCTTAGTCTCTTGTAATATCTTATTTATTTCCTCTAACTTCCAATTAAATTGTATCCCCCTATTATTATTATTATTTCTCTTACCATATGTCACTATTCGTTTCAATATATTAACATCTGGGTCTGTTATTTTCCAATAAATCTCTTTTTCATAAATTTTCATGACTTTCTCACTTCCTAGATTCTGTAAATTGCTATCTATCATCTCCTCATTTATTTGTCTTTGTATTTTAATAAATTGCATTTCTTCTGTTTCCTCCACAACTTCTTTAAACTCCATCACACTTTGATGAAGTGAAAAAACTTCATCAATTTCCATTTTATTACTTAATTTTTGTTCTATAGTATCATTATTTCTATTTATATTTTCATTTTGTATCTTTACATCCATTTGAATCTCTCCTTTGAATTTTTTTTCTTTCTCCTCTATTTCCTTGATTCTGTTGATCTGTGAATTGTCTATTTCTGTGATTTTTCCAATCCTCTCTCCTCTTATTTCTTGTATTATTTCTTGTTTGGTGGATTCTAATTTATTTTTCATGTATGTGTTTGATTTCTCCAATTTCTTCTCAACATGTCCCAGTTTTTCTTCCATCAATTTTATTATTAGGTCCTTAGTTTGTTTTATTTCTTCCTTATTCTGGTCCATCTCAATATTTATATTATTCATATCTCCTCGAATGCAATTCATATTCTCATTTTGTTTATCCATTTTTGTATTCATATTATTCATATTAGCATCTAATTGTTGCATCATTTCCATTAATGGATCATTTCTACTTGTCCTTCTCCGCGCTTCCTGTCTTCTATCTTCCTGATCTTCTGACAATGGTACATTTTCTTCTTCCTGTCCTTGTTCTGCAATATCTCCCTCTGAATGTTCTCTCCCCTGTTCCAAGTATTGCACCTGGAAGTCTCCTCTGCCATTACTCCTTTCTTCTCTTTCTTCGTCAGATCTACTTTCAACTCCTACCTGCTTTTCGTGCCTTAATGTCATTTTCCTTTCCATTTTATGTATTTAAAATTTTTAATACTATCAAAAATTTATTATGTCAATCCTTTTCAATTATTATTTACAAATTTTTATATTTGCCCCACGTTGGGCGCCATATTATTGTGATTTGTTAGGTGTGTAATTTTAATGTTTTGAGATAAATATATTTTCTCTAATTTGCCCTACGTTGGGCCGACATTTTATTGTGGATAGAATTGGTATGAGAGAATATTTAGAATGTTATTATTATTGTTCAGTTTTTGTTTGCCCGGTATATTATAAAATTTTTGAAATAGTTTGTCAAGTAATTATACCTCTGCATGAAAGACTCCACAATCTCAAAGTAGGGTTCAAATGTTAAAAAAAAAATTTATTTCAAATATGAGCGCCAAAGTTAAATAAAATTCTCACATTTTGATAGAAAAAATTTTGTTAATCAAAAAATATACTTGCTTTTATTATTTCTAAATAAATTGTTTCATCAAATAAATTGGACTTTCCATTGTAACTTTGTTTGGTAAATTGTTTAGGTTATTTAGAATTTCTTCTATGTGATTTTCCCAATTATTATGATTTTGATTCCACAAAGTTATTCTCAGAAACTTTATCACTTCTCCTATATACCTTGAAGATGGATGTCGAATACTAATTGTTTTTAAATTTATTTGATTTTTACCACAGAATTTTCTAAATCTTTCATTTGTGAAATAGGTAGCATTGTCTATTATACAATTTTTAGGTTTTATAATTTCTTGCATGTACTTTGATAGTTTTTCCATAATGACTTTACTTTTTGTTGTTTTTGTAGGGTATAATTTTACAAATTTTGAAAATAAATCAACCACTATTAAAATATGACAATTTTCTTTGTTTACTGGGTATCAAATTGCTCAGGAAATGTATAACAATTATTTCCGCACATCTCATTGTTAATATAGATTTTGCTATGTTCTCATTTCTCCTATGTTTGATTTTTCCCAATTGACAAATATGGCATGTACTGGTGATCAATTTTGCGATACTTTGGTCCCCTTTACTAATGTAGTTTTCTCTGAAGAGTAACCATAATTTCCCAGCTCCTATATGTCCATTTCTTCTGTGTAAATTCTCCAAAATTTTCCTAGGTAAATTTTCTGTTATTATAAATAAATCTGTTTTCCCATTTTTCTTTATCCATGTATCTTCTTTCAACTGTCCTCTTCGTTTCTGTTTTTCAGTTAATCCCATTTGGTCTTCGATGATGCTATTTAAAGAAAATATCCCATCTGAATCTTTCATGATATTTACCCCAATTTTCACAATTCTTTTATTTTTATTATTATCCCCCTTACTTTCTCTGCTTAACGCATCTGCCACTACATTTGTCTTTCCTGGAATGAATTTAATTTCAAAGTCATATTCCTGTAATATTAAACCCAATCTATGAACTCTACTGTTGCCAAATCTGTTTTTTAAAATTGTTGTTAGTGGAGAATGATCGGTTTCTATTGTAAATTTAGCTCCTAATAAATAAAATCTAAAACTTGTCACACAGAAAACTACACTTGCCAATTCTAGTTCTGATATCCCATAATTCCTCTCATGATTTTTCGTTACCCTTGATACAAAACATATGAGTACTTCCATGCCATTCTGTATCTGTAATAGCACTCCTGCAAACCTTCCTTTGGATGCGTCCGTCCGTAATATGAATGGTAGATCATAATTAGGATGATAAACCTTTAATTGTTTAGTAAATGCTCCCTTCAAATCATTAAAAGCCATTTATGTTTCCTCAGTCCACTTCCACTTATTGTCCTTCTTTAATAGTTTTATTCAAGGTATTTGTTTCATACTCAAATCAGGTATCAGACGTTTAAAATAGTTCATCATTCCTAGAAATCCTCTCAGAGATTTTAGGTTTGATGGTCTCTTATACTCTATTATAGCTTGTATCCTGTCTTCATCCATGGACATCCCATTTTGGTCTATTTTATAACCTAGGAAGCATATCTCTTCCTGATAAAATTTGCATTTATTTTGATTTATTTTTAAACCTGCTCTATCTAATTCTTTTAAAATAATTTCAATATGTCTTAGGTGTTCATCATACGAGAAGATCAATATATCGTCGATATAATGAAGTGCAAAGTCTTCAAATTTATTTAGTATTTGGTGTAATGCTCTAACCAAGGCCGAACAAGTACTTTGTATACCATATGGAGCTACACAAAATCTGTACAACACACCATCAATAGAGAAGCCTGTGTAATCTCTACTATCTTCATCCAAAGGAATCAGCCAAAAACTGTGTTTTAAGTCAACTTTAGGAAATATTTTCGTATTCGTAATGCGCCCAAAAATTGCTTCCACATTCATCGGAGCCTCGTATTGTGGTACAGTGTATTGATTGATATTTCTTGCATCTAGGCATAATTTTAATTCACCATTTGCATTCTTTACGACCACAATAGGGTTTACATATCTTGTGTTACATCTCTCTATAATACCGTCCTTTAACATGTTTTGTATCTCTGAATCAACTTCTTTCCTATATTTATAAGGTATGGGATATGTTCTTATTCTGAAATTTTCTATTCCTCTAACTTCTATCTCATGTACATAATTATTTTCCATTCTCATCTCCTTTTTAATCAATCCTCCATACTTCATTATTAAATTCTTTACTTTCTCTCCATATTCCTTATTTCCACACACTAATTCCAATTCCTCCATAATTCCATTCCTCTCTATATGACATAACTTCCTATTATCCTCTTCAATATCTAACTCTTCCATTTTTCTACTCCTTTTTATATTCCATAACTTCCTATTATCCTCTTCAGATGCCAATACTTCCATATTTCCATTCTTTTCTATATTCCATAACTTCTTATTATCCGCTTCAAATCCCATATTCTCTTCCTCAAATTCAATCCTATTACCATTTAATTCTATCTCCATCTTTTCAAAATCAATTCTTGCTTTATATTTCGTTAATTCATCTATTCCTATAACTATGTCTGTTTCTAAATTATCCACTAGCAATAATTGCATCTCAACTTCTTTCCCATCCTTTAATTCAATATTTTGTATTATAGATCTGCTAACTTCACACAATTTCTTTCCATTTGCTCCTATTAATGTAGTTTTCGGTATTTTAATTAGCTTATTTTCATATATTTATTATATTTTCTTCTAATAATTTTGTTTTTATTATGGACGCTTCCGAACCTGTATCTATTAATATTTGACTTGTTTCCCATTTAATTTTCCTCTAATTTTTATTAATCCCGTCATTTCTTTTAATTCCAAATCTTCCCCAAATTTGATATATTTCCTTGGATGTTCATATGTTATCACTCTTTCTTTTCTCCTTTGAATACTGTTCTCTGTAATTGTTATTTTTGTTGTTATTATATTTAAAGTTTCTGTTATAGTTGTTTTGGTTACTATCGTTCTTATTATAGTTATTGTTATTTCCTGAATTGTTGTTATAATTATTGTTATTGTTATAATCTCCATTGTTATTATATCTGTTAATGTAATTATTTCTGTATTTCATAATTATATTTTTACATATCCTCATTTCTATCTATGTATTTACATACTTTTTTTTAAATTATTATTTTTTTAATAATAAACTTTTTATTCACATGTTGTTTGATTCTCTTCTAACCTAAGTTTCTTTAAATTTTCCACTTTGTCTTTTTTACTTTGTTATCCCCTATCTCATCAATTTCTCCCAATAGATTCATCAAAATTTGCGTTTCCAATTTCATCATATTATTGTTTCTCCTTTTTATTATTTCATTTCCCATAATACTCTCACTTCCTATCATTTCATTTTTAATTATCCTATTAAAATTTCTTGGATCAATTATCTTTATATTTCTGCCAAGTTTTACTCTTATTTCGAAATTTTCTGCATAAATTATTCTTTCTATGTTTTGTCTTATGCTTTCTTCTATTTCTTCCTTAGTCTCTTGTAATATCTTATTTATTTCCTCTAACTTCCAATTAAATTGTATCCCCCTATTATTATTATTATTTCTCTTACCATATGTCACTATTCGTTTCGATATATTAACATCTGGGTCTGTTATTTTCCAATAAATCTCTTTTTCATAAATTTTCATGACTTTCTCACTTCCTAGATTCTGTAAATTGCTATCTATCATCTCCTCATTTATTTGTCTTTGTATTTTAATAAATTGCATTTCTTCTGTTTCCTCCACAACTTCTTTAAACTCCATCACACTTTGATGAAGTGAAAAAACTTCATCAATTTCCATTTTATTACTTAATTTTTGTTCTATAGTATCATCATTTCTATTTATATTTTCATTTTGTATCTTTACATCCATTTGAATCTCTCCTTTGAATTTTTTTTCTTTCTCCTCTATTTCCTTGATTCTGTTGATCTGTGAATTGTCTATTTCTGTGATTTTTCCAATCCTCTCTCCTCTTATTTCTTGTATTATTTCTTGTTTGGTGGATTCTAATTTATTTTTCATGTATGTGTTTGATTTCTCCAATTTCTTCTCAACATGTCCCAGTTTTTCTTCCATCAATTTTATTATTAGGTCCTTAGTTTGTTTTATTTCTTCCTTATTCTGGTCCATCTCAATATTTATATTATTCATATCTCCTCGAATGCAATTCATATTCTCATTTTGTTTATCCATTTTTGTATTCATATTATTCATATTAGCATCTAATTGTTGCATCATTTCCATTAATGGATCATTTCTACTTGTCCTTCTCCGCGCTTCCTGTCTTCTATCTTCCTGATCTTCTGACAATGGTACATTTTCCTCTTCCTGTCCTTGTTCTGCAATATCTCCCTCTGAATGTTCTCTCCCCTGTTCCAAGTATTGCACCTGGAAGTCTCCTCTGCCATTACTCCTTTCTTCTCTTTCTTCGTCAGATCTACTTTCAACTCCTACCTGCTTTTCGTGCCTTAATGTCATTTTCCTTTCCATTTTATGTATTTAAAATTTTTAATACTATCAAAAATTTATTATGTCAATCCTTTTCAATTATTATTTACAAATTTTTATATTTGCCCCACGTTGGGCGCCATATTATTGTGATTTGTTAGGTGTGTAATTTTAATGTTTTGAGATAAATATATTTTCTCTAATTTGCCCTACGTTGGGCCGACATTTTATTGTGGATAGAATTGGTATGAGAGAATATTTAAAATGTTATTATTATTGTTTAGTTTTTGTTTGCTCGGTATATTATGAAATTTTTAAAATAGTTTGTCAAGTTTGACGGTCCTGTCTGCTCAATTTCGAACCTCTCCACGATTCACAGACGTCCGGTCAATAATGCTAACTGTTGAACATAGATGGAGCAATCACCAAGAAATGAAGTCCCAACAATATAATTTCAAAATGTTTTTCAAAGGGAAAAACGTCATTTAATGTTGTGGAAACAAATACATCATTCTTTTACAAAAAAAAAACTTGTGAAAACCAACTATCTAGGATGATCATTCATTCAAACAAACCATACACTCAGGTGAAATATTATTTCTATGTGCGATTACACAATAGGCAACATTTTATACAAATTGGAAAAAACGAATTCCGTTATAAAACGTCCATAACAGAAAATGGCGAAAAACAATGCTGATGAGCGTCTATGTAATATCAAAGTTCAATTCTTTGCACAAAACCGGTAAGTTTGTTTAACCTTTTTTTATATATAAATAAAATAGTTTTAAATACCTGTTCACTGTATTGTTCTAGTACACTTCAATGATAAGTTTTTATTTTATTTTATTTTGGGTTACCCCTTGGAAAACCATACAATTTGTCCAGCTTGGATAATATCAAGAATTGATGCTATACTTCGTCCACATCAATACATTTTAGATGAATCCCATAATCCAGTGCTTTCTGAAAAGTATTGTGGAGACACCATTTCCACAATACAACATTTTACTTGGTTATATTGATAAATTTTATGGTTAGTACTCTATTATATTTACCAATTTTCTTGTTAAAATATGTTTATCTACTTGATTAATTACATTACTGAGTTGCTTTTAAGGATAATGTATTTATTTCTCTAATCACCATTCCAAACTGTTGTTTCTCAAAAATGTTTAAATAATTTTTCCCAAAAATTTTGCTTCTTCTCCATTCACTCCTACCAAAAAAAAGCTACCTAGTGAATAGTGTACATTATCAACAAATTGTTTCTATTCAATTTTTTAATTATTAATCTGCTTGACCCTGATGAAAATATTTCACCAATCAAAATTGGCTATGAAAATTCCTATTGAAAAGTTTCACTTCAAGTTGTAGATCGTCCATCTATCCTTTTAAAAGAACATTCTGTTTTAAGTTTTTAAATGATTGAAACCCATATATTATTCACTTTGAATTGTATTCCAAAATATTTATAAATGACAGTTCTTAATTTCAATAATATCTATACGGAATGACAATTCATTTCACAAATGTCATGCTCTTTAAAATTAATGTTATTATTTGACTTCCTACCTTGACATATAATTAATAATTACATAATCTTATCAGGAAACTTCTTTCAATATCTAATATTTACTTTTTTAAAACAAATCATGATATGATTTTACTTTTACAATGAGAAAAATGGATTGTTATTATTTATATGGAACAACGTTCAAAAATTCTCTCTCTCAAATATTAAAATCATGTTATTTCATTTCACATATGTATTTATAAAGCGTATTTAAAATTTCCTCCACAATTCTACAGCTTGATTCTTGTCTACTTTCTCTATTTAATAATGAATAGTACAGATTGTCTCCATTTCAGACGATTTTTGAAAAAATTCAAATTCTAATATTTTGTACTTGCTTACAGTGTGTAGTCTTTTATTCCATAATTTAGTATACAGAGTGTTGCAGGTTTCTCTCTATGTTAATATATATATATATATATATATATATATATATATATATATATATATATATATATATATATATATATATATATATATATATATATATATATATATATATATATTGAACTTCAATTGATTTATATTTACTTACTTACTTATTATTAAGTTTAGATAATTATTATTTTTATATATAGAAAATTTTGTTTTGATGTTGTTAGCTCAGTTAATCATTTTTATATTATATTTGTGATGTATTGTTATTTTATGCGGAAACATGAAACTCTCTGTACTCTTTGAGTCCTGGCATTTAAAAAATGTATTACCTTTATTTAAATAAGAAGAAACACCTTACTGTAAACAACATTAAATTTCAAAATAAAAATTTTCAATTTAATAATTATACGTTGAGACGCCAATGGTTACCTCTAAAGAAATTATCGATTTTATATTTTCTACTGTACGCATGCTCAAAATCCAGTCATGCGGACTTCAAGCGTAAAATGAACATAGTTTTTACAATGCGAGATAGAGCATCAGTGATCTTTAGATGCACATCATATCATCAAATAAGAAATACTTAAATGGTTCAACACATAAAAGAATTTATGTGGAGAATATACATAAAAATATTACGAATAAGCTGTGGGAGAAATAGTATTAGGAGATTTATATATACATGGAAATATTATAAGATTTATATACATATGGACATATTACATGGAAATAAATTCAAGCATCATTCTTATGGTGATAAAATGGCGAACGTACGTATTTTTATTTATTTATATTAGGCCTTTTTGATAATGTTAATGATTTATTTTATTACTTCACTAAATAAAGTCCGTTTTCTTTTTTTTTAGATCGATCATTGTTGTGAATGTTTATCAATTTAACGAAATTAAGCACTTATTTGAGTCTCTTCTCTTATTATTGGCCAATAATATTTTAAAATAACACTGACCTGATGCTCTGGAATTGGGATAACGCTTCTGGACCCCAGGAAGATTCCTTTGAAGTTTCAACACCAATTTTGGAGAAATTTGACTGATTTTTGTAGAAAAACTGGATCTGATTATCTGTGAGTATTATTAGCATTGTTTTTAATAGTATTTGTTGAATTTTAACAAGTTATTTCGGGAATTTCATAAAATTTTGGGAACACTATAACACAAAGTCTACATCTCCCGACGCCAGCTTCCAACCTCCTACGCTTCCTTCCGATTCTCAACTTTTTTCAACAAACAAGTATATTGTTTTTTCCAGTTCACTATTTACAAAAGTTTGTTCCTTCACTTGTTGATTGAAAATTTGATCTGTCATTTTGTTCATAACCAATCAAATATTGTCCTATGCAATTGAATTATTTAACTTAGTTTACTTAGTAGAAAAGTTCATACATTTACTATTTCACATTATTAATTCACTTGTAGAGAGTCTTTTGAATTTTTGCCATACAAATAAATTAAAGTTGGTTATATACATAGATAGATACTTTTTAAATATTTCAATATCTAATATTGTTATTAACAGTCTATTACTGTTACAATTACATTACTTAAATCATAAATCCTTTTATGTAATCTCTATCTAATCTTTGTATTAAATTATCTATACAAACTCCTTTAATAAATCATTATTTATTGATTCTATGTTCATTTTACTGACACTAAATCATTTCTATCTATGTTTTTAATAGTTTATCTATGAGAAACTATACTTCCTATTCTACTAAATATTTGTATCTATTTTATAATGTAACTGCTTATATTTATAATTATTGTGACTTGACTATTCTAATAATTGTTTCTTTTTAGATGAACAGCTGATTACGTTATAGAAGATATTCATCGTGTTAGGCAACTTTATTCACTCCATTACGTTTGTTAGGCAATTTCTAGATTTTGTACTATTATTGAGGTAATTTCTTTATTTATTAAATTGTTATTGACTAATTATTTAATATATCTTTACTTGATATGCTTTTAATTAAGAAAAGTGTTTCCTTTTAATTATGTTTCCTTGAATTATATTATTTCCATATGTTTTCATATTAGCAACATATTCCTATAGAAGTAATTCTCTTAATATGTATGATATCTGGTTCAATTCCCCTCAAATTTAAATTTAAATGATATCCATACCTTGGATATTTATTTAAATTTTAATTTTCTTACTATAAATGATTGATTTTATTTTATTCAAAAAAAAAAAATTAACAACTTTATGGCATAATCTTAATTTTTTTAACTTTGTTTCTCAAATATTTGTTCACATATTTTCTACTGCAATACCTATTTCTTTCAATAACTGTCTCATAATTCTTTCCTTAAAATACACTTGATTAGTATCAATGTCAATTTATATTCTTAATATTACTTCATATAATACTTCTCTACTATCATTTTCAGACTAACTTCTACTTATATATCAACTTATTTCTCTTTAATTTCATTATACTTTATTCTTCTATATACTCCTCATATCATATTTCTTTTCAATATTCATCATTATTCAATATAATTAATTATTTCTTAAATTCATATATATATATATATATATATATATATATATATATATATATATATATATATATATATATCTACCTAATTCTAATTGACATCAAACATTACCTCCTATATTTTTATCAATATCATTAATTATTATCCTTTCCCATCCTTTATTACTTACATCTTATTTCCTTATTCAAAAAAAAATGTGAACTTCTATTTGATACTTGAGCTATTCTTAATTTTATCCCCTCTATCCTATATTTTTAATAGTTTCTTTCTATGTAAAACCAGTATTTCTCATAAATTGTTTTCCTTTATTTGCTATATATATTGATTTGCCATATTCAAATTTTAAAACTGTTTTAATTATAAGTTTTACCTAATAAATTTTTCTTTATATTATATTATATTTATTTTTCCAGGTTCTGAAGAAACAATTGTGATGAATTTAATTGGATCACCAGTTGCCAAATGGAAAACAAAACTCTGTCCATTATCTACTTATCTTTGTACACTACCTAATATTAAATTTAAAACTATAGTTATGACTATTATTTCCTTTTTTCAAGTATTGTTCGTAACATAACATTATCTATTTACATAATTTAGAATTGGGTTACTCATTAATAATAAATTCTATGTACATTATTTATATCGACTCCCTTTCTGTATCCTTTCCCTTTTCCATTGAATTGCTGTGTCGTCCCAAATTTTATTCCTCTTCTCAAGTCATACTATTCAATTTGCTTTTCTTTTTGTAACCTTTTTCTTGTTTTCTTCTGTTGTTGTTTGATTCTCGTTATATTTCTGAAGCTTCTGTCTGTTCTCTATCATATCTTTTTTAATTTTGTTGCCCCATATCTCATAAATTTCTTCCCATGAATCTATTGAAATTTGCATTTCCAATTCTTCCATATTATTCATTTTACTACTTATTATTCTAAAGAAAGCTTCCTTGTAAATTATTCTCATCATGTTGTTGTTATATATTACTCCAGTTACTAATTTATTATTATAAAAATTTCCTTAGCATCCTATACCTCTTTCATTTGTTCTTATAATATCTTCTATTTCTTCCACTGTATCTGTTAATCTTCGATTCATCTCTTGTATTTCCTTGTTAATTTGTCTACCCAAGATTCCTCTTCTTCTAGTACATATGCCTGTTACTTTTTTAATTCTACCATCCAAATCTTTGATTACTTTTTCATGACAATGTTGATTCACTTCTCCAATTCCTTGTTCCTGTAATTTTATGTATCCCATTTCTCCAGTTTCCTTTTCTTCTGTCCCCTCTGTGATGTTTGTTAATTCCTGATTATTCTTCTCAATATTCTTAATTTCCATGAAACTTTCTATTTTTACTTCATCTATGTTCTATGTTAACTTATTAACTTGTTTTGATACTACTGATGGAATATCTTCTTTCACCTCATTTATCTTCTTTTCCAATTTATTCATGTTTCCATCCATTTTATCCATCTTCCCGTTTAAGCTCCCCTCTATTCTATTTATATTTCCATTCAAATCGTCCTTCTTTGTATTCATGTCTCCCCTCAAATTTTGCTCCATTCTAATTAAAAATTGCATCAATTGATCATTGGTATTTGTTTCCACTTGTGGTTCCCTTCTCTCTTGCCTCCTTTCTTCTTGTTCTATAGCTTCTCCATCTGTCAAACCTTCTTCCTGTGCATCACCTTCCACTTGTTGTCCCTGTTCCAAATATACCGCTTGGTAATCTCCCATACCATGACTTCGTTCTTCTCTTTCCTCTTCCGAAACACTGTCTGCTCCTACCTGCCTTCCATCTCTCAACGTCATTCGTTTTGCCATTTCAATTGAGTTTAAAATTTACAGATGTTTCCTATATTTTTAATAAACCGCCCCACGTTTTGGATGACAATTGAACTAATGATTTGATTTGTTTTTACTTACTTTTTATTATTAAGTTTAGATAATTATTATTTTTATATGTAGAAAATTTTGTTTTGATGTGGCTAGCTCAGTTAATCATTTTTATATTATATTTGTGATGTATTGTTATTTTATGCGGAAACATGAAACTCTCTGTACTCTTTGAGTCCTGGCATTCAAAAAATGTATTACCTTCATTTAAATGAAAAGAAACACCTTACTTTAAACAACATTTAATTTTAAAATAAAAATTTTCAATTTAATAATTATACGTTGAGACGCCAATGGTTACCTCTAAAGAAATTATCGATTTTACATTTTCTACTGTGCGCATGCTCAAAATCCAGTCATGCGGACTTCAAGCGTAAAATGAACATAGTTTTTACAATACGAGATAGAGCATTAGTGATCTTTAGATGCACATCATATTATCAAATAAGAAATACTTAAATGGTTCAACACATAAAAGAATTTATGTGGAGAATAAACATAAAAATATTACAAAAAAGCAGTGGAAGAAATAGTATTTGAAGATTTATATATACATGGAAATATTATAAGATTTATATACAGATGGACATATTAGATGGAAATAAATTTAAGCATCATTCTTATAATGATAAAATGGCGAACGTACGTATTTTTATTTATTTATATTAGGCCTTTTTGATAATGTTAATGATTTATTTTGTTAATTCACTAAATAAAGTCCGTTTTCTTTTTTATTTTAGATCGATCATTGTTGTGAATGTTTATCAATTTAACGAAATTAAGCACTTATTTGAGTTTTTTCTCTTATTATTGGTCAATAATATTTTAAAAGAACACTGACCTGATGCTCTGGAATTGTAATAACGCTTCTGGGCCCCAGGAAGACTCCTCTGAAGTTCCAACACCAATTTTGGAGAAATTTGACTGATTTTTGTAGAAAAGCTGGATCTGATTATCTGTGAGTATTATTAGGATTGTTTTTAATAGTATTTGTTAAATTTTAACAAGTTATTTCGGGAATTTCATGAAATTTTGGGAACACTATAACACAAAGTCCACATCTCTCGACGCCAGCTTCCAACCTCCTACGCTTCCTTCGGATTCTCAACTTTTTTCAACAAACAAGTATATTGTTTTTTCCAGGTCACTATTTACAAAAGTTTGTTCCTTTACTTGTTGATTAAAAATTTGATCTGTCATTTTGTTCATAACCAATCAAATATTGTCCTATGCAATTGAATTATTTAACTTAGTTTACTTAGTAGAAAAGTTCATACATTTACTATTTCACATTATTAATTCACTTGTAGAGTCTTTTGAATTTTTGCATACAAATAAATTAAAGTTGGTTATATACATAGATAGATATTTTTTAAATATTTCAATATCTAATATTGTTATTAACAGTCTATTACTGTTACAATTATATTACTTAAATCATAGATCCTTTTATGTAATCTCTATCTGATCTTTGTATTAAATTATCTATACTAACTCCTTTAATAAATTATTATTTATTGATTCTATGTTCATTTTACTGACACTATATCATTTCTATTTATGTTTTTAATAGTTTATCTATGAGAAACTATACTCCCTATTCTACTAAATATTTGTATTTATTTTATAATGTAACTGCTTATATTTATACTTATTGTGACTTTACTATTCTAATAATTGTTTCTTTTTAGATGAACAGCTGATTACGTTATAGAAGATATTCATCGTGTTAGGCAACTTCATTTACTCCATTACATTTGTTAGGCAATTTCTAAATTTTGTACTATTATTGAGGTAATTTCTTTATTCATTAAATTGTTATTGACTAATTATTCAATATATCTTTACTTGATATGCTTTTAATTAAGAAAAGTGTTTCCTTTCAATTATGTTTCCTTAAATTATATTATTTTCATATGTTTTCATATTAGCAACATATTCCTATAGAAGTAATTCTCTTAATATGTATGATATCTGGTTCAATATATATATATATATATATATATATATATATATATATATATATATATATATATATATATATATTATATATATATATATATATATATATATATATATATATAAAAATATATATAAATATATAAATATATATATATATATATATATATATATATAGGACACAGTAAAGAAGAGTGCAAAGGACCCAACAGGGAGAATATATGCATGAGATGCGGAGAAGACGGGCACAAAGCAGCTATCTGCGATAGAACACCCTTCTGCTTGAATTGCAAGGGAAAAGGCCATCAAACGGCAAGTCGTGGCTGTTCTGAGTTCAAAGAAGGCGTTTCTAAAAAAAAGCCTATTTTTCAAGAAAACTGAAGATAAATATGAAATAAGCCAAAATGAAAACCAAAATAATGTAAATAAACACAAATAGAAGTCTTAGAGCACAAGACATGGCAATTGCTACCGCAAGAGAAGAAAATGTGTGCATACTCTTGATTAGTGAACCAAACAAAAATGCCATAAAGGACAGGAAGGACTGGATGTTTGATAAAGAAATGGATACAGCAATAAAAGTACTGGATAGAAATGTAGCAGTTAAACGTCAGGGGCATGGTCATGGATTTACATACTTTGTAACAAATTCCTTCACAGTATACAGTTGTTACGCCTCCCCAAATAAAGGAATAGACGACCTTGAAAGAACCTTAACAGAAATAGGAATTCATCTCAAAGGCATAAAGAAAAAAGTATTATAGTAGGAGACTTCAATGGAAAATCTGCATAATGGGGAATGAGGAATACATATAAAAGGGGAGAAGCCCTAGTGGATTGGATGGCAGAAAAAGACCTTGTCTGTCACAACCATGGAGATAGACCTACATTCCAGAGAAACCAAAGTTCGTCAATCATCGACATAACGCTATCAACAATGATATTTTAATAAAAAATTGGTATGTGAGTGACAGAGAGACCCTTAGCGATCATAACTACATTTTGTTTGAGGTACATGAGAACAGAAAATCGGACAAACTAAGTGAAAAAGTAGTCGACAGTGGGTCGAATATGAGGAAGCTAGATACTGCAAGCCTAAGCCAAATAGTTTCTAATATTTCAGTAAATGCACCTACATCAGATTCAAAAAGTTTTTATGAAATACTCGCGAACATATGCAATGCCTCGATGCCAAAAAGGAAGAGCCACCCAAGAGGTAATCCGGTATATTGGTGGTCGCAGGAAATCGCAGACCTCAGAAAGGAATGCACAAGAAAAAGAAGAATCTGCACAAGAAACAACAGAAGACATGAACCAGAAGTGAAACGACAGTTACAAGATAAGTACAAAGAATCGAAAAAACAGTTGAGAAATGCTATAAAAAAAGCCAAGCAGGTCTGCTGAAACAATATCTGTGCAGGTATAAACTCCGATATATGGGGCAATGGATATAAAATAGCTATGAAGAGGATCATTGGCTAGCCTCCGAAACCCCAACTAGCGGCAGATACTATACATAAAGTGGTAAGGCACCTCTTTCCGATACATGAGGAGGTACATTTCGAATGTAGAAAAACCCCTTACTCCCTAGATTTTACGGAGGAAGAACTGAAAATGGCAAATCAGAAGCTAAAAACAAACAAGGCACCAGGTCCAGGAAATATCCCTGCAGAAATTCTGAAATACCTCATTGACAGCAAGACGGACTTAGTTCTAAGATTCTACAACTCACTTGGCGATACAAAATACTTTTCGAAAGAATGGAAGCAGGCCAGACTGGTACTGCTTGACAAAGGTAAAAAAGCACCAGAGGACCCTTCTTCATATCGACCCGTATGTCTCTTAGATGTGGAAGGGAAAGTGTTTGAACGCATAATTTTGTCTAGACTTAAGAAGGAACTGGAACGTACAGGCGGCCTTGCTGAAAGACAGTACGACTTCAGGGAAAAAAGGCAAACCGTGGATGTTATCATAGACGTCATAAAAATTGCAAAACAGGCTTGGGATTTCTCTCCACAGAATAAAAAAATATGCGCTGTGATAACTTTAGACGTAAGGAATGCCTTCAATAGTGCTGCTTGGCAGATAATCTTAAATAAGCTAAGAAATAGAGGAATTAATGAAGACCTACTTGCGTTGATAGCATCATACCTCTCCGAACGAGAAATCATAATCGGATATGAGGGCATTGAGGAAAATATAGAAATAAGTAGCGGTGTTCCGCAGGGTTCGGTTCTTGGCCCTACACTTTGGAATATACTATACGATGATCTGCTTACGATGGACTTGCCAAAAGACATCACCCTTATAGGCTTCGCTGATGACATAGCAATGGTGATTGTGGATAAACAAGAGAAGGGCCTTATGGAAAAAGCAAATCTGGGAATTCTGATGGTGTTAAATTGGATGGAGAATAACTCTCTCAGTCTAGCACCGGAGAAAACAGAAGCTGTGCTGCTTACTGGAAGAACTCGAGTGAGTCCTATATCTTCCAACATTCATGAAAATAAAATCACTCCAAAGCGGTCGGTGAAATATCTAGGTGTATGGTTGGATCCAAAGCTTTCATTCTCAGAACATATACATCGTACGATTGAGGAAGTGGAGAAAACAGTATCTGCCTTGTCCAGTCTTATGCCCAATGTGGGAGGCCCAAAAGCTTCAAAAAGGCGAATCTTAACTTCTGTGGCTCAATCTCAGATCCTCTATGCCGCCCCAGCGTGGTGCGCGGTTACGTATAATAAAAGACTTAAAAGAAAACTAGTTAGCATACAGAGGCTGATGTCGATCAGAGTGGCAAGTGCGTATAGGACAATATCTGCTGAAGCATTGGGAGTGATAGCTGGTATCCCCCCCATTGACCTCTTGATTGAAGAAAGAAAGGCGATTTACGAGGGAGTGGACCGAAACGTTGCACGTACATCCTCAAAGACATGTTGGCAAGAGCGCTGGAAAACTAGTACGAAGGGACGATGGACTTACAAAATAATTCCAGATATCGAAGGGTGGATAAATGGATTCTGTGGCGAAGTCGATTACTTTCTGACGCAAGCAATCTCAGGGCACGGTTGCTTCAAGTCATTCCTTTACAAGAGGAAGAAATCGGACACTGATCGCTGTCAGTACTGTAAGAACGTGGACGACGTAGATCACACGTTGTTCCTTTGTCCCAGATGGGAAGAGATCAGAGCAGGGTACCAAGAAGAGAGAAATAACTTGTTTACCATTGAAAAATTTTCAAGAGACTTAATTGACGGTGAAAATGCATAGAAAAGTTCATATAAAGTAGTAAGAACAATTATCGAGATCAAAGAAAAAGAAATGTACTCAGTGAGCTGAACAGCATACCTGCCACCACATCGAAGTAATGCGAGAGCGGTTCCAATGTGGTGTGTCAGAGGAAACGAGGAGAGGTTTTTAGTCGGTAAGAATCCGACACTACCAGCAACAACATCACTGGTGTCTTATGTAAGATTTTCCTCTCCATTGAAAAAAAAATATATACATATATATATATATATATATATATATATATATATATATATATATAAATATATATAAATATATATATTTATATATATATATATATATATATATATATATATATTGATTGATTATTGCTATTTGTAAAATGCTTTGCATTGATTGGATGAATGAACATATTTTTTTGTTGTAGTGTTTCATTGTGAAAAATTTTACAGTGATGTGGTATAAATGTTTTCTAAATGATTATCGTTTTCTGATTATAGATTCTTCTCGAGCATTCTTTCAAAGTATCTACTCTACAAACACAGTAAAATATTCATACACTGGTAGCCAAGTGATATCTCACCTAGTGCGAACCACTTCTTGAGTACAGTAACATAATTTCATAGTGACAGTCAAGTGACTTCACAAATATTGGAATGTACTTTCTAAGCGCAGCAAAATAATTTTATAAGTACTGTCAGGTGGTTTCATATGTATTGAGGAGTACTTTATAGACACAGCAGAATACTTCACATTGGTGGCAAAGTGACCCTACACTCATTGCCAAGTACTTTATAAACACAGTAGAGTAGTCTTATATTCGCTGCCGAGTAATTTTATACCTATTGCAAAAGTATTTTATCAACACAGCCAAATACTTTCACACTGACAACCAAGTGACTTCCTATGTATTGCAAAGTATGTAGTAAAAATAGCAGTAGTTATTTGAGTAACTAGTGCAAAAAGCGCATATTTGTTGCACGATATATGAAGTTTGTAGCTCGACACGAAGTTGAGAGCTGCAATCATGCTGAGTGCAACAAATATGCTTTTTGCACATGTTACACACAACATTTTTCTTACGATCGAAATAAATATGTTTTTAAATCAAATTTTATTAAACAGGCACAACAAAAATTACTAATAATTCTACTTTTTTGAAGTAATTTCAATTTTGATATCGCAATTAGCGATTGTTAGTGACGGACAAACATCATTTCCTCTGATTTTTGGTTTTATTTTTAGTCGTGGATGTCTCACCATGCAAGTGTTTTTCGAACTAGTGCATGAAACTAAGAAACTTTTGGCACAGTATATAGTCTAAAAAATAGTCACTTTTTGCACGATCGTAGAAAAAATAATTTTATACTGAAAACCAAGTGGATGATATGATCGTAGCAAATATGTTTTATAGTGGGCTAAGTAAGTATGTTTTTATAAAATAACTTTGCTGGGACAGAAAACTGATTGTTGCAAAGTGTTCTTCACTGGAGCAACAGAACACTTCACTGACTCGAATTCAATCAGAGTTTATTGCTATAGTAGCTGAGTTCCTGGCCGTCAGGGTGCAGTACGATAAAAAATAAAGCATTATTAGCAAATAATGAAAACAAAAAACATATATTCCAACATAAATATACGGAAATTCTTGAATCTAATATATTGAAAAGATAATTTTTGGGAATGATTCATAAAAATAAAAATGAGAAATTCATCAATGATAAGGAAGATCAGGCAATCTGCGCAAAATGTATATTTCTATTTTATAAATTCCAATCAATGAATAAAATAAATTGATAATCGTTGCTTGTTTCTTTTATAATAAAAATGTCAACAATTGAAGACGAAAGTATTTGCTTATGACATGTTTTACACTTTTTTTGGTTATGTTTCTGTATACAGCTTGCCGTAGTCTCTTTAAATTTGAAAATTACTTCGAATCTCCATATTTATGTCATTCCCTTTCGTAATGTAGTCTGGAGTATTCATTAAACGCTCCTGGGATATTGCAATTCTCGACAGGGAAAGAAATAATCTTTGATCGTGTTATGCTGCTTTATACAAGAATAGCCCGTTTATTTTATTATTACTATTCATATTGAATCCGACATGAATTCCACTCTGCTGCGTTTATCATTATCATGTGCTTTTATAGCATTCTGTGACTAAATGATTTTAATGAATATCGATATTGCCATAATACATATTTGATTCCGAATCTTTTTTTTTTCTAGTTCATATATTTCATGGCAGATTCATGGGAAAATGAACAAATTGATTGAAGATACGAATAGAACGATACAAAAAGACAGATATAATACAAAAAACGGACTGAATGGACCTGAAATAAAACAAGTACTTGTCCATCCTCAATTATACACAAGCTCGTAGGATAATACCTGTGTCCGTTTGCTAGGATTTACTTAGCTGAATTTGGTAGGAAATTTTCATAGTATAGCAAATATCTCGAATACTTTTGTACCTTGACAGCAAGTGAAATTGAATACAAAGCAAACCAAATGAATTTTGACTACAAACATCAGTTCCAAACTTGTCAACTAAAATTGAAGGGTACAAGGGTGAAATGGCGAATGTTACATGGATTACATAAGCGATAAGTATGTCGTAAAACTAAGTTGTACTCGGAAGATCTTCAGCGTAGCCGAGGACACAGCAACGTCCTAAGGTTTAACCTGGTCGTTATAGACTAAATACTTAGCCAGAGAGGTTGATGTGTATAAGGGACACTGGTCAATTTTTTAACATACTACTAGACTCGGCAATTTGTTTAACCATTCATGCCGCAGTTGCAAGGAACCAAATGGAAAGGAAACGGTAACGTACTAACAAAAGCTCATGAAAAAGTCTCTTGATAGCCTCTTCTTAAACGATGTTATATATCTAGCTATAAGGCGTCCTAAATGTTAGTTAGCATTCCAAACGCCATAAGTTAAGTGAATGAACTCTGTCCTGTAAATTACTTTCAGTATTATTCTGAAGCAGACTGTCTTTCAAAAACGTCTCATAAAAGAAACTTCATTTCTCGGTATATTCAGAAGCTTCTGATTTTCCTTTTGAAAGTTTGTTTAGTTCCTTTTTGACGTGATCACTCAATTTTTACCACTCGTTTTTCTTGCTACGGCCTCTGGAAAAAATGTATGTTAGAATAGTAATAGCACTATCGCTACGAGCATATCTAATAGAGGACAAACGTTATTATTTACTTCATATAGGAGGTACTTGGCCATAATTTATTGAACAATTTTCTTTTTGGTATCTGGCTACTGGAGTGTCTTAGGCAACTAGCTTTCACTCTCCGTATCTCAAAGACTTCTGTATCGGCAGTTAATGAAATTTGTATATCTTTATTGAATACCTTGAACAAGTATCACATGCGTACACCATATGTGAAAAGTTTCGAGAATATCGCTGCAGAATTTTATAATAAATGGGATTCTCTCCACGGTGTTGGAAATGTTGTCTGAAAACACATAAGAATAAAAACCCCATCCAAACCTAGTAGTATATTTCATAACTACAAGCAGTTTTTCTTTATAATAATTTATCAAATTCATCAATATATGAAAATCTTGAATCAGGTACATTGAAATTGCCGGTCGAAACAAAATTGCCAAATTCTGAGCTCAAAGCACATTTTGTCATTATCAGTGATGAAGCATTTCCCTTGCGACAATTTCCTAGAAGTCAGCTAAGGCCAGATACCTTGTAAAGCGTATTGCCCGGGTAAACCCAAAGGAGACAGAGTCCAATTAAATTAACTGTTTTATTTCTGAAAATAATATGTACAACGATAAAAATAAACTAAAATGAAATAATTCAATATTCTATATAATGCTTTGGTACGTGAATATTTCGAAGGTCACGCTTCGTCGATCCGTATCCTGCCGTCCGTTGAAAAGTACTGACGGCCTGAATTGAACCTAGGTCAGCGTTGCCAGATGGTCGAAGTCTAAAAATCGTACGCCGTTGTTAAAATTATTATATCGTATGGATTATCGTACTTACTGACTTTTTATTAGACAAAGGATTTACAAGGTTTCAAAAATAAGATATTTAATTCTTTGTTTTATAACTAAACAAATAAAAATAGAATGAATAATACGTAATAAAACTTAAAAGATAAAAATATTAACACTGTTAGTCAATTAATGTGAAGTAAACTTCTTGGAATTCATCATTACCAGCTCCTACCTTGTACAAATTGGCTGACGTCATAGTTTTAACCATTGCTTCTGTAGGTGTAAAACTGACACAACCCTTTTGCAGTGGAACCGATTGGCGAGAATGCATAATGACATTTGAAGTGTGAGTCACTAACCGGTTCCTGCACTTCGTCTTTATTAAATTGACTTTTGAAAATTGTCTTTCGCAACTTGCATTGGAGTGAAGTAAAGTTAGGACAGACAAAGCAAAGACACTTATAATACAAAATATATGATCACCTTCAAAATCTATAATTTGTCCCACCTTAGAATGAAATTCATCCAGATTTCCAACTCCTGGTGAAGTCTGATATTGTTGAAGTTTCCTCCATTCGTCGTCAATTTGCTGCATCTTTTGTATATCTTGAGGATTACAAATTAGAGGCAATTTGACATTAATGGGAACAAACTGTCGCAAGTTTTAAAACTACTTTTATTTAAAAGGTGGATCTGGCTCCTAACTGGATCTGCAAAATCATATCTTTTTTTTTACTTCCAGGCAAGCAGTAATTAAAAAACGCCTGCATCTTTCGTAATTGTCTTGTTTCAGTTCTGTTTCCAAGTCATTAATACTTTGCATAACACCAATTCCTAAATAAATGTTGTTAATGTTAATAAATTTTGCAGCATTTGGGGATTAATTGTATCAACAGAAGTTTGCCTTACATATTGTGGATCCATATATGCAAACAACAGATCTTTATACATATTAATCATTTCGTTGTGTAAAGTTGTTATCACTACTTTGTCGCTTTGGAGAAATTTATTAATTTCTACAAATTTTGGTAATACCCATTCCAAAAATAAATGAAAAACTTTCATAGCTTTATTATTTAAAGCATTATACACTTCTTCACTGGCAATAATGCGATGTTCCAAATAATTTTGGGTGGAAAAAGTCGAAGGGGTTCCCACTGTTCCAGGATTTTTTTGACTACAGATAATAGTAATAGCCACCTTGTTTGAGCAGAACGTAAAATGTGGAATTCTCTGAACATCGCCAATCGCTTAGCACTATGTTTGGAAAAATTATAAATATCTCTTGCCATAACTTCGCATCTGCGAGACTGACACTCGCAAGCTTCGCTAGCGCACAAATGTAAATAGTGGCAAATGCATTTGTTTATTACAATCCCAGGAATATCATTTTTTAATTTAACGGAGACAGAATTATGTTTTCCGAACATAGTAATACAACGGTCAGATGCGAATCCAATAATATTTTTCAGAGGAATATGTTGTGATTTAAACGCATTTCGGATTTCTGTGTATAACCATTCAGCTGTCGCACCTTCGTTTGCTTTATCCGCTTCTTCTCCACTAAAAATTTGAACACGTTTACAAAATAGTGTGATAATTTTTTCCTCTTTAGGATGAAAAAACCTAACACAAATGCATAATGTTTTGACTGAAGTAATATCTTTAGATTCATCCACAATTATGCTGAATTTTTGTTATTTTGAAATGGTATTCAGATCTTCCTCTGCGCAAGACCCAATGTGTTTTGCCAATTGTGTAGCTTTTGTTTGAAGTAGTTTTATTTGGCTTGCAACTTTTGAGTCTTTGAAACATTCCTTTATCAGATCGGTTAAGTGGTCTGCAACTATAAAGGAAATGTTGTGTTCGGTTAGGAAACCTGTTAGTTTTATTTCAGCTATCTTTACGTTTGAGTCTACTGAAGTCTCCACTTTTTTGAAACTTTCAAGTATCGTCGACTTGGGAAGTGCCTTAACTTTTAAAAGGTGCTTTGCAGATTTCGCATGATTTCTTATTACTGTTAATTCAGCTGTTATTGATGCATTGCAAGCACGGCAACAAGCTTTTTTAGAATCTAAAAAGAAAAGAGAAACAGGTAGTACCTAAATTAGTTAATAATAAATTATGTATTATCTTTTTCATCACACATTAGCCAGCCTCTGAATTCTTTTCTGTACTTTTGTAGCCGGTGTTTTGCCTTTTTTGACTTTCAACAAGTATAACTTTTTTATATTCTGGCCTTGAAGGCCTTGAAGTGGAAGCTTCGGAGTCAGTCATTTTAAAAATCTCTTTATTAAATGAACTTTTCAACACCAAACACTTTCGACTTAATTAAACAGTGAAACGGTGAACAGCACAGCAACGAACAGTAATTAATGACGATTCTATGCGGTGAATTCCGACCGATACAACATCGACTGAATAGTAATTCTGTTCTGCGATTCCCCTAATTTTATTTTGTCTACATTACGTTCGGTCCGGAGTTGCCGCTCCTAATCCGGAGTATCAAAGCAAATTTAGTCTTACCTATTGTTAAATATTCCCCGCGCCTTAAAAATTTTTGTGTATATTACACTGCAGACTAGAGAAAAACAGAAGAGTTTGACACGTCCATACCGTTAATTGAAATTATCGTATATTTCACTATTATCGTACACGTACTATCGTACATTGTGTGGGCGGTTAAAATTATCGTATAAAACGATAATTATCGTACACCTGGCAACGCTTACCTAGGTGGAACTAACACGGTGTGTGTTTCGATTTCGGATATATACTAGTCGGTTGACGTGACTCTCTATGTCCTGTGAAATATACAGCTAACCGGGAGTATCGTTAATAGCTAGTCACTACCCAGCTTAACGAATACTTCTACGTGCAGGGACTATAGTTATTCCAGTGTGTCAATACCAGACCGAAATTATTCTACCAATTAAAGCGATCGTTTATAGCCAGTCAATACCCAGCTTAACGGCGCTTCCCTACGGAGGTACTGCAGAGATTTCAGTGCGTCAGTACCACATCGAAATTCTTCTAATAGTTAGAACAATCGTTCATGTTTCCGTCAATACCAGAAACTAACGGCCGTTCTAATGAGTGACATACAAAGTAAGATCAATACTCCGACTTAGTACAACACTCGGCAGCTGACAGTGTAAGGCGTTTACGGTTGAAGTCAGTACCCTTGACCTACGCTTCGCACTGGAGGCAGCTGAACTTGCAGGAGCAGGATTCCGTGAACCGAGTCGCCTCTTCGTCTGTTGATTCGCATTTTTATATCCATCGTGGTGGTGGTGGTGGTCGTAGTCTCTGTCCCTTCTACCGTCGATTCATCGTGCGCATCCGAAGTGGTGGCTCTGCTGTTCTGGTGGGGTATATCGTCATCGCGGCGATAACTGGTTTTCTGAATGGAGTTTTATAGTAACGCATTTATGTAGTTACAACCTAAAAATCAAATTATAGTTAATACTAGTGCTCGGATGGTTGTGGAATGCTCATTCGGTACATTTTGGCTAAGTTTCGTACCTTTACAAATGTTCAAAATTGTGTATATATTGTGAAGGCTATAATTATGATGCGTATTGTTATATTAGACACGGAAATATACAAATATACATCAACTGATAATATAGATAATGTTCTAGACGTTCTAGAAGTAACAACCAACCATCTTATGCAGCAGTTGATACCAGAAGTACCTTTTCTCAATACTTCAGTGCATAAAAATATTATTTTAGTTTACCCTGTAATCTACTTAGTGAATCACGTAGCGATACAATTTGTTTGATTTGTACCTACTATATCGGTCTAATTACTATTATTTCAAGTTTTTAGTTCAAGTAGTCTGATCCACGGTGAACCACCCTGTAACTATAAATATATACCTATTCATTTGGCGAATTATTTAAAAGTAAAATTATTTCATTTTGGATACACGTACTTGATGATCCAGTACAATCGACTACTGCATCCCAAGATTTGTCTTTTACCAACCGGTTTCTACATTGTTTGTTGAATTTATTCCAAAGGACAGTTCTTTTCTGCAATCCTGAAATCAATTGCTCCATATTCAGAAAGTCGCCCGCTTTGATTTTCTCGCGTCAAAAATCGAATTGATTTGATTTTCTAGCGCATAAAGCGATCGGGAGCGATTGCCCGTCCGCAATGTCTTTTTATCATTTTTTATCAGGCCAACGGGCCAACGCCACGTTTTTAACAGTTTTTTTTTCTACCCACCCGCCCGCGTTTTTCATCTCGCCCCAAGCGCCCGAATTATCCGTTCAATTGGAATGTTATTTATTCAGATCACGAGAATAAGTACTATATCCACAGCATGTTCATTCAGTAAAAGAAAATCTTGTCACAAAAATTAAATAGTTCTGCATAATCAGAAAACATTCTAAACTATTTAAAAAAACAGTTTAAAATAACTTCAAATTACCTTAGATGGCAGTTTTCTATTCTCTGCAATATATTTTGTCCATCACGCTCAACGACGCAGTAGAAAAGACATACTCATCCCGTCCACTGATTTTTTAGTCAAAAAATTAGAAGACTGCCTCAAAATGTTATAAGTATTGTTCTGGCGAATTGGCTCATTCAAGGCCAACAGACTGTTTATAATAATGTAATAAGCATCATATTTGAATTTGAATATTTCCATCACCCATAGAATCGAATATTCAAAATATACAATTATAAGTGGCTCAATACAGCATTGCTTCAATTTCATTGACTAGCTCTGTATGTTTTCAAATATTGTCGAGTATCAATATTCCATTCCCTTCCACTAATCTCAGATTACGAATTTTCCACATCAATGCGCTTATCTTTGTGGATAAAAGAGATAAACATCCTTGGTTTAATTATCTACTTATTGAAAATCATCCATAAAGAACGGAGTTCCATCATAAAATGTCCGAAGCTATTACTACAAGTTGCGGTCACATATTTTTCTGTGGGTTATTGAGGTCGGGTTGGAGATTTAATAGGGCTGTTTGGCTGAAAGAGCCGGTTGAGCTCTAACAATATAGTCGTTTTATTTGGGATTGCTCAATGTGGAGGGATATTGGTGATAATTACTGAAGATACTCTGTGTCTGGAATAACGTCCGATATTTTATATAATTAACATAAGTTTTTGAATAGAAGACGTTCAACGAGAAGATATTTCATTGAACGATGACAGAGGAACCAATAGTAAATAAGTTCTCAATCATTCGCTTTATTTTTATTATACAAGCATATACCCGCACCGTCGGAGTCTTTATTAACTCTATAAATTGTCTACTTATTTTGTATCACCCCTTTACTCTAAATTGAAGAAGTCCTCCATCGTATATGGTTCGGTGTACTCACAGTACATTATTTTGCCAGGATATGTCAACGTCCTGAATTTTGCATAAAAATTTAATTTAGTATATGAAAAACTGGATATCTAGAATAAAGATTCCAGTGGATGAATTAATCAGCAACACGTTTGAGAAGAATATTGCATTCAAATGCAATCAAGATGTGTCATGCTCTGGATGGATATTAACGTGATTACTGAGTAGCTGAAATTACGAAACGGGTCGCTAAAAATCGTCGTTTCAGTTTGGGAGAAACAGCCGCTGAAATTTCTGTGCTTTCACGAATCTATTGGCGCTATTCTAATAGTTCTTTGGACATCGCTTACTACTCGTATATTGTATTGTCCAGCAAGATTATCATTATGAACTAAGTTTTGGCCAAAAACATACATACAGAAATATTATGAACGTTTCACTAAATTTTATCAACAGATTTCAGGCCATACTATCAGTCACTAACTCGGTTTTCATTGGATGGATATTCAAAATAAAAAACGAATTGAAAAATTGGACAATTGTACAGGATAGTTCAGATAAGTAATTTTTTCCATGGTATCGTCTTATACAGTAGAGTGAGTAGCAAAAAATTAATGTTTTTTTAAACGCTCTACGTCGGAAAAGTTGCCTATTGCTTTAAGAAGGAAAATGATGTGAAACTGTTTGAGATCAGTTAACAAATTTTCGCGATTTTCAGCCGTTTATTTCTATTGAAACTATGACACTCTGGTGTTACATGTCTAGTTTATAGCAAGAACAACTAATAAAAAAGTATTTTAGATCATTTTCTGAATGTTTTTTTGCTTGAGCAACATCATTGAAATTGTTAAAAAATGAGAAAATTACATGATTTCACTACTGCTATATGCTTAATTATCTGGTACCATGGAATCGCCTGGCTATAGATATACTGGAATGAGTGTCGTAAAGGCAGCTCATTGCAATGAAGGATCCAAACACTCCACTGTAGGGGACGGCCAATTTGATGTTCGAGTCTTTGGATAACACCACTCCTTTACCCGGTGTTTGTGACAGTGCAATCACACCCTACCACTGCCAGTGAAACAGAATTTTCATATAAATACGTGATAATACTGCGGGCTATAACTGCTGCTGAACTGAATGAGGGAAAAACATGCTTGATATATACTGACCCAGTTTCCTAAACAACAGCAGTAATCACCAAAACAAGGCTCCGGCAACTGATAAGGGAAGTAAAGGAAGCCCAAAGCACCCAAGACCTAGTTATAAAGATACAGACGCACAAGAAGAATGTAAAAAAGAGGATATGGGAAGAAATATATTGATACCGTACTGGTGGAATGAAAGAATAGGGAAATTGAGGACGGACGCAATTCGGGCGAGAAGAAGGGTTACAAGAGCTCATAGTAGAGGAAATGTTGATCAGAGGCTTGAAGAAGAACTAAAAAGTGCAAAGAAAAAACTGAAAAGGGCAATAAACGCATCAAAAAGGGAAAAGTGGAAGATACTATGCAAGGGTATAGACGAAGACGAATGGGGCAACGGATATAAATTAGTGGTAAAAAGCATGAACCTGGAGGCCCCATATAACCTTGCAGACGAGAGGAAGATACAAGTGGCAAGGTGCAATGATCCCAAAAAGACAGTATCGTAAAAAGACATTATCATAGGAAAAAGAGAAAAATTTTCGTAAATAATTGTTTCAATGTTAATAGCGGGCATCGATCTGATTAAAGTCAGGCGAACATACGGAAAGCACGTTTCTATTAAATGTAAATATCGCATTCACATATGCGGAAGGTCATACCTACGGGTAACTGACTCGTGAGATCGCATGCCTCCTATAAATGCAAAGTGTCGATAACTTTCGAGGTGATTCATTGTTATCATTTTGAATGGTACAAATGTATGTATCGTGTAGTTATAATTATTTCTAATAATTCTCAATACATTTATTCCGGTGAGTTTTTAAATGATGTTATTTATTCAGACCCTAAAGAATGGTTACGAGGTAAGTGTTTCTCCAAGATAAATGGTTTTATGGTTAAAGTAGTCTATACGAGGGACACTTGCTAAGTAACCACCACAAAGGCATTTATTCCCAGAGAGACCACTACCCAGCAAACACAAAAACATATTGAATACATATATGTTACACATTCCTTGAAATATAAAAGTCACAGTTATATAAAACTGAAGTCACAACTGGATAATATTTATGTATTGAATGCTGACAAAGGCCGGCACAGCAAGGGGACAATAATGATATAAGAAATACATATTATAAATTATATCTCAAATACTTTCAAATTACTATGTAATGTAAAAATGAGATAATATCTAGAGAATATTTATATAATAAATATCACATAATATAGATGTAACAAAAGTTACCTAGTTTTACTTTTTCCTCGCCCTTTACGTAAAATATTTTATTTCATTGGATCTATGAAAAAATTCAGCGAAATTCTTAATTTATAATAAATTCAGGAAAATCTATTAAAACCTTATTTTTCATAGATGAAATGAAATACAATATTTTTAGTAGTGTTGATGGCCAAAAGATTAAGGAACTAACGTTACTACATTATTCAATACCTACCTTATGAATATTTCAAACTTGAAGTTACTAGTTACTAGAAAAACAGCAAACAGATGCATATAAGCTGTAACGAAGTTATATTTTCAAAGACCGGGCAAAAGCACAATCTCCCGTTTAATATTAAATAAAGCATTCGAACACTGTATTTCTCCGTCCGTATAATCACATCGGTACAATGTAATATAATTTCTCCAACCTGCACCGACAGTCGGCGATACTTACTTCTTCGCACCGTATCCCCAACAAGCCATACCGTAAAGCAGAACGATTCTCAGAATCGTCAGTCTATCCGTAGACTCGATACCTTGCCCGCATACGCAGGTGAGAATTAAATATAAGAGACTTCATTGTGCTCACAAACCCGTTCTCTTTCAGAAAGCCGATACCGTTAGATCGACCGTACCGTCTACCGAGGTGAGTGATATTTCATTTTATACCTTAGGGTATATGGTTCTCGCCCGTATAATCCGATCAGGGCAAGTAAAGGGAGATCGTGTCCGCTACTAGAAAGTTGAGTACTCACACCCTAGTAGCGGCCGTGCTTGGGCCTTTAGCAATCCGATCGAGGGAAACCGTGTCCGCTACTAGAAAGTTGAGAAGTCACATCCTAGTAGTGGCCGTCGCGACTCCGAGATTTCGATACCGCGGAAACCGTATCCCCGAAAGTGGAGCTTTGATTAACCTAGTGGGTCGCTTGCAATCCATAGTAGTTCTGAACGCTTCCGCTAACTGTCCACCGCACCCCCTGGCTTCCGCTAACCGTACACCGTACCCCCGCCCCATTTTTGCTCACGCTTGCATAGCTTTGTTTTACTTACCGTAGTAGTTTACCGTAGGAGAGACCGTTTGAACCGGTAGTATAGTAGTTAGTACTAGTGCTTTTGCCCCGCCTACCGGAATTAGAGGACATTTAGTATAGTTGATTAACTTTTCCGCTATTTGTGTAATAAATACTCTTTGTAAATATGTAACTTTTGGTTTCTCTTCTCTCCAACTCCAATTACCACTAAACCTCCGCAAATAGGTAAGAACGATAAGCAGCTAATACCCAGATTACGAACCCGGGGAGGCAAGTAGAATCTGCCCGACCAGCCGCAACACTCTTGTCACCACCATAAGTGAACCCTGGAGTATTTTAATTCTTCACTGACGCTGCCCTGAGCGAGTGGAGCACACCAGTTTAATAAAGTGGCGCCCTAGGCAACCCGTCACCTGTAGTTAAGGCGTCAACCCATTAAGTAACGACGTAAGAGCGTTACAAAGTACATTTATTTTATTAACATAAAAAAGAGAAATTAAAAACAAAACACCTAATGGAAAAAAATATTGCAATACTAAAAATATTCAAAAATTAAATGATAAAATATAAAATAATAATGCAAAAGAAATAAATAAAGAAATATTCAAAAACAAAACAATAATTAACCATGGAAAATAATCTCTTAGAAGACTTTTCGAGGTCCACTTGTTGGCGAGTGGGCAATATTAAGGGATATTATCCATTGTTTTGAAGGGTTACAGTTTCGCCCTTCTTTTCCCTCTGGAGTCTCTTTACTTAGCCTTATCCACACCAAGGTTAATTGATCAAAATCAGTGAATGTCATATTAAACTGTGTCAGCAACGTTTCTAAAAATGTAGGTATATATTAATAATATTATATTAGAATATCATATAGTAACAATACCTTGAAATAACTTGATTGATTTTAAGTTCCTCATTTCGTAGTTATCTCTATCTCCTAACTATGAGTGAGATGCCTCTACATTATGTATTTCTGGTTCACCGACACCATTGTAAGATTGTACTACGAATTATATATTTTTATCAACAGTAAAAACACAAGAGCTTTTTTTTTATCGGATAAATTTCTCTTTGCAACGAAACAGTTTTGCCAATCACTAATTTTACGAGAAAAACTGACATGATAAAATCGCGACACCGAAGGTGGAGCGATTTTATCTAATGTCAGTTTTTCGAGCAAATTTAGTGATTGGCAAAACTTTGAGTCAAAGAGGAATTTATCTAATAAAAGAAAAGCTCGAGTGTTTTTTGGCAAGATAAATTAACGACAGAATATATGGATGAACAACAACAATAATTGCGACTCATTGTCATTGTGTAAAAGTGACGTCCGCTTACTAGATATTGAGGAAGAGAAGTTTTTATCGCGATAAAAAAGGATGCACCTTTTTTATCGATGGCAAAGTGACAATAACATTTCCAGGTATATGACATTTTAACATTGGAGTTAATTTATCACGGAAAACAATTTCTAAAAAAACTCTATTTTCAAAATATAACTAAAATTATAATACTTGCTATAAAACTAATAATTAAACTGACAATACTAAACAAACGTATCTTAACCACTAAAACCAAACAACAACCTGAATAATATTGGAAATAAAAATATATACTAGAACAAAGCTAACTCTGCATTTCTTATCTTATTTACCGTCATATAATATCATTTATTTATGGTTCTATAACTCCTCCATCCCTAAGATCGAGAAATAATGGAGTTGTTTTTCGATTTTGAATTTGTTTCTTCCAATTCAATGTCTTCTGCCTTGATACTTTCTTTCTTGATTTTTTCTTTCTTGATATTTGCTTTCTTGTTTCTTCTATTACTTCTTCGGAATTTTCGTATGAACCAAAATATTATTATACTTATGCAAATAATTAAAATTATTGAAAATAAACTAATTGTTGTATGTTGCTTTGGAATTATTATTTTTTGAATAGGTTTTATATTTTTAGCAATTTTATTAATTTCTAATAATCCTTCAAAATCTATTTCAGTTAAGTTTGGTGAATTATATGGTTGAATTTCTAAAAACTTTGAATCTAATTTTGGCAATATTATTGCTTTTCCTTTTCTAATTTGGTTGAAAATATTTCTTCTCCAACTTGAACCTTGCAATCTTCTGGAATTCGAATGCATGATGGATGATTAATTTCCAAATATTGATCAGAGGTACATCTTGTTAATATTTTTATCGCTGAATTTGGAATAATTAAAACTTTTTATTTCTGACTTGCTCTATTATAGTTTCTTGAAGGTGAGCATCATTAGCGTAGCAGTTCGTAGGAGAATGGCCGTTTAATTTTTCCATAGTACAATTATCTCTTGTATATCTTGTTGACAGTAATATTTTTCTTCTTACATCGGACACTCTTCTTTTATTGAAATTATTCCTTCCGGAGTTTTTGCCAAGTAAGGTTGTAATGGGATAAATATTTTATGGTTTTGAATGATGGGGTATAAGTGATAAAATTCTGCAGTTTTGGATTTCAGGATGGGTACATGGACAGCAAAAATTATTTTAGACTTTGAAAAAGTTACTTGAGAACCCAAAAATAAATAGTATGTTAAAATATTATTAAATTTCGGAATTTGTTCTTCTTCATATATTGTATGTAAATACTTTATCATTTCTACGATTTCTTGATTTGAAATCACTGAACTATGAATTGAATTTAATTTGGAAAATGTAATGGAATTTTCAATATTGTCAATTAACGTTATTAAACTTTGACAATCCAAGTTAATCTGTGAAATCGTACTATAAAAGGTGCTAAAATTATTTATTAAAGTTATCATTTTACTTTCTATTGATATATGAAATTTTTCCAAATTATCTTGTAATTTCTGTTGATTATGCCACAAGGTAGTTAATGATTTATTATAATGATCGATTAATTTCTTATTTAAAGATATTTGCATATTAACTTCGTGAATTATTTGCTGTGATATATTCATAGCATTATCGTATCTCTCTACATCATCTGAATCAAGAGTACCAAAAAGCCATTTATCAATTTTTCCAAAAGCATTTATAAATCCTCTTTTTGCTGTAACAATTTGCTAAAATTAGTTTTGAATTTTTTAATTACATTTTTCTTGATAAATTATTTTATTAGTTTTTAAAATTATTTTTGAATCTTTGATGATTTCTATTTTCTTATATTTTGGTAATAATTTTTCCCTAATTTTTTGTTTGTATAATAACTTGGAGAAATCTTTATGATTTTGTATATAATGTGACAGTATTAAGTGATCGTTCCGATCAAATGGGTTCATTTGAATCTAAAGAAGGTTATTTAAATCAAATAACTATCATTTTAATCAAAGGTAATCTTGTAACTCATAATAATCCTGATCCTTTAATTATTTCAATAGATCTCAATTTATATTCTAATAGAATGAGTTGTATTTTGTTCTGCATTTCTTCGATATAAAATTACAAATTAACGTGTGTTATCACATCATTTTCTACATTTGCTTTTGACTTTTGGTAAATGATCAATTTCCTTTTGAATTATCGAATCAAGTTCATTAATTTACATTTTGACAAAATGTATAAAATGAAAAATTGAATGTTTCGTATTATTATTTTCAAAATTATTATGATATATATACTCCTATATCTAATTATATTATTGTTTCTAATATCTAATTGTTATGAATAAAATCATCAAACGAAAGAATTGAATATTCCGTATTATTTCTATGAAAATTATTATCATTATCTATATATTTCTATATCTTACTGGTATTATTGTATTGTTATCCATTTAGAGTTCTACTATTGCTAAATAATAAGTATTTAGATTTTTATTATTGTTATAATGATATTAATTCTTATATCTAATCTTATTGTTATTTATTTCTAACTTCGAAAATTATTATTATGGTATTAATCACTATTATATAATTTAATTACATATGTACATAGAATTTCCATATGTATTATGCCATTTGATAACTTCTTGTATTGAGTACCACCTTAATGCAAAGTGTTCCCAATACTTTCTTATAAATTCTTGCAATTCTTGAATATCCTTTCGTCTTCTTATTTTATTTTCATGATCTAGAATTTTCTTGTTTACTCGTACATTTCTTTCTTCATTATATATATTTTCATCTATTTTCTCGTTATCTTCTTCTATTTTCTTATTTCCATCAGCGCTTTTCTTACTTCTATTCTTCTTTATATTTTCATTTATTTTCTCGTTAAATTCTTCTATTTTCTTATTTCTATTCTTCTTTATATTTTCATCTGTTCTCTCGTTAATTCCTTCAATTTTCTTATCTATAGTTCCAGTAATATTTTCGTTTCTTTCATCCATTTCATTATTTATAATTTGATTGTTTCTATCTATCTTCTTGTTGAAGTTTTTATTTTTCTTATCATTTCCATTCACTTGAATTACTTCTATTTCCATGAAAACCTGTATATTTTCATTTGCTTTCATTATCTTTTTATCTATTTTTCTTTTATTTCTTTTTATTTTGAAATCAATGTCATTCAATACAATACTTTTATTTGTTGATTGAATATCAGAAACATAAATTTTATTAATATCATTTTCATTGTTTTCAATTAAATTATTTTCTACACTATTCTCAATATTGAATAAATTTGATAAATCAGGTATTATATATACTTCATTATTTTCAATTTCATTATTTTTCATAACATTATCAATTTTTATTTTAATGTATTCAAACGGTTCTTGAATGTCTTTTTGTCCTGTATAAACGAACGTTTCAAAATTATCTAACGGTTCATTTGAAATAATTTTAATTTCTGCTACCTCGGATTTCTTTTCTGAGGAGCATTCCGAAAATTTTGATTTTGTTCTTGATTGTCATTTTCTTTTGTAATAAAGTAATTTTCATAATCATCTACTAAATCAACTATTTCTTCTATTTCTTCTGTTTTATCATAATCATTGTTTTATAATTCTTTGGATATGAAATTCGGATTTTGATTATTATTTTGGAAATAATTATTATTAGTATTTCTAAATCTATTATTATCATTAATATTATAACCATTATTATTATTATTATTTCGATTTATCTCCTTGGAGATTCCGTAAAATTTCTCGATGTAGTCGACATGGCTCCGGTCTAGGTAAATTATGTACAGGTATCTGGTGTGGCCTGAAAACATTTCGTTTTGGACCAATACTTGCGCATTAGTCGGATAATGTCAAGGTTGTTGTGGTTGTGGCTTTACATTAATTGGTTGGCTTGGAAAGTTCTGTCGTTGTTGGAAACATTGATATTGGTTATAGTTATTTCTAGCATAATTTAAATAGTAATCATTCTGATTTCGATTATTATTATTATTATAATTATTATTAAGTGAATTATAACTTGATGACCTGCAGCTATTGGAATTTTTGAAGGATCTTGGCTCATTCAAATGACCGTATAATCTTCCAAAATTCTCAAATTCTGCTACGTAAGCCATCGCATCCTCTAAAGAATTAGGCTTTTTCAAATGCATATTGTTTTTAAGGACACCGGTACATCCTGAAACAAAGGTGTTCAGTGCCGTCTTATCACAATGATTTATGTTGCATATTTTATCATTTTCAGTAAGCGTAAAGTCATTAATGATTCTCTGGATCATTTTACTTTTTAGCAATTGGAGTCTAGCTCCGAAATCAATTAAATTTTCATTTTCAAATGGCCTTGTTCGTGTTAATTCCTGCACGATGCAGTCCAGATCTCTTTGATCTGAAAAACACTGTTCCAAGGCTTCTTCAATCTTGTGCCATGTGTTTAATTCCATTCGATTACCCACCATGGCTTCAGCTTTTCCTATAAGTTTTTCCTGTATACAATGCAATATATGGTTGTTTATTTCGACGTCATTATATATAGCGTATGTTTCAATTAATTTCTCACACTTGACTATAAACTTATTTAACGTTTAATATTTTCTAATTTTAATTTAAATAAATTCCAATTGAGGGTTTTTACAGTAGCAGTAGCCATTTCGTTTATATTCACAGATGAAATTGAATTCTCAAAATTATTATTAGTTATATTATTTTCTTTCATATTCAATGTATTGAATGTTTCCAATAAATTTTCCAGTTCATTCATAAAATAAATTCGGCAGCAAGTATATATATAATAAAAATTATATCTCTCCTACACTTTTAAAAAAGGTATGGAAAAGTAAAAAAAAAGAAACTTGGCACTTATAATTGATTTGAAGAGCTCCGGTTTCTTCTTTCTTCGTTGATAGTAGATTCTGGAATCTGAAATCGATGTTGAATCACCAAATCGTGAGTTCTTTATACGAAAGATTCTCCACATATTTTACACGACCGCACAGATCGTACTGACTGCGCCAATTATATATTTTTATCACCGAAAACTATTTTTAAAAACACTTTATTTTCAAAATATAACTAAAATTAAAATACTTGCTATAAAACTAATAATTAAACTGACAATACTAAACAAACGTATCTTAACCACTAAAGCCAAACAACAACCTGAATAATAATGGAAATAAATATAGATACTAGAACAAAGCTAACTCTACATTTCTCATCTTATTTACCGTAATATAATATTATTATTTATTAATAGGAATTTCTGGTTCTATAACTTACGTATCGTTCTTCTGTCCTATTGATAAATCATAAGTCTTTCAATTTTTTTCGTTTTAAACAGTTATTTCGCCTGAAATTCATAATTTATATTAATCTACGTATTCGAATATAAATAACTTTCAACAAATAAGTGTTAATTAATCCATTTCAAGATATTTTGTCTTGACTTTTTCTACCTGTAGTCAGAGGATTAAAGATGTGTATTTTATTTGATAGTATCACAAAATCTACTTGAGCAGTGCATAACTGGGCGGCAGTATTTGTTTCGGCATAACGACTCCCTACATAGGGAATTATTGTTAAATTATGTCTAAGGTTGTAAGTGAAAACGAAAATATTATCTTGAAAAGTACTTTAGTAAGATAGGTATAATGTGATTTGTAATTGTTTACAATCTTTTGTAAACGACAGTTGAATGAACGGCTTCATTGGCGATGCCCCTTGCCTGTTGAAAATAATAATAATAATAATAACACTTACATGATGTGTTCTCCGTTCCTCTACAAACAAAACTAAAAACAAACACAGAGACAAAACTAAAGAAAAACCTTTTAAAACGTTATTATACTTGCAGGTATGTGGGTAGATCGACTCGTGACAGTTTAAAGGTTATAATATTGAAGAGCTTTCTTCTTTTTCTTTAGAAAGACACTAGACGAGGTTCGTAAGAAATACATATGAAATATATAAAAAAATTTATATAACAAATTTTACGTAATAAATATATATAAAAAAATGTTCATATTTATGTAGCAGAAATTACATCTTGAATACATATAAAATTAGATATATCCAATATATAAAACATTATATAATATAAATATTGAGAATATATAACACAAATTATATAGATTTTGTTACATAAATACCGTCAAGTTGGGTGATTTGAGACAGTTTCAAAATTCAAAGGACTGTAAAATTGTATTCCAGCAAATTAAAATTATGAAACAAGGACACATTTTTGAGTCTACATACATTCTTCAAAATTGAATAATAGAAATGAGCTAAAATTTATCAGAAAATATTTGTTTTTTGTTTTTTGGGTGTCTCAAGTCAACTTCACAGGGGCGGTGACTTGAGACAGTAATTTGTTTTCATTATAAACTCAAGACGGACCGTCAATTTGCGGACTCGAGACATTAATAGTCTTTTTAGAAACGTAATAGAACATATTGTTCCATGAACACAACTCTTATTTGGAAAAATATGTTCATTTTAAACATTTTACCTTTTTAATACAAAACTAAAGTTTTAGTTCTTAAAAAAATAAGTAGGAACTTCAAAAACTTTGGTAGAAACTAATCTAAATAAAACATAACTCTTAAAAAACAAATAAAAACTCATTTTAACGAAATGAAAAAGGTTTTAAACGATTGTGCCAGATTTTTAAAGTTCAATAGAAAAAGTGAATCTTCCTCGTCGAACAAAAACAGGAACCAGCTTTGACAGAATTTGATTTTTATTAATATCTGTGACGTCCTCAATATCTGGAAATACGTAAATATTTTTTCCTCCGGCTTTATTTCAATAAATTGTCCAATGAATTTCTTCAAAATAACTGGCTTATGGGAAGCCTCATATGAAAATTGCACCAAAATAAAGTCATCAACTTTTAAATTCGAAGGATCAACCATATCCACGTCTTCTTCAAAATCTTCAGGGCTATCATATGACGATTGCGTGGAAAAGGAATCATTACTGTCACAGGAAGAATCTACACTTCTTTTATTTTTCCGAGAAATAATAGGTTTTTCTTTTGATGTTGACGGTGTCAGGTTATTAAATTGAGTAAAATCATGTAGCTCTTCTTCAATTTCTTCCTGGTTTCCATTGTCTCCATTTTCATTCACCGTCTGATCTACTTCTTCTGGAGTAGTATTTTCAACACTCTCTAGACTAGTATTCTCAACACTCTTTCCAGGCTCGATTAGAATTTTTTTTCTTTTCCTCATACCGGTTACTGTTTCCTTCGTATATAGATTGCTTAAAAAGACTTGAAAAGCATTATCTATTGACACTACAAAATTGTTTCCATTATTTGGCTGTTCTAAGCTCGGTGGCAACTTATCTAGTACTTTGTTTCTGTTGATTGGATAAATTCCACTTCCACGGAATCCAGCTATGAGATTTGCTGTTGTCTTGTTGTCTACATCAAGTTGATCCAAACAAGTTTTTAGCAGTCTGGGAAAAGTATCTTTCGGTACTACCCCCCGATGCTTCAATTTCCAATTCAAAAGAACATCTCTCCATGCGCTTTTGAGTGATCTGAAATATGCTACGTCTAAGGGTTGGCAGATGTGGATACTGTTTGGAGGTAGCAGGATAAATCGAATATTATATTCTCTGCATAGGTCAATTACGGATTGTGAAATATGGCTGGCAAGATTGTCGCCTATTTGAGTTTTTGGCGACTCAATGGGGAGTTTTTTAAAATACGGTAACGCCGTAGATTTAAACCAATCCTCGAAAATCGCTTCATTAAACCAGGAGCTCTTTGACCTATTGTATCTAGCACCAGCAGAGCCATTTTCTGTCCACGTTTTATTCAAATTTTCGGCCTTATAAACTATGTAAGGTGGCAAAAGTTAACACGACGCGGATCCTGCAAACATGATGGAATGGCTGCTCCTAGAGTTGTCCATTATACGATGTGCGTGTTTTGCACCTCTTCTGAGAAGTACCTTGATTTTTCCAGGATCGTCAGTTATATTTGTCTCATCATAATTGACCATTGCATTTGGTTCAACCCCTTGCAAACTTACTTCCAGCTTGTCAAAATATTTATTTATTACCTCCCTGTTAACACTTGCCCGTGCCCGTTTTATATTCTCACACCAGCGTTGTGAGAGTATATCCTTATGCCTTTCAATGAACTTTCTCATAAATTCTCTTCCTGGCAAATTCTTTTTAAATTTTGATACCTGTCTACCAGAACTATCTAAATACGACTTAATCAAATATCTTACATCAATAGATGTTAGTGGAAACCTCCAGACACTGGCTAACTGAATGTTATCCACCATCTTCTTTTCTTCCTCTGACGTGAAAACAGTTTGTCCACCTGCCTTTTTCATATGACGTCCTTTTGCTTTTTGATCTATCGTATCCTTTGAAATACCATATTTGCTCTGAAGTTTTCTCAATGAAACACCTCTATTTCTTTCAGCTACTGCAAGTTCTAAATCTTTTTTGTCATATCTTATATAGTTGGCGCCTACTTTTTTTTGTATCGACCCATTTTTTGATACCTGCAAAATGAACACGTATTATTTAAGTAGGGTGACTTGAGACATGTCTCAAATTACCCCTGGGGTGACTTGATACACGTCTCATCTCGCCCCTATAAATCAAATTTTTTTATTTTCTTATATAAATCAAAAAAACTGTTCATGTCAACAAAAATTTATATAGCAATAAATACTTACCATATACACTAACATCAATGTAAAATATGACCATTCCCATAAATTTGTCAGTTTGGACTACATACATAAAGTTTTTTAACATACCTATAAATTTCAGAAACCCTATTCTAACAATAAAATACTAAAACCGCACTTACCTTCTTAATTAACCAGCAAAAACTATGATAACCACTTGCATTGACTTGTCGTGAATGAATACCGCGTGGAAACTGAATTCCAGTACAATCTGCGGCGTTGCCAATACTTCTCAGAAATACCTAAAGTTTTGTCTTAAGTCACCAGGCAGTCTCAAGTCACCCAACTTGACCGTACTAGATAAAAAATATATAAACGTTTTCTGTAAAAATCATTCCTCCCCTGTTATATATTTTTATGTAACATATACATTTGTGTTTGCTGGGTAAGAGAGTACCCGATGGTGGTAGCGAGCGATTTTGATCCTTTCACATCGGACGAACTAGAAGAAGCGAAGAACAGGATAAAAATAGGGAAAGCGCCTGGTCCGGATAGAATAACGCCAGACGAGTTGAAAATAGTGATCGAGGAAATACCAGAAACCATCCTCCGGATAATGAACGATATGCTGAAAGCGCAGGAGTTCCCCACGGAACTGAAAAAAGCAAAACTTACATTAATTTGGAAGAATGCTCTTATATGTACCTTTTGGGGATCACTTAATGTCTGATTTATCTTGGTACTCACGAGCCCACGATAGGTATTTTCCTCAGGGGCCATGAGCACCATCTCTTGTCCACTCAATAAAAAACTACAATTTGGACGTTTAGCGACTTACAGATTTTCGAGTATGAGTTCGTACCTTCTTCCCTAGATTTTTCGTATTTTTATTTCTGCGTCCGTTGATCTTCTGTAATATGGGTCAACTTATATCTGGATCAAATTCAAAATCTATGCTTCTGCTTCATACTTGAATTTGCTGCGTTATAACTTCCGGTGAGCTTGCGTTGATAAATTTGTCAATACTGGCAATTATGAACATTGAATCTTATCAAAGAATTTATCTCCTTTTCCAGGTTCTTTCTCTGCGGCTGAAGTTGATAATTCACTGACTATTGTTTCATTGTAGCTATCAACTCCGTTTAAGCTTTCGCAAATAATCATAGAGTATTCATTGTGTTTCGTTCTGCTTCATAATAATAATAATTCAGCTTTTTTCTATGATCGGGACTAAGTTAACCAACGTTGTCATTTGTTCCCTACATTAATATATCAATTTGGTTTCCCAATTTCATTTCATCAATAAACTGCGAAAACTACACTAAATTATTAAGTCAAACTTCTACTTCCGCCCTCAGTATGCTTGACTAAGTTTGTAAATATTTTTCCCGCACAAATTCAGTTACGAGATACTTCTGTTGAATAAAACTTTATTTCATATCGGGTTTTTATATTCGGTTTAGTATACACTACCGAAATATGTTTTAAAGATTATCAATATGTGGGTCAACTTAAGTTGCAAGCTTATTTTAAGATAAAAATCATTTTGGAGTAAGTCCCAGCTTTTACTGGCATTCGCATATTGCTTCCATGTTCTGGACGACTTGGCCGCAACAGAATTTAATTTTTTCCGTCTATATTTCCGGATTTCATCTCATATATAGTAAACGCTTGCAAAGTTTCATATCAAACTTTATGGTCACTTTTTTATTTTTGTATATATTCTGGAGATAAGCGTTAGAAATTTTTATTGAAAACGACTATGATCTTTGAAGCCATTCCATTTTTAAAGTTAAGACATTTCAGTAGTGTCGAAACTTAACAAAGTTAGGCTAATTTGTAATATGTAAATATTTTTGCAATATTTTTGGAACCACACTCCATATACAAAGCAATTCATTATAAATTATCTACCTCTTATCATTGTTATTATTGTCCATATTAAAAATATGTCTCAAGTGAAATATTACTGGTTTTGTTAATTTGCTATAAAAAGTTAGATAGCGTCTAATTTTTTTTTTAAATCAAGTTAAGTGCTCCGACAGGTATAGCCACTGGCATGGTACATTAGTTATTATCATAATTTAGAAAAGACGTTAACAGTATGATTATTAATTTTTCAAATGAAATTAACTGTTTCTCGATGATTCCACAATATATTGAAAGAAATTTAAAAACTCTTAGAAAATTGACAATTGTTTCGATATAAATATCATCACCAGATTGACAGAAGTTATATTTCATTTGATGCCTCTCTGATGTTTAATAATAATTATTTTGGTTAGACCGAGAAGTGACCTACCTAGTTATTGACTTAATATATGTTAATAGAAAAAGAAGAAGTATATTACAAATATTTAAGCTTAGATATTATTAGCCCTATGGAGATATTCTGGATGTCTTTTTCCAATTAAGATCAGTATAACTGTGCAATGATTGAGAAAACCAGGGTAAACTATATCTGCTAATCTTTACAATTATCACTTAAGAAGATAGTGTGATAAACACGAGATATGACATAGGAAATTTTGAGAACACCGTATATAGATATAATTTTCTTGATTCGAAACAAATTATTATTAAAATAACTGTTGACCTCCGCCAGGAAAGAAGTTGATACAAACATTTTTTTTATAACCAGCAAGGTCGATAAACATTACATCTGGTGTTTTGCCATGCTTCGTTTATCAATAACTATAATCAAACGTTGGAAACTAGAATAATGAAATTTAGAATTAACCTTCACACAAGGGCACAAACGAAACAATTTTAAAATAAATAGCAGGAATTTTGTAAACAGGGGCAGTGAGGTAGTAACCCTCATTAAGTGACCAGCATCAGTACGGCCTACCACTTTACCGTCGACAGTAACATTGTGTAGTTGTGATTTTTGATATTTCAAAAGCGTAAGTTGTTAACGTATAAATATTTTTTTATATACTGTATTAATATTTTTTTTTTGACTTAACTGGGTATCCCAAAAGGAAAAGGAGACCTATATTTTCGGTCATATTGAGTGAGTGCACTATTTACATCTGAGCCCCTCACCTACCGATCAAGTCGAAAATTATAGACATATACAAAAGATATCGTATGTTCGATGATCATTTTTCTTATATGTTTTTTTTTCTGTATTGTGCAAGGATATTCCACTGTACGAGATATCATATTCATTCTATTTAATACCGAAAGTTTTGGTCGATATTTTATCACTTTATATTGTACAGGATCATGATTATTCTATTAGTTTCCGAAAGTTTGTCTGATATATTATTATACCATATTGTACGGAATATTCAACTGTGCGGGATATCACATTTATGCCATTCGATTTCGAAGGTTTGTTGATAATTATCATACGATATTGTACAGGATATACAACTGTGGAAGATATCGCAGTTATACCCTTGGATTCAAAAGTTTGTTGATAATTATTATACGATATTGTACAGGATATACCACTGTGCGGGATATCACATTTATACCCTTCGATTTCAAAAATTTGTTGATAATTATTATAACATATTGTACAGGATGTTCAACTGTACGGGATTTCACATTCATACCATTCAATTACGAAGGGTTGTTCAATAATCATTTTTTCTATATTATACCAAATATTTAACAATACGTGATATCGTACTTTATCTTCCATAATCAGGAAAGACCCCTTTTTTTCGTTGGATTCATTTCTTATACAGGGATAGTCCTATATAAGACGTCCTTTACGGGTGTCACGAGAACGGGTAACTACTTCCAGATTAGGAAAGACGTTTTTCCTTAACTGAATTTTGAATGTAACATACCCGGGCAGTCCCCTACCCCCCCCCCGAGTAACTGTCATTTTATCCAAATCAGGGCTGTATAATTTACTATTGTCTGTAATATATACTTGTACATATTCATCCACCCAGTCTGTTTCCTTTATCAACAACCCTTACCCTCGTACCAACAAGTTAGAACGGGCTAACACGACCTATATTAGAACTCAGGCATGACACATTGTATAAGTCCAAGAGGCCCCACGGAGACCTTGACCGCTAGTGCCAGGCAAACCCCTTCCTTGAGGCAACCCGCAAGGAGGTTTCCGGCTTTAAATTTGTGCCGTAAGGCACTGGTGACAGCACGCTGCAAATATTTCTAGGATATGGGTGTACAGTAGGACCCCTCCGGTCACTACGATCAGAAGAAGAGAAGCCAAAGGAATAATACCGTTTCCAATACCATTGGAATATACCAAACGATCTATTAGTGTGGGGACAGCGGTCACTGGATACACCCCACGGAGATCAGAGGTCTTTATTACACTGGTGACAGCGGTGGGATGAACCATTCTTGGACAACCCCACCCAGGGAAGGTGACAACGGGTGTCCAAACCCATTTTATCTCTGAGAGGTAATAGCGGTTGACTGAAACCACACCCCAAGAGCGGTGGCAAGCGGTTCAGCAGCCATACCCAGGAGGGAAAACGATGGATCACAACCAGGGTCTAGTATAGCGTAACATAGAGCCTTCGGGACCACAGATTTTGCTAGATCAAGACTAGTGGGCGTGGTGAAGAGCCACATCCTGCACGAGGTGTCACTGCCGGCACAAAACACACTGGATCTAGACCAGAGAAGGTAGAAAAAAAATGCATACATCAGATAAATGGCTAAATACCGATCTGAGGTGAACATGCCGAACGGCGTAAGGTGGAATACTTCGGTCAACACAGAGTGACAACGGCGTTTTTCTAACCAGGGTCTGGTAATTGCGCAACACATAGCTTCCACTAGCTCAAGATCAGTGTGCCTGATGAAAAATCACCCGCTGCCCAACATGTAGCACAACACACTGGATCTAGACCAGTCAAGGTCGAAAAATAATCCTACCCATAAATATCGACTGAGTTGATAGCTGCTTCACCCATAAAGTGTGACTAGGTCAATTTTTTTTCACAACTGGTGATAGCGGTTTTCCGGATACAGGGTTGGCAGAGAGATATATATATATATATATATATATATATATATATATATATATATATGTATAAATATAAATATAAATATATATATATATATATATATATATATATATATATATATATATATATATATAATATTTATATATATATATATATATATATATATTATTGTGAAAAAATAATGCTACACACTGTACATATATCTAACACAAGTTAATTGCAACTTAGGATATTAACGAGTATAAAATTATTGAAGGAAAAACTATTTGGGAGTCAAATTTAAACTAAATCAAACTAAATTGAACTAAAGTAATTTATTTGGACTTTATAATGTACCTTGTACATATGTACATGACACCGATATAAGAATTCAAACTATTAAAGAGAAAAGTTTATAAAAATAACATCACCTGTTACGAAATGAATGAGTCCACTCTTCGGGGTGAAATCGTCAATGTTTGTGCATATCTTAAATTCCCATTAGATGCCATCGGACTATTTGGAAGCCCTGGAGGTGTTTCTTGTAATATACCCAAAAGTTGAAATTCCAAATAAAAATATTAGGGTTATAAAATTTTTGACATCTGTTTGAAATATGTGTCAGTTGAGTAGAGCAAGGCCAACAGCTAAAAATTTTAAGAATTAATAATATATATATATGATATAGATATGAATTGTTTGTTTAAAATTGTAAGAAATTATGTTTCATAATTAAAAAGTTAATATATTAAAACATATAATGAAATCCATGAATAAAGAACTATGAGTAATTTTGATTGGTTACAAATATTTTTATGATTTCAATAAACAGAGGGCTAATGAAAAATAAGGTTTCTTGTTTAGAAAAAAGTGGTTGCTTAGGGAGATAAGGGGAGGTTGTTGATTTTTTTTTTGAAAAGAAAAAAGTGGTGGAGCGTTGGTGCTAAGAAAAGCTAAGAGAAACACATTATTTTTCTTTCATAATAATTATAAGACTTGTAAAATTTATAGTTAATATTAAAAAGTGAATAGTGAAACTAATCTAAAACGATTCCTGAACTAAATATTTGATATATACAGTGTAAATATCCTTTACATAATCATAGAAGAAAATACTGAAAGACTTTTCAGTAATGAAGTGATAAAAATGAACTGTGAATCCAGCTTCCCAAAAAGACTAGTGAAACTAACCTTATAAAACGATTCCTGAATTAAATATTCCATGTATACAGTGTAAATATCCTTTACACAATCCCAGAAGAAAACACTAAAAGGCCTTTCAGTAACGAGTTGATTCAAAAGAACTGTGTATCCAGCTTCCCAAGAAATTTTCCAGAACTTCCTAAAATGCAAGAAAAATGAATATTCTTCTATAGAACATTAGTGCAAAACATAAGGTATTTCATAATTTTTTTTAAATGAAAACTTACTTGTAAATATAAAGGAACATTAGGTATTGAATTATATCCGATATTCTTATGTACATATCACAATCGTTCATTTTGTATATGTATTTGTTTTTGTTGAGTACAATTACCAACACAACTTAAACGCATAATAAGTTGCATACGTACATGTATAATTTCATTGGTATGAATTTTGTGTGAAAGACCATCATAGATAAGTTTTATTTCTCTTTATATATCGTAGGCAAGGGAAAATAATGTATTTTTTGATTTTTTTTTACGAGATAAAAAATTCTTTTCTCTCAAATAAATAGAATCATATATCTGTGAATCTTGATTCAGTGTTTTCTTTTGTAAGTTGGCAATACTGTTTAGACAGCATTCACCACTGAAGGTTTCCTTGAGATAAAGTATACAGGACCGCACTACAGGGATTTATAAAAAAAAATATTTAATTTAACAGAATTTTTTTAATATCAAATATTTGGCGCATATAAAATAATAATTACAAGATTCATTATATATATAAAAAGCCCATGAACCCAGATCCTGAGAAGCTGAGTTCTCATATAAAAATTAATAATAAGAAGAGATAAAGGTAAGTGCACTGTGTGGCATTATTGTTGAACAAAATAATTTCTTAAATATACCGGGCGAATTGAATTAAAATTTTATTGATTTTGAAACACAAATAGTAAACCACAATAAAATGTCACTGCAACGTGTGGCAAATGAAATAGAATAAGAATAATCTATTGTGAATATGAAATAGAATAAGAATAATATATTCACAATAATATATATATATATATATATATATATATATATATATATATATATATTTATGATTTCATAATCAATTCTTTTATTTTTATGATTAGGGTAAATGTAATATTTAGTTTCTATTTAATTTATATACAAATGTTGGTTCGGCTAGCTCAAATATATATAGTCTTTACTCCCTTCGAGTTCTGTATTTGAAATACGTTGGTACGCCTAAGTTATGGAACCTATTTTTGTTTATTTTATTTTTTTTATCAGGAAGAAACGACAATGACATACACTCTAATTATATATTTTATAAGAACTATGAAATGAAAATACGAAAAGAAGTATATATATATATATATATATATATATATATATATCAATACAAACAAAATTTAAATTTAATACGATGAAATGAAAAATTATCTCCAACCTAATAAATTTTGAATTAAAATACCCTTATGCTAGAAAATTGAATTTAAATGGCCAAATTAAAATTGTTTTAGTTATTTAATTGGTTAACCAATAAAGTACTCAACACTTACCTGGCACTACCGATGTCTTTTCCTGGAACCAACAATCAATCCTCTACACCAACACTATTAATGTGTCTACCATATACACATACTCTGGAACTTTACACGTAAATTTAAAATTATATTCCAGATATAATTTAAGATGTCATTTTTTTTTTCTTTTCCAATTCAGACTTCAATTAATTTAGAAATATGAACTAATGGTACTGTCTGTTTGTCTTATCAACCCAATACCTTTCTATTCTATGTCTTTTAATCCTATATCTTCTGTACCTTCAATTCACTTCTAAATCTTCTCAATTAACTTCTTCAACTTCATTTACACTTTCTATATACTTTTCTCTACTTATATGAGGACTTTACTTCTATTTTATTATAATTTTAAATTTTTATTTAACTACGTCTCTCTCCAAAATATCATAAAATCATCCTCTCATTTTTTCAAATCAGCAACTCCTATTCTCCCTGTCCGTTGCTATGAACAAAACTCATCATCTCACTAGATTTTTTTTAACAATAATTTACAAATCAGAGGTCTCCATTTAATTTCATATCTTTCTCAACTATTTGATGATATTTAATGTTTTGGTAATTTCCAAAATAATTTAATTTATCTATTTGAAACTCTACTTCTCCAAAAATATCCCTATTTATGAAAAAAACCTCTCATTGTGTAATACTTTTCCATTCTAAATTAGACAAATCTACAAACTGATATTTTTCAAAATATATATAATTCTTTTCAATTTCTATTGAAATTTGGTAACGATTAGTATTTCTCATAAACTTGGCCTAAAATTATATTTACAAAAATTCTTTATGTGTTATATTTCATTGTCGCTTTACGCTTTTCAGAATTATATATAGTTCTATGACAACGAATTCCTGTCGCTGACATTGAACTCTGTGGCGGCGTCAAGCTTCTGTCGCGGAAATTTCATGCTATGAAAGTAAATTTGACATTCCAATCAGTTGACAGTTGTCTGTGTCAGAATAATAATAAACCTCAAAAAATAATGATTCTGCTACTAATTCTTATTAAACATGATGTATTATAACAATATAAATACATGTATTTATTCTTTCAAGGTTTTAGATACTTTTAATGACGTATATGACACATTTACAAGTTACTATATTGTTTAAAGATGGTTTCTGGTCTACAGGTATGAGTTGAATTATTTTATGAAGCCCTGACAATGGTAAATGTTTTGAATATCATTTTAGCATCTCAATATTTACATTAAACAAACGATATCATAGGTACACATTCAATATAAAACCCATTTAAATTTCATTCATATCATGGAAAACAAATAATTCCCTATGTTTTGGCAACATACAACCAAATTCAGCTTGAAACCCTCATACACCAACACCTTCAAACTCCTTTAGATCTTGTGATGAGTTTAAATCCCATTCTCACGTAAACTATTGACCCAGTAGGGCAATATTTTGTATACCGAGTAATAAAGTGATTATTAAACTTTTCTATATTCTTTAAATATTACTGTGTTTGGTAAATAATCAATAGAGTTATCTGATTGATTACTCAATCATATCGTCTCCACTATAATAGGTTATCAATATTCTACGTAGTACACACGTAGGCTAAGAGACAAAATTCAGAAACTCAATGCAATTAAACCCGAATTGTTCGAAAGTAATAATTCAAATAGTGACAAAACTGTGCGAGTGCAAAAAGCGTATGTGACAGTAAAAACATCCCCCAGAAAACACAGAGTTAAAGATAGGTCTAAAAATAAAATTATTAAGCATAAGACAAAAAAAGCCATAAACTTTCCATACCAAACACGGTCACTGGTACAAAAAAAAGTGACTGGGAAAAAAGTGGATCTCGCACCTGTTAGCGAACCACTAACCAGCACTGATATTGCACACTCATTGTCAAAATATACCTCAGAAATCAACAGAATAAAACATAAAACTCGTCAATTGAAATCTAAAAACCAAGATATTCACAAACTAGTATATATTAACGACGAAGATTTAATTAATAACGAGAATAACGCTGAATTAACGTCAGATATTACCAAACCAATAGAAATTCCAAAAAAGTGTCTGGAAACTGTCGATGTCGAAATTTTAACTAAATGTTTAGAATTTACAAATAAACTAAATACAATTGACGAAGATCCAACGAGCGACATTGAAAACTACCAATTAAATCAAAAAAAGGTGCACAGAAATTAAAAACAAGAGTATAGAAATCGCAGACAAGTGTATAGGAAACAAAGAAAAGTGTATAGGAAGTAACGAAAACTGTATAGAATTGACGCCAAAGCCCACAGAACTTGAAACCGAACTCAACGAGGTTAGTTCGGAGCTATCAATACCAAAATATCGTGGAATTAACTTAGAAAAACATCCACCCCTGAAGGAAATTCACTTTCAGTGGTTAATAAAAACTATTTAAAAATTGGGGAAGACACAATTGGGGAACATTCTAGTGACTCTACCAATGATGAAAATCAACAACAAACGATCCAAGTGCAGATACATGCGAATACCTCATGGGCACAAGAGGTAGAAAACGAGAAGCGAGATGTTAACCCCCCAACTAAGGACGCATTTATCTCGCAATATGCACAAATGAACAAAAATAAGGAAATTATTGCGAAAAAGCTAAACATGAATAATGAAGACCTAAACAAAATAATTTCCGTACCGGATACTCAGCAAATGGAAGTGGGAGAAATCACACCACCGGGTTTTGTCAATCCCAAGAAAACGATGAAACTTAACAACGTTTTCAAACAAAATGCACGAAAAATCAAAAATATTGAGACGAGAAATCAATTCAGCTCACTTTCTGATTCCTCCGAGGATGAAGCAATCACAATCCAAACACAACAAAAAAAACGGAAGAAAACGAGATTCCGGAAGTTCAATAATACGGAAGTATCCTCAGAAGAAGGAGCGACACAGGACCAGAAAAGAAAAAAGGAAAAAACATCAACACCGGAAAAAAACTAACCACTCCCCCTTGCCCTCCCATCGTCGTAGATGGCAATGTGAAAAAACATAAAGACATAATTAATGTATTGAAAGGGGAAATTAAAAACAATTTTGAATTAAAATACACCGCAAATTCTACGATAATCTTCACCAAAGATGTCAATGATTTTGAACACCTCAAGAGAATGCTACGTGAAGAAAAAGTTCCATTCCACACTTATAGCCGGAAGGACAAAAAAACGCACGCCTTCGTTCTTAGAGGCCTTGCCGAGGGACTGCAGTTGGATAACATCAAAGATAAGTTAATCAACTCATTTAAAATTAACATCAAAGATATTTATCGTATGACAACAAAGGGACGACCATTATACTTAGTCGTAACTGACTCTAAAATCACACTCGATTACCTGAATAAAACAGTAAGAGTAATCGAACACACTAGAATCCAATGGGAGTATAGAAGACAGACAAAACCAATTATACAATGTCACATATGCCAACTCTGGGGCCACGCAACGTCTAACTGCGGTAGGGCCCCCAGATGTCTAAAATGTGCAGGACAACACTTGACTCCGGAGTGTGGGAAGGACCGATCGTCACCCGCGAAGTGTGCAAATTGCAAGGGCGACCACCCGGCAAACGCGGAGGTTTGCCCAGAATACATGAAAAGAAAAGTATGGTTAGATGAGAAAAAGAATCAACAATCCAAACCTACCCCAGCAAAATTCATCCCGGCACCACCTCCTAAAATCAACCCCTGGCATAAATCCGCCAACGATGCAGAATTCCCCAGTCTCCCCTCCAAGAATACCCCAAGTATAACATCCCAAACCCGAACCTCACAAACAAAAACAATCAATCAGACAAGAATCGCATCAACTACTAGTAGCAACGATCTAAACAAATTTACCGAAGTCAATAATTTATTCAAGGAGCTACAATCATTAGTTAACTTGGACGAGGTATCCAGAGCCGTGACGGATCTGATACAGCAGATGAGACAGGCAACGAACAAGATAGACAAATTCACTATCTACAACAACTTTGTTGCGAATATAGACACTTATGACATCTAGACAGGTAGGTGGAAAACTTGGCTTTCAGAAAAGATACAATCTCAGAATAATTTTTTGTAATGTACAAGGTGTACTCAATAAAATCCACTAAATTCGTCATTTTCTCGACATTCATGAACCAGACATATTCTTTCTAATCGAGACGTTTCTTAAATCTAATAAAAAAGTAAATTTCAGAAACCCCGAATATCGTCTATTTAGACAAGACCGCCCAGACGATGTCAAAGGAGGCGGTATCGCACTATTAATCAAAAAAGGCATAGAATTGAAACTCTTGCAACAATATAACACTTCAATTGAGCATATTCCTATACTTTTCGATAATAAAATCAAAATTGTAGGCACTTACAGCCCTCCTGGAAATAAGCTTCGTGAAGAACATTTCTTTAATATTATAAACACACACAACAAGGTGTTACTTGTAGGAGATCTCAACTGCAAACATCCGCAGTGGGATTACTACACTAAACACCCCAACCCAAACGGAAGTACTCTGCAGAAGTTCTGCGATTTTTCGGATTGTAACATATTTTACACAGACACACCGACACACTTTCCCTACGCAAATCATTCCCCTAGTACCATAGATATAGCAATAGGCAAAAACATTAACAATCTCACAAAAATAAAAACCCTTACAGACTTTAATTCCGATCATGACCCTGTCCTTATACACCTCAAAATTTCCCACCATACACAAACAACACAAAACACACATTACGACTACAAAACAACCAGTTGGATAAAATTCCAAAGTTTTATCAACAGCAATTTAATAATCACTAATAAAATAGAAAATCAAAATCATCTTGTTAACATAATAAATAACTTACAAAATATAATAATAAAAGCCAGAAATATTTCAACCACATTAATAAAGAAACAAATAAAACAAAAAAAATTACCTAATAGCATAACGCAATTAATACTAGAAAAAAACAAAATACGTAAAATATGGCAAAGTACTAGATTACAAGAACATCATCAATTATTAAGATCATATCAAAACCAAATCAATCTTCTAATAACAGAACACAAAAATAATGACTGGACAAAGTTTTTAGAAGGTCTCAAACCGGAGGACAATTCTCTTTGGAAAATTGCCAGAAGGTTTAGAGAATCAAACCGCGACATAAATCAAATTATAGATAACGGACACACAATCACAAACATGACGGAGATCGCAGGGAAATTCGGGGAGTACTTCCAAAACAATTTCATTAACAATACATCACATACACAACAGCATCAAAACATAATTCACACAGTCCACCAACACTCACAATCAATAAATATACCTAACACAAAAGACTTAGTTACTTACACCGAAATATATAACACGATACAAAAATTAAAAAACAAAACTGCCCCCGGCATGGACGGTATACACAACATAATATTAAAGAATCTTCCGAAAAAAGCTATCGTCCAGTTAATTTATATAACAAATTACATTATTAAAACTGGTTATTATCCTGATATGCTCAAGATTTCCAACATCATACCAATTGTCAAAGAAAACAAACAACCCAGTTATGTAGATAGCTATAGGCCAATTTCCCTGCTAAATAATATAGCAAAGGTGATAGACAGGATATTACTTAAAAGACTACAATCTTTTGTAGACAAAAATCACATTATTCCACGAGAGCAATACGGTTTCAGAAGCGGACACAGTACAGTGGCCCAAATAATCAGAGTTATCAACTATATCCGAGAAGGTTTTCAAAATGAACAAAAATCGATTATCACAATTGATGTCCAAAAAGCTTTTGATTCCGTATGGCTCGAGGGGCTTATTTACAAACTAATTAAACTAAAAATCCCAGATTATTTAATAAAAATCTTGCATTCATATCTAAACAATAGAAAATTTTACTCCAAAATACATGACTATACGGCAGGACCGTATAATATAAGGGCTGGAGTTCCGCAGGGCTCTGTATTATCACCTTTGTTATACTCCCTTTTCGTTCATGACCTCCCTACATCCCCAAAATTATTAACTGCTATGTACGCTGACGACACTTGTTTTGTAGAAACTGCAAATAATCAAGAACAAGCACTCAACACGGTACAATCACATATTAACACCAAAATTTCACCCTATTTCAATAAGTATTTTTAAATGAAACTCAAGGTCTCTAGTTAATTCCACAATATAATACAAGTTATTGAAAATTCTATAAAATTGACAATTGTTTCGATAAATCAATATTATCGAAACATTTGTCAATTTTTTAGAATTTTCAATAACTTGTATTATATTGTGGAATTAACTAGAGACCTTGAGTTTCATTTAAAAACACTAATATGAGCATATTCCACGAAGTAAGGGTCGAGACAGTCAATTTCCTTATTTCAATGAACACAAACTAGCTATTAATCCTTCAAAAACCGAGTATTTATTACTCAGAAGAATAGCTAGGAAAGCCGATCCATTTCAATCTCAGCTTTGTGTAAATGGGCACTACATTGCTCCTAGCAATACCCTAAAAAATTTAGGGTATACTATGCAAGGAAATACCTCGGCAAATGCGCACATATCACAACAAATACAAAAGGCTAAGATTGCAATGTGTCGATTATATCCACTCATATGTAAAAACAGTAAACTCACAAGCCAGAACAAAATATTACTTTATAAACAAATCATAAGACCTATACTCACATACGCTGCACCCATTTACTACACAAGCACTAAACATAATTTTCACTCCCTGCAGGTGATACAAAATAAGTGTCTCAGAATGGCACTAAACCATAATGCGGTTTATCCGAAATTACCTAAAACCTCCTGGCTACATGACAAGGCAAATATACCCACTATCAAAGACTTTATCAACAAAATCTCACATAATTTTTATAACTACTGTCTGCCACAAAATCTTCGAAACAAACTCAAAGACGCAAATCGCGCAGAAGGCATCCGAGATAGTGGGTGTAGGCTTCTGCATGGATCGTTAATTATATAATTTGGTTGTTAAATTCCAAACCCATATTCCACAAAGGGAACAAAAGTCTCGCAGTAAACACACCGCGAGGCCTTTGCGCCACGAAACTCAAACTTACTAGAAATTCACATTTATATAACAACAAATCAACGTCAGCCATGTTGCCTTCTCGAAAACTATTACCCCGTATCATTTCGAAACCCAGTTTTTCAGCAGTTTTTCTGGGAAAACCCAAGTCGAAAAGTCGTAGGAGTCAAACTTTCATATGAGGGACAAGGTTGTTGTATAAAGTGAAAATAAACGGATAATGCCATACAGCAAGGAGCCGTGGATTCTTACCAGAGAGAAAAGAGAGTTATTAAAATCGCCAGAACATCGGCATTTGTATATATGTATATATATTATTTTATAACCTCTGCTAATTAGAGAACCAAAAACTGATTAATAAAGACCTTTTAAAAAAAAATAGTTCAAATCCCCTCAAATTCAAATTTAACAGATATTAGCCATGTTAGTAGCTGCTTAAATTTCAATTTCACATCAAATCTTTTTATTCATTAATTTCTTCCATAATAAACTGTTTCTATTCATTCCTTGTAATGTATTAATCTTGACTTGACCTGTCTATTTTATAAATCTACTTGAACAACTATTTACAAATAACTATTATGTAATAATTTAAGTACTTGCAATATTATTTATTATTCATTTAAAAGTAGTAATTATTATCCTATATACAACATTCTACATTCCTCACAATTCATTTATTTATCTCTAGAATCGCTTATAAAATTATTATTTATTTTCTATTTCAGATTTAATTCTAATGTTTTATTTATAATCAGATATTATTATTTATGAATACCATCCTTTGAATGTTATTGTTTGTCTTTTTAATAAATGATTTTGAATTATTAGTCGTATCTATTATTTTAGTTTGTAATATGGGTGCTTTATATAGAGGTATAGTAAAGTTTATTATTCTGGCATACTTATTATCTAATATCTATATCTTTGTTGAAACTAATGGATTTATATACAGTGTACATGTTATTTTTATAGTTCCTTCTTGTCATTTTCATACTTCTAACATTTCAGTCCATGCAAATCCTTTAGCTACTATCAATTCCATCGACACTATTTTCTCATTCCTATTCATTAAATTATTCAGAATTATATAGTATCTATCCTCACAATCTATAATTCCACTCAATTCATCTTCTTTATAATAATCATTATTTTATTTATTTTCAATCTTATTCAACCATATCTTGATTTTGAAAGTCTATTTATCATCCATTAAATCTCAATTTTTCTTCATATTTATTATTGATTTATCTTTATATCTTTCCAGTACACCTGTTCCAATAATTACATTCTATCTGTGTTCATAATTACCATTAGTAAGATATATATAATTGCCATATATTTTTCATTCACCTCTTCATTTTTCTATTATTTTTGCAACTATTTTATCATTTACTAAATTTTAATTCATTTTTCAAATTTGTTAATCATTTTATCATTTAAATTGTTGTAGTTATTAGCCGAATATATATTTACACATCCTAATTTCTATCTATTTGATCAAACGTTTCACTTCTTACAATTCTTTCTATTCATTATCTAATTCATTGTATAATTGAAGGACGTGAGAAAATTTTTTTCCAGTTTCCTTTTCTTATAAATATTAAAAACAATTATTAAACAACATAAAATTATCCTATATTATTTACACACTTCAGTCTCATAATATCACTTATTCCCCCTTCTTATTCATACTATTCATAGTACTTGAAAACATATTCAATAATAAATACTCCTCTTAATTTTCCTGTATGTGGATCTACTAATCTATAGCTGTTCAGGGCATTTTCATTATCTACTTCATATGGACCTTCAAAATATGGGAGTAGCTTGGCACATACATTCTCTTTTCTGATTGGTACTCTCAACGCTTTAACTATCACCATCTCTCCTTCTTTGAAAGTTACCCTATCCTTTTTATTTTCATTTGTTCTCTTAATGTATCGTTCTGCATTTTTCTTCAAATTCCTATTTACCTTTTCTAGTACTTCATCCATTTCCATGTGTCTATCTACTTCCCAATTTCGTTCTGGTGCTTTTCCTGTCATCATATACTCTGGACATTCTTCTGTTACTCCGTGAGGTATTTGATTTAAGTATTTCTCTACTAGTGGTAAATAATTCTCCCATTGTTCCTGATGTCTAGTACATAATATTCTTAAATATTTAATCACTTCTTCAACATATCTTTCTGCTGGATTAGAGGAAGGCTTCCTAATACTAATGGAGTTTAGATTAATACCACTGTTTTTACACATTCTGTTAAATTTTTGGCTTCCAAAGTGGGTAACATGGTCTAATACATTTTCTGGTTTTCCTAGTGTAGTTATAAAATTTTGTACACATTCTTTTGCTATTTTCGTATTGGTTTGCTTGCATGGATATACTTTCACATATTTAGAATAAATATCAATCATGATCAATATGTGTTTATTTCTTTGAATGCTTTCAACTAAATTGGTAATAAAATCCATCGCTACTATTTCTAAAGGTTTATTTGACAATACGGGTTTCGCTATATTCTGATTATGATAGTTCTTTTCCTTCATAAATTGACATAGTTTACACCGTTTACAAATCTCCTTTGCTACAACAATATACTTCTTTGTAAAATAATTTTCTCTATATAACATCCATAATTTTCGTGTTCTAATATGTCCATACTCTTCATGTGAGTCTTGCAAAATTTCTCTTGCTAAATCTTTGGTAATTAGAAAAACTTCCCTATCTTCCAATTTTTTGTACCAAATTCCATCAATTTCTATTCCTTTATTTTTCATATTTTGTTCTAACTTTGTTTGATTCTCTCTTATTTTTTTTATTGAGTACAATCCTTCTTCTTGTTTTCATCTATTAATTCCGATTTTAAATTTTGTACTTTCACATCCTACTTGTGTCTCTCTGCTCAAAATATCCGCTACTATATTCGTTTGACCTGGTATATGTTTTATTTCGAAGTCATATTCTTGGAGTAGCAATATCCATCTATGCACTCTATTGTTTGCATATCGATTCTTCATCATAGCTGTAAGTGCTAAATGATCGCTTTCTAGAATGAACTTTGCTCCCAACAAGAAAAATCTAAATTTAGTTACACCGAAAACTACACTAGCCATTTCTAGTTCTGTGACTGAATATTTTTTTTAAAAATTTTTGGTTACTCTGGATATGAAACTAATTGGAACTTCAACTCCTTGTTGTACCTGCATCAGAACTCCAGCTAGTCCCTCACCTGATGCATCGGTACGTACGATGAAAGGTTTGTCATATTGTGGATGATAAATTTCCAATTGCTGAGTGAACATTTTCTTCAATTGTTTAAAAGCCATATCCCTTTCTCTTGTCCATTCCCATCTAACGTTTTTTTAAAGCAATTCTATCAGTGGAATTTCATATTTACTCAAATCTGGAATTATCCTCTTGTAATAATTTAATATTCCCAAAAACCTTCTTAATATTTTAAGATTCCTTGGTGTTTGAAATTCTAAAATTACCTTGACTCGGTCTAGATCCATTCTAATGCCACTTGTAGTTAAAACATATCCCAAATATATTACTTCCTGTTGATAAAATTTACATTTCCCTAAATTCAATTTTAAACCAGCTAATTCCAATTCCCTCAATATTGTTTCTAAATATTGTTGGTGTAAAATGTCATTTTCCGAGTATACTAAAATGTCGTCCATATAGTGGAGAGTGAATCCTTCATATTTATTTAAAATTGAGTGCAGTGTCCTAACCAGAGCGGCACACGAGCTTTGCAAACCAAAAGGAACCACGCAAAATTGATAGACTACTTCATCAATCATAAATGCAGTATAAGCTCTACTTTTTTAACTAATGGAATGAGCCAAAAACTATGCTTTAGATCTAATTTTGAGAATACTTTTGCCTTAGTTATTCTGCCAAATATTCCCTCTATATTCATAGGGCTTTCATATTGTTTTTTCGTGTGGGTATTAATATTTCTAGCATCCAAACATATCCGTATCTCTCCATTTTTCTTCCTTACGCATGTAACTGCACTTATGTATGGTGAGTCACATCGTTCAATAATTCCTTCTGCTAGCATTTAGTCCGGTTCTTCATACACCGTATTTTTAATTTTATATGGTATAGGGTATGTTTTCACTTTAAAATTCTTTATTTCACTACTCATCTCTAATTTATGCACATACTCCTTAGCTATACACACTTCTTCATTAAATAACCGCTTATGCTTTCCAAGTAAAGTTTTAATTTGTTGTTCTTGTTCTGTTGTCCCCAAATGTTTATATTCTTCCCATTGTAAACCTTTAATTTGATTTAACCAACGAATTTTTTGTGTTTCTATATTTTTCTTATTGCTATTAATAAACGGAATCCTGTCCTCTTTACATTCTAGACATTGATTTTTATAATTAATAATCATTTCATGATTATTCATTTCGTCAGTCCCTAATACTATGTCAAAATTAGGATTTTCTACCACTAACATTTACGATTTATATTTATTAATTCCAATTTGTAATTCAGCAATAAAAGTACTCCTTGTCTCATAAAGTTTTTTATTGTTTTTTATCTTATCCGTTTTTATCATCATAATATCGTTTCCTTCTAAATTTTCAATAATACTTTCATTTATCAATGTAACCTCAGAACCTGTATCCAGAAAAATATTACATGAAATATTTTGTATTTTTCCTTTAACAAAGATTAAATTTATATTTTCATTGTCAACACTATCCCCATTTTCATCAATAAATTCCCTTGGATGCTCATATTTAGCAGAATAAATGATATTATGGACATGGAAGCGATTTAGGCAAAATCCCTATGGTCCTGTCCTGTGACAGTTTCCCCAGGTCTATCATCTTCCCTATTTTGATTATCTCTACTATTTCTTTCATTCTGGCTACAACCTGTATTTTGTCTATTATAATTTCTCTCTTGATTTTGTTGATTATTATTCCTTCTTTCATAACCATTTCTTCCTTCATTATAATTGTTTGTTCCTTCCCCTCTATTCTGTTGCCAGCTTCCATTCCTGTTTCCATTATAGTTTCTTCGTTCGTATCCTCCTTGGTTTCCCCGATCTTCATAGTAATTTCTACGATTACCATTATACCTATTAAAGTTCCTAGCATCTCCATTGTTCTCCCTAAAGTTTCTATTACCCTGTCTATCATTATCATCAGAATGATTTCCTTGATATTGATTTGTCCGATTGTATCCACTCTGATTTGCTACACTCATCTCTAATCTTTGCAGATAACTTGACAAATGTTCCATCCTTTGGATGTTATGCAGAGCCGTGGTCTCTGCCATTTCTTGATTGAAATGCCTAGATATATATAAGACTATTTCTTCCTCTCTCATTTCCGGTTCTAAATATTGTGCTGTGTTGTACAATGTCATAGCGTACATATTCATGTTTCTGTTACGACCATAGTCAAACTTTCCGAAATATAATCTTTCCCGGAAACTCGCCTGTTGAATTTCTCCCCAAAAGTAGTTTAAAAATCTGTTCTCAAAATCCCTTAAATTTTCTATTTTATTTTCCTCGGTACAGAACCATGGTAATGGCATCCCACTTAACATACCCCTGATTACTAATTTCATTTTCGCCAGATCCCTAATATTTTTAACCTTACTTCTCACAATTGTAATAAATACTTTCGGATGAATATGATTAATATTTCCATCATACCTAATTGCTCTATCCACAAAATCTGCTGAAGGTACTACAACTGCCCTTGAATTCTGTTCTAAATTTCCCCCCATTCTCCTCATTTCTTCATTTGTATCTCTCAGCTTCCTATTCATTCCAATATATATATATATATATATATATATATATATATATATATATATATATATATATATATTTACATATAAAACAATTTACGATAGGTTTTAAGGTATAAGATAGTTAAATCAGATTAGAGACACAAATTTATTTATATTTCATAATTCATACATAAGTATACTGTTTAGATTGTCGACTGAAGAAAAAATAAACAAGAAAAAGATCAACTAATTACGTTACTAATCATAACACATCGACAAAATAAAATGCAAGGTCATTGTAGGTAATCAATTTAAAAGAATTGCACCGTTGCAAGGTTTATCCAAGGTGTTATAGAAAGATTTGATTTTGATATCTACAAGGGGAACAAATAAATTATAGTTATTCAAAAAACAGGCAATAGTTGTAAACTCCAAACAAGGAACTCAATTAACAGTCCTAAATGATTGTACAGCTCGGTCAATTAAGAAAAACAAACTAAAGATAAAAACGCAAATGTAGCGTTACCATATGAGTAAGAAACATTATTTTGGTATTTTCAAAAAAAAACATAATTGTCATATACAAATTCGTAAATGATGGATGTTAACAATTGTAATTTTTATAAGATTGTAAAGGTATCGTAAGTGCGCGATAATAAAACGAAAATTCGTTTTTCTGACCTGGGTGAGGCTCGTTATGTGCGGTTTTCAGATAGCAATTACGCTAATTGCTGAAAACTGTTCAAACCCCGAAAAAAAAACATTACGGTAATTTCGCAAAAAGACGTTCAAAAGTGTCCGGAACCCAAGACGACGTACGCCAGTGGAAGCACGAACATACAAGTTATTCAGAGCAACGAAATCAAACTGCAAAAAGTATGGTCATGCCTCATAGATGTAACAAGACTCATGTTTTACTGCGGGATGCACAGCCAAACATCCGCAGCCAACGAAGCAGCAGCAGGAAAATACAGAGCCACAAACAGATAAAAAATAATACAATTGTATCAACAAACAATCTAAACTCCAGTAAAATTTAAAGTTATAGAAGAAGAAGACAAAGGTTTCGCTTCAACACTACAAAAGAGAAACCTACTATCAAAATGTAGCAAACAGAGCACACGAGAATTTTCATTGCTTCGAAGACAAACAAAACCTTCAACCGACAATTCCAGTTCTACTCCAGAATGTCGATCTCATAAATACCAAACTATTATAAATGAAGCAAGCAGACAAATGTGACGTTAGCATGCTATACATAGAAGATTCAGAATAAAGAGAGACATTCTCAAGAATTGAAAATACAATCACCCGCAGAGCAGCCAAGGATATACAATGTCAGATATTTTTGATGCCAAAGAAATCAAAAACCTAGCCGAATCCACCCTGAAACACACTTGGGAATGGTTCACGGAGATAGGTTCAATAATAAGTGGTATAATTGGTATATACTGCACATTTCACCCACTAAAGCACATGATAGGCACGATATTAAATGCAATCCGCATCCAACAAACAGTAGGTCATGGCATCGCACTAGTATGCAGCATATGAGATTCCCTTACGGCATGGGTAATACACTCCCACAACAGAACCCAGAAACAAGACGAAGAGGCGATATAAATGGAGCAGATACAGCATCAGGAGACGAGCCACCCCAGACCGCAACATTGGACAGAGAGAAATCACCCCATGAACGATCTACTGAGCAGCAGTGTCGCGAGTGTCAGTAATCGCGACCTAGGTCAGGGACAAAACAATTAAACTTTCAAGTGAAAGTCAAATCGAACCCGTGAGTAAGGTCAAGTGCTCGTTACGTAAATACAAATCGTGGCCAGAGGTGTCGCAACGCCAAAGCGCACAAAACAAAAAACAATGTGAAGTTCACGTTAATGAACTCGTAGGTAAACAATGTTAATATTATAGTTAGGAGTAAAAAGGTGTTGGACCTGAAACGCAACACTTTTACAAGAGAGGAAGTGGTGTAATAAACATGAGATATGACATAGGAAATTTTAAGGACACCCTATATAGATAAAATTTCTTTGATTCGAAACAAATTAATAATAGAATAACTGTTGACCTCCGCCAGGAAAGAAGTTGATACAAACAATTTTTTTAAAATCAGCAAGATCGATAAACATTACATCTGGTGTTTTGCCATGCTTTGTTTATCAATTACTATAATCAAACGTTGCAAACTAGAATAATGAAATTTGAAATTAACCTTCAGACAAGGGCACAAACGAAACAATTTTAAATAAATAGCGGGAATTTTGAAAACAGAGGCAGTGAGGTAGTAACCCTAATTAAGTGACCAGGCTCAGTACGGCCGGCCACTCACCGACAGTAACATTGTGTAGCTGTGATTTGTGATAATTCGAAAGCGTAAGTTTTTAACGTATAATTATTTTTTTCTATACTGTATTGATATTTTTTTTATTTGACTTAACTGGGTGTCCCAAAGGAAAAGGAGATCTACATTTTCGGTCATATTGAGTGCACTATCTGAGCCCTCACCAACCGATCTAATCAAAAATTATAGGCGTATACAAAAGATATCGTATGTTCGATGATCATTTTTCATATATGTTTTTTTTCTGTATTGTGCAAGGATATTCCACTGTACGAGATATCATATTTATTCTATTTAATTCCGAAAGTTTTGTTCGATATTTTATTACCTTATATTGTACAGGATATCCAAATGCACCAGATATCATAATTATTCTATTAGTTTCCGAAAGTTTGTCTGATATATTATTAGACTATTTTGTACGTGATATTCAACTGTGCGGGATATCATATTCATTACATTCGATTTCAAAGGTTTGTTGATAATTAGTATACGATATTGTACAGGATATACAACTGTGCGGGATATCACATTTATACCCTTCGATTTCAGAAGTTTGTTGATAATTATACATATTGTACAGGATGTTCAACTGTACGGGATTTCACATTCATACCATTCAATTACGAAGGGTTGTTCGATAATCATTTTTTTTATATTATACCAAATATTTAACAATACGTGATATCGTACTTTATCTTCCATAATCAGGAAAGACCCCTTGTACATCGTAACATCCACAATGAAATAAGTATTCGCATCAACATGAAAAATATAGTTTTACTCATTAATTGAATTACAAAAACTGTTTTAGTGGTACAACATGACATTAACGAATTTCATTCAGTTGACATTAAACGTCAAAATTAAAAAATACTTGGCGGTCTGTCATTCTGAATAAAAAGTATTTAGATGTCCGAACACCCCTTTTTTTCGTTGGTTTCATTTCATATACAGGGATAGTCCTATATAAGACGTCATTTACGGGTGTCACGAGAACGGGTAACTACTTCCAGATTAGGAAAGACGTTTTTCCTTAACTGAATTTCTAATGTAACATACCGGGGCGTTTCCCTCCCCCCGAGTAACTGTCATTTTATCCAAATCAAGGCTGTATAATTTACTATTGTTTGTAATATATACTTGTCCATATTTATCCACCCAGTCTGTTTCCTTTATCAACAACCCTTACCCTCGTACCAACAAGTTAGAACGGGCTGACACGTCCTGCATCAGAACTCAGGCTTGGCACATTCTATAAGCCCAAGAGGTTCCACGGAGACCTTGACCGCTCGTGCCAGGCAAATCCCTCCCTTGAGGTAACCCGCAGGGAAATTTGTGCCGAAAGGCACTGGTGACAGCACGCTACAAAGATTTCTAAGATAGGAGTGTACAGTAGGACCCCACCGGTCACTACAATCAGAAGAAAAGAAGCCAAAGGAATAATACCGTTTCCAATACCATTGGAATATACCAAACGATCTATTAGTGTGGGGACAGCGTTCACTGGATACACTCCACGGAGATCAGAGGTCTTTATTACAATAGTTTAAAAGTGGAGAACTCTCTAGATTAATCTGTTCATTGACAACTTGATATTTTGGGTTTCTTGAGTTTCTTCTAATTCCTAATTCTTCAAGGCAATCTGTTTTATGATAAACTATATTATATAACTCCACAATATATTAAAAAACTGGTTAAATTTCTCAAAAATTTTGACAATTGTTTCGATATTGCTATCATCGTCGTTCTGACAGTTACATTTAAGCACGTAAAATAAGTACATTCCACGGAATAAGGGTCGAAGCAGTAAATTGCTTTCTGAAATGGTTCACCGGACAGATATAGAGCCAGTTTTCCACGATTTCTATTTTTTGGTCCTTTCTTTCCGCTGCATAAGTTACATTTTTTACACCATTCTGTAACGTCTTGGCGACAGTTGACCCAGTAGAATCGTTCACGAACTCTGGCTAAGGTTTTCCCAACTCTGTAATGTCCTCCTGAACGATAGCTATGAAGTTCTTCCATCATTTTATGAACAAATGATTTAGACAAGACAAGTTGGTTGATCGTAGATACACCGTCAGAGCTCTCCCACGTCCAATGGAGTACACCGTCACGAAGAAAAAGGGAATTCTATTGAGTCCAGTATATTTTGATCGTTGAACCATACTTGGACACTTCTTGCCAATCGGGTATAACTCCATTTTGTAGCCATGTTCGGACAACTTTCAAGTCTTCATCTTTCTTTTGTAATCTTCTTAGGTTTTCTACTGACCACATGTTTTCGTCCGAGCGGCTTCTTATTGTTGTTGCATGCAGCAATTCTATCTTCTCATCTTTCTTCATTTGCTTATTATTACTTCCTTTTTCTTCAACTCTTTGACAATATCTGTATTGTTGTTGAGTACATGGCCTTCTAGATAGGGTATCCGCATTTCCATGATGGCCACCTTTTCTATAAACTATTTCAAAATTGTACTGCTGAAGTCTTTCTAACCATCTTCCAATATGTCCTTCCGCATTTTTAAAATGTATCAGCCGCTGTACTGCTTTATGGTCGCTTCTGATGATGAAGGTTCTGTCATAAACGTATGTGTGTTACAATTGTTAACATCTATTATCTTGTTACGCAGTAATTTTTCTCCGCTCTTCCCAGGGTCTTACTAAAATAAGCAATTACTTTTTCTTCGCCATCTTGTTACTGCGAAAGGATAGCTCGTATGCCATGTCGTGTAGTGTCGCAGTCGAGAATAAATTGACCTTCTTCTTTAGGGTACGCTGAAACCAATGCAGTGGACAACCTCTTTCTCAATTCAGTATGTGTTGTTTTCGGTAAGTCTGTGTAAAGGTTTGGCTATCTTTCCAAAAATTTTAACAAATTTTCGGTAATATGTACAGAGACACAAAACTTGACGAACTTCATGTTTATCTCTCGGTTTTGGCCAGTCTTGACGCACTGAAATTTTTGCCGGATCAGTTTTCATACCCTCTGCTTACACAACGTGACACAAATATAAACCTTCACGTTGAAAAAAGGAGCATTTCTTGAAATTCAATTTTAAGTTTTCATTTTTCAGTCGGTTCAAAACTTTTTCTAGATTGATTAGATGTTCTTCGAATATGTTTCCCATTATAATGATGATATCTAAATAACACAGACAAATTTTCCATGTCAGTCCATTTAACACCTTTTCCATAAGTGTTCCAAAATTGGCTGGAGCATTGCATGTACCAAATGAAAGTACTTGGAATCGATACAGGCCATTTTCAGCAGAGAACGAGGTTTTATCTCTATCATCGGGATGAACTTCAACTTGCCAGTATCCGCCCCTTAAGTCTAATGTAGTAAACCATTGAGAGCCGGAGAGGGTGTCCAGTGAATCGTCTATATGTGGCAGGTGATGGCCGTCTTTTACAGTAACTTGATTTAATTTGCGATAGTCAACGCAGAGTCTTGCACTTCCATCTTTATTAGTTACTGAAACAACTGGAGAACACCACGATCCATATGATTCTTCAATTATGTTCTCATCCAACATGTCTTGTACTATATTCGCTACATCTTTTGTTTAGCGATTGAAAGTCTTTTTGAGTTTTGACGTATCGGTGGTGCATATTTTGTATTAATTCTATTGTGGACCAAGTTGGTTCGCCCAGTAGATTTTCCTGCTTCGAATAGGCTAAGGTGATTCAAAACAAATTTCTTTGCCTTGCTTGCTTCTTCGAGTGTTAGTTTGTCAAGGACTTTGATTAGTGTCTCTATAAGTTGGTTTTCTACTTCATTCTGTGGCTCTTTTTCGGGTTTGGGATTATCTCATAAATTCACTATGCTCTTCAATAAATCACAATATCCCAACTCGTGATTTTCCTTTAATTCAACTAGTCTCCTAGATGTATTGGCAATGCGAACGGGAATGTGCTGTTTTATTTTTACCAGACATTTGGCTACTATTACGCCATCTTCTGTCGGTTCACGTGGTTCAATAAACCCAATAGTGAGATCTTTAGATTTTTCTTAGAGATGAAATATGACAATGCTTTCTGAATTTTACGAAATTCTTATATCTTCATCAACTATAACTTCCATTTTGTGCATTTGATCATCTTCACCACGGAGGATTACTGCTTCAATGTTGATGGATAAACCCAATAGTCAGATCTTCAGATTTTTCTTTGAGATGAGATATGACAATGCTTTCTGAATTTTACAAGTTCATCTTGCATAATATCTAAACTCAAAACACATTCATCCATAATGTTTGCTACCAAAAATGAGTGAGCTATGACCGCGTTTCCAATTCGAATGGATGCTGTTAGTTGTCCCACAATCGCAGTAGTATGACAAGTTGCCGTTTCCAGCACAAGGCCTTTAGGTGTTCTTGCGTATTTCTTTGTCAACATATCAGGGCGTACAAATGATGTAGTTGCCCCAGTGTACAATAAATTTGCAATCGTGATTTTCATGTTGACCACTAACAGTTAAATGTCGGCCATTTTTAAATACAGAATATGTGCGAATCGTGGAGCTTTCAATGGTTTTAGTCGACGACCGCCCCGAATAGTCGACTTTTAGTAGTTTTCCTGGAGCGCCGATCAGGTGTTGGTGATCGACATTGGTATGGAAATGATCTTCTAGGGTTGTTTCTTGTAGGGCTATGAGCTCTGTTTCTAACTGAGCTCTGCGAGGATGTACGCTGTCTTAATGTTGTCTGTTTATCCTAGTTCCTAACTTGGCTTCGAGATCTTGATTGAACTCTACATGTTCTCTTTCAGATGTCCAATTCTTTTGCAGTTGAAGCATTTCCGGGATTCTGGAATTGGTGTACAACTTTGTAGCGTGTCTTTTAGTTGGTTTTCGATTCTAGCCATAACTTCGGTTAAATTCTCCTCCTCGAAGTTTATTGCTCGTAATATTGGACGTCCGGTTTTGGAAATTGTTTTAACAGCTTCTTGAGCAGAAGTTAATACTTCTTGTAGTATCAGATGGTGGCGTAATCGAAGTGCTTGTTGCATTTCTGTATCTCTTAAACCATCATTGAATGTTTGAACGCTAAATTGTTTTAAAAATTCTTTAGGTGTCTGTGGATGGGCTAAATTCAATAGTCTCTCTATGTCACTACAATTTTCTTGGGGGCTCTCGTCTAACTTTTGAATGCGCTCCTTCAATTGACTTTGGAAAACTCGTTTTAAATATTGCTGTTCATACCTGTTCTCCAAAGCTCTGATAATGACGTCATAGCTAGGGTTGCCTTGGTGTAATAATTGCAGAATGTATGCGGCTTGTCCACGAAGAGCCATTAAAAAGAACGTGGCTTTCTCTTGATCATTCCAACCATTGGCACTAGCTGCTGCTTCAAATTGTCGTCGATATGTCTCCCAAGATTATTGGCCATCATATGTAGAGGGCTTGATAACCTGCTTGAGTCTTAAATTTACTTTTTCAGTTCTGGCACTATTACTAATGAAACTGCTATCATTGGGATTAGCTTCTATTTTCTGTATTAATGCATCTAATTTTTGTCTTAGGTCAAGCTGGTCTGTTTTTAAATCTTCCTTTGTCGTTTTGAAATATTTCCCTACTGTTTTTAAATCTTTTTCTACTATTGTCAAATCTTCCTTAACTGTTTTTATGTCTGTTTTCAGGTCTTCATACAGTGTATCTATTTGGTTATCTAATGGGCTTACTTTGTACAAAAATGTTAGCGGTAACAGCGCTGTAAATTTTCAAGGTCGAGAGATGTTATCGAAATGCTATTCTGTACACTTTTAATGTAACTTACATCGATGTATTTTAACATTTTCGCTGTTAAATTAACGCCGATCAAAACATTGGACGTAAGGAGTGTTTTGACACTGTTTGTCATAAGTTGAATTGTAAATTTTCAAGAAATAAATCAAAATGAACAATATGATCCCGATTTTGGCATACGGTTCACATGAGGCAGATTACCGACGGTAAGTGTGTATATTAGCGATATTGAAACAAAAAAATAAGCCAAATTTTGAGTTTATAATTTGAAATACGTTTTTAGGAATTATATGCGTATAGAAAGGAAAATATTACGTGATTCACAAAATCCGTTTGATATACCGGAAGACCTCTTCATTACCTATTACAGGCTAAACAAAGAAATTATTACCGAATTAATTCGTGACTCAGAGCCACATGCAAAAAATACAGGAAATGCAAGCGCCTTACCATTTGGATTGAAGGTATTACTTCTACTGATATATTAAAATATAAATATTCAATAAGGTTTATATTTGAGCTGTTCACTGCCTTGAGATTCTTTGCAAATGGATCTTACCAAATACCGATAGGCAACTCATGTTGGACCAATATCAGTCAAAGTTCGGTTAGTAGATGTGTAACTGAAATAAGTGAATTGATCGTACAACATTACATGCCCGAAATTATAAAATTTCCATCTACTTTGGAAATGAAAAATAATGTGAAGATTGGGTTAGTAAAAATGGTTATTTGTAGCTATGAAGTTTGTGGTGTAACTTCCAACAAATTTTCGTCATATATATATATTCATTATATTTTATAGATTCAACAACAAGTGGGGGTTGCCAGAAATTGTTGGCGCAATAGATGGCACCCATGTGGAAATTGTTGCACCACCAACTACTGATTTACAGAATCCTCTTTTTGTATTTATTAATAGAGAAGGAAAGCATTCTATAAATGTTATGCTTGTAAGTATTTCAATAATCATAAAAGTTATTTTCTACTTGATAGTTTGAAAGTTTCAGATTCAGAATGTAGAATCTTAGCAGTAAATGCTAGGTTCCTTGGATCGGTTCACGATCCAGCTATATGGTCAAAGTCTAACATCCGGAATTATTTACTGAATGAATATTCCAATGGCCATAGACATTCATTTTTAATTGGTAGGTATACATGAAGTAGATTTCCTTGTTATATTTGAGAAAAAATTTTTAGGTTATAGTGGCTATCCTTTAGAACCATGACATTTAACCACCTACACCAATCCGAATGAAGGGACTCCAGAAGCAGAATTTAATTATCGATTTAAAAGTGCGAGTAATATTATTGAGAGAACTAATGGTATTTTGAAGGCGAGATTCCGATGTCTTTCAAAAGAAAGAATACTTCATCATAAACCTGAAAAAGCCGGAAAGATCATTAACTCTTGTTGTATTTTGCACAACATCGCGATAAATCACAGACTGCCCTCGATGATTTTCTCCTCAATGAAAATCAAGAGGAACAATTATTTGAAGACAATGTTGGTAAGGATTTTAGTTTTAACTCAATTTAGCAGTTCATGAAAACGATTTTGCTTTGTTGCAGGAAATGTACAATACAATGATTTATTGGAAGCTGGCCGAGCAGTTAGGGCATATTATATAAACAGTTTATTGTAATTGTTAAATAAATTTTTATTCGAAAATAACAAACATTGTTTTAATAAGAAAATAAATAAAACTGTTTTATTGACAAAATAAATAATACGGTTATAATAAAATAAATAATATTCTTTGGATATAACTTGAAACAAAATAAGAAATAAAAACAACAAGGTTGACATGCACAAAAAAATTATCAATCATTCATGTTGTGTTCAAACTTATATTTTTGAATTTCAAAATTTAGTTTCTTTCTTTCAATTTGTAATTTTCCAGTCTCTATGACTTTATAAGTTTCTGCCAATTTTTCAATTGAGGCTGCAATATTTTCATTTGGCTTTATGTCTTTATCAAATGCATCCAAAATATTTTTTGCTATCTCATTCAAAGGAGGTGGTCGCCTATGTTCATTTTGATCTTCTTTTTTCTTCCCATTTTGGTTTTTAACATTAAAATTTTCTATATCGGAAATCTGATACAGTGGTCTATTATTTTCATTTAACACTTCATACTCTGTAACATTCGCTTCCAAGTCTGTTGGCTCTACTTGGTCCACAACAAGCATCATTTCACTGGAACTTATTGAAAGCCCACCTTCCTCAACACCTTCAAATCCGGTGACCGTAACCCTTCCCCAAACAGATAAACCCCTATCTTCTAATGATGTTAACTTTAAGTTGTATGGTGGACTTCCACCTGTTGCGTTCCTGCTTATTTGGATTTTCCTGTATTTAGAACGCGTAGAGTTCTTCCAATCATTGAACCTCTGTAAATTAAATCATTTGTAACTTACATACACATTTTTTTAACAAAAATACCCTTTCCCATTCTTCGATAGGCAATTGCGGTCCATTACCAGTTGCATTTAGTTTGTTTACGAGTGATTTCCATTTATTTTCTATGTAATACTCACCAGAGTTGGGTTAATTGTTCCACTTCTAAATACATATTCATTTTCCATTCCATTCAAATATAATTAATATTGTTCATCAGATGTCTTTTTTTTCATTTTTTCGTTTGTCTACAATACAATAGTTAATTGTTTAATAATTTATTTTACTAATTATATTATCTAAGTACCTACTGCTCACATGATGTATTAGCAAATTTATCCATTTTTAATAGAAATGATAAATATTAATAAACCCACTAATGAAGTATCTATACACCTATTACGATAACCTAAAAATTCCTCTTCTTCTGGTATCTTGGCCTCTTGCTTTACAATATTCGACCAATAACCTAAAAATTAGGCAAATTCTACTACCCAACATAATATGTGAAGTTAGCTGCGATGTAATATTGTGCTGTCAATAACTTTTTTACATCGGGTTGTTCGGAATACGATTTTTAACCGCGCTGTTGAGTTTGATTTAACATTGCGATTTTAACTACATCGATGTTAAATTTACAGCTGTTACTGATATTTGTACAGAATATTCCCATAAGGCCGCTATTTTACTCGGACAGTACCTGTAATATTTGCTTCCTCTCCTCCTTCTCCACGTTCCTCTTATTCCTTTTCTTGTTTTCTACGGTTTTCCTCTTGCTCCCTTTCTTACTTTCTTTTCCGTTCTTCTTCCTCATTTTCTTATTTTCTATCTTGTGTTTCTTGCTCCATCATCTGAAGAAACCATGCTGGTACTCAACTTTTAGATTCCATATCGGTGTCGTAATTTGTACTTCTAGTATTGACCATAAATTACTTTACCGCTGTCACCACTAATCTAACTTTCACAACTTCATTCAATTAACACATAAAACTATTGACTGACTGATTCTGTCACAACTGATCTCTATTTATATATAGAAAGAACTTTCCAGAAAGGACTAGAATATTCTGTAATATACTAGTACGTCAATATGGAGCACAATCGAAAAATCTTGGAAATTCTAGAGTGCCACTTTGACAGGTGACTGTGACTATTCCGCCTATTCAGCTCTCTCCCTATTTTTAGTTCAAGCTGTCATTCTGACATTCATTGAACAGGTATAGACCGAAAAAGTGTGACGTCAGAATATGGCCGCTGAGGGAAAACAAATCAATTATTTACCTTATGTCTTATTTTGGCCATTGTAATATTCTAAAAGATTATTCGTTTTTTCATTTGTAGGGTGACACTGCAGTGACTATCAAGTAATTATGCCTTAGTGCTTCGCTCCTGAATTTCCATCATATACTCTATATTTACGACATATCCACTGTTTAAATTGTCTCCACATTCCTTTAACACTTTAATTTCATTACAAAACAGCTCCGCAATGCTCGACAAATTAACGATAGCCAAGTTTAAGCATATTACAAACGTAAAATGAACGTACATAAGTATTTGTTTCCCCTCAGTAACTGTCAGCGGCTATGTTTATGACGTCTCCATCCATTTCCGATACCTCTACTGTTTGCTAAATATGAATCGACAGTAATTTTCCCAATCAATCAATTCGTGACAAAATAATTATTCACACATTTCCAGAAGATCTGATAATTGTATGGATAATTCTTTGTAAGAACTTCTTTTCATTTTAGAATGAATGTTTCCGAAAATATAATTCTGACCATTTTCCGATGGGAGAAGCAACTATGTTCATTACGATATTATTCGAAAGATATGGAATCAGTTCTCCAAAAACTATATATTTTGGTTAATGAAATGATGTGATGTTAATGAGAGGGTAAGCCAAATATCCTTCAATATAACATTTGTTGTAGTTTTGAGGAATCTAACGATGAGAGAAACGACAAAAAGAAGTTTCAATTACAGAGGAGGATTGTTGATGGGAATTTGAAGAGAAAATGTTATACTGAATTGTTCGAACTTTCAACAATGGAACAGGATGTAGATGAGACAGTTAGGAGTTCATGGATGTAGGCTAGTGATTTGCATCGAAAATTGATTAAATTAATAGAGAAAATGAGAAGAATGATCCGGTTCTTCCAAACTACCTCATCTGTGTAATATGAAACTATCAAAATGAAGGTAACCGTCAGTTTTCATATAGGGATCGAGACGGATCTATAGAGGCGCAGCACTTATGCCGAAAGTAGAGCGCCCTGGTGTTAAATAAGAAAAATATTTTGATGTGAACAGTATAATAAACAACCCACAAAATGCAAAAAATTAATAGATCTTTTTATTTTCTTTGCCAGGAAAAATTGTTGGTAAGTAAGATAGGTGTAGGGGATTATCTGATTTTTGATTATTGACAAAATGAGCACTGCAAAATCTAGTATTTTTATTTGGTTCCCAATCCTCCCGATGTTTTCTGAAAGGTAATTAAATAATTTGAAGTGATTCGTTTTGTACAAATGTTTACTTTCTTCCCCTTAATAGTATTTAATTATTTGAACTTATCATATAATATTAATGTCAGCAAACACATAACTAGTTTTTTATTTTATATAATCAATGAAATCGTACAGAAAACAACATTTTATTCTTTCGATAATGATCTATTATTTATGATAAAAGAAAGTTTAGAACTTTTCTAATAGCTGCCCATTTGTAGTATCATACTGATTATACACAATAATAATAATAATAATAATAATAATAATAATAATATCTTTATTGCTTCAAATTGATACAAATCAATATTGCAAGAAATCCGGTACAGTGTCTATAAATAAATACATAGTTCATGCAGCAAAATCACAATGAAAATTAACAATAAAAGAGCGAGAAAAAAAAATAAAAAATTTGTGTAAAACCCAAGCTATTCGTTTATAATAAATGAGCGAATTTCGAGTACGCCAATGAAATAATTCGAAATTTGCTTGATATCCGCCAAAGAAGCAGTATTTAATAAGGCAATGAAATCATCAAAATTATGCAGATTTTTAATAATTTGCACTCTAATACAATCATACATCCTGCATTGATGCACAATATGTTCAAGCGTTTCATTTTGACGCGAGTTGCACAGAGTACAAATTTCTTCTTGATTAATGGTATAAATACTTCCCTTATACGTTATTCTAACCAAAGTTTTCGAACATAAACGGATCTGACAAAATATTCGAACTAATTTAATCGGCAGTTTACTAGTTAGATAATCTGAAAAATAATAGTTAACAAAATGTTTTAATTAGAACATTTTAATTACATATGGGTTTTCACTGCATTTATTCATTTTTGACGTTTCAAGGTCCATGCAGTGTTCAATGAATTTTCGGAGAAACTATAAAATTTCAACTGCGTAGTATTTTTATACAGCATATTTGAACAGCCATGAATACAGAAAGATACTTTTGATGACGACATCACAAACATTTAATATCAGTTTTAAAAAATGAATATTTAAAAACGCTGATTATACAAAACTACTAATACTACTAATAGTGTTTACATCACATTGTTTGTGTTTTTTTCACGGCAGATGGCATGAATGTCATCTTTCTCGGTCCCTATTGAAGTGTGATTGGGAAAAAGTAGCGAAATTCCAATATTACAAATTCCTATACTGAATACACCGAGCCTCGAATCGAAAACTGTGGTTTATTTTTAGTTATTTACGAATATCAAATTATTATGGAGGACAGGAGAATTCGAGAATATTCACTGGTAGAATTAGTTCACTTCTGAACCTTGTTATATTCTTTTCCCTTTAGTAGCTCATCATAAATTTTCGAAACGGGAGATCATAAAACCCAACTAGACAATTACACTTTCAACACGTTAAGAAAATAAAGTTACTTGTTACTTACGATGATTAATGTGGTTTTCACAAACAAAGTAGCAACCGAAGCACACATTATATAACCAATTTTATGAATGAATATCATTCAGCACATTTCACTGATAAACCCTATTGATTTTGCACAAAACTCGAGAAATATTTTCCTTACATATTTTTTTGATTTGATTGTATTTTTTGGTATATTATTGTATATAATATAATTAATTGAATCGTTAGATGCAATACCAAATCTTCGCGACATTTTTAAACCAGTTGTCAGTTTAACGATTAATAAATTTTTAATAAAAAAACACCAAACTGAAAACACAACTTGTAGGGTATTATCGTTGTAATCCAGAGGTTATTGGATGAAATTTGACACATGACTTAAAATTAAATAATTTGATTGGTTACTATATTTAGTAAAAAATTATCGAAATTATACAAGGTAACTTAAATAAATGGATCATTCTGATTGGTTGAAAATTTTCCGAGAAAATAACCAGCGTAATTCAAAATCAAACATAAACAAACACACGGAATTTTCCTCATTAAAAAAAGAGTTTCGAAAATAGAACTGCTTGTTTGAGACTTCTTATTCGGGAAAAATTATACAAGATATTATATCAAACAAGTGTGGCAAAAAATCTTTTTTTTTGGTGTTTTAATTTGAATTTATTCAGAAGCAAGTCATTGTAGACCAGGGTCGATAATTTCTAAAACCAAAAAAAATAATAGTAGGATGAAACCCATCAGAAAAGGAGGGGAATATTATAAAAATGAAAGGAAAAATAATTTACGGGCGATCTGAAGTCGGGAAGGGGATGGGGGTAAAAAACGGTTTTTCTCGATTTTCGGCAAAACTAAAATTCCTATCGAAAAAAGTCGAATGGCAAAGTTGTAGGTAATAAAAAGATCTAAAACTTTTGTATCAACTTTTTTTCACATAACCTCCAAATTTATGTGAAGAATTCAAAAAACCAGGTTTTTGGTTTTTTATTTTTATCTTTTACATAAAATTTTTTTCGAACGAAATTTGGTGAAAACATACGTTTTTATGTCCCAAATACGCTGTAATTTATTTGATTAAAAATATTTATTTTTTCACATTATTTTGAATTAATATCGAAAAAACACCCTAATTTTCAATCGAAAACTCACGCGTCCAAATATCAGCTTTTTTCAAAAAGTTGGTATGTTTTCTGTTCGTTGAAATCTCTACTTTCCGATGGCGAGAAAAAAATATATGTTACTATAGTAAATCTTCTCAGAAAATGCAAAAAATCAGAAAAACTCGAATTCAAATTTTTTTTAATTAATATAAATAATTTCATCTAAAAAATGTGATTGCTGCAATTTGTTTCAATTGAAAAGTCGATTTATTTAATACTAATTACATTTATGTCATAGAAAATCTCATTAGATATAAATATAAATGTAAATCGTACAATTAAATGTAGATACTTTATTCTGATTACGTTATTCATTACAATATTTTTAAACACATTAATCTTATCATTCATAAATACCTTATATTCAATTCTAATCACTTATCCATTAGTTTCTGTCTTTTTGATGGCATTTCTTCATCGTTAGATTCGTCAAACATCTCCGATTCTAGTAGATCTTCGAAATCTTCATGACTATCACCTTCTTCCTCTCCAACATTATTTCCAGACTGCGTTGGTTCTTCATCCACAATTTCTTCTAAATCATTAACTTCCTCGTAGGTTTCTTCCTCAATATTGGAGCAATTTTCAGAACCATGACAGTTTGAACATAAATTTGTGCATTTTAAACCATGTTTTCGGCAACCACATTTTAAACTGTTACATCCAGTTACACAGCTGCAGCAAATAGTTTTGAGCAATATTTCCGGAATTTATTCTTTTTGTGTAAATTTGGGCATAATTCCACGTTGATATTACTTCCAGCCCCAATCTGTTGCTGTTAGTTCGTTACCCAACCAAGTTTGAAGCTGATAATATGCCCTGTAACAATGTTGTTCTGCTGCTCCTTCTGCGAGTGGGAGGTTTGCCAAAACGAAAGATGATTTAATTTTTGCTAATTGATATTTTTGAAACCTCAATTGATTCAGTGTAATTTTTTCCTTTTTACATTTATAAATAGACTTGATTATTTGTAATCCATTTTTTTATTTCTTCTTTACTCGCATCTTTCTTATAAAAAACATTGGCCAAATTTGACAAATTTTCATCGTCTAATAATGAATCGACGATACTTCTCTTATCTTTTGCGGCAGATCCAGATGTTGTATCGCAACCAGGAAAACAATGCAGAAATGCAACAATGTTTCTTAATGATTCATGTTTGAAACTATGTGAAAAATAGGTCTTTTACATTTTCAGAACCTGGTTTGACAAAAAAAATTTCATGATTATATGAATTTAACTGATTTAAAAGGACCAAAAGATCAATATCTTGGCCCACAACAATTACAGTTTTATTAGTACTCATTGCAACTTGTATCGCGGTTTCAATTATGTCAGCATCAGCATCTTCTTCTACTTGGTTGCAGGAAAATCCTCGTGACTATAATCTTTTCATCAAAGTTTTTTTTATGTTATCCTTATTTTTCTCGTTAGATAGAAATTTTTCTTGCAAAAAAGGTATTTTTGTATGATTTTGATAATCGAACTCTGGAATATTGTCTGAGGTTTTCCTACGACTACGTTCTCTTCTTTCAGTTGAAGTAGCTGCTGGTACTGTTGTGACACTAACTGATTTTTTAATTTCGGGATAACCATCAAAGACAATATAGCTGCTTACTGCGTAACGTTTTTCTGCATACCGCAAATATTTATTCATTATCTCTTCTACCGTTTCATTTTTTTGCCAAATTACTTTGTGCAGTAAAAATCGACCGTCAACGACATGCACTACACCGTCAGAAAGCGTTGGTGCATTCGCACTCACAAATAAATCGTAAAGTTGAGATTTAACATTTTTCCTGAGACCATTTTCTGTAAAAAGTGACAATGGAAAAGGTGCAATCTCATATTGTAAATAAGTTTCCATATCTTTTTTACTGTCGATATTTCACACCTCTAATACTGGTTAGGCTAACGGTTGTAACAGCTGCTACGAAATAGTAGGTATGTATGTAGTAAGAGCCAGAGCCGCCTAGCCCCTTCCCCACTTCTCCATGAAATATCTTTTGATGGCTACTATTTTTCGTAGGTCACTCAGGTATATGATTTATCTTGAAATAGTTATAACTAGACATCTACGCATATCATTTAAAGAAGATTCGACAACTTTCTCCAAATATTGTAGATGTCTTATTAAATATTAATTTTATTAACTTATTTGTTTGTTAATTATAGTAGTATATTTTTATTTGGAATTTTTGTATCAATGTAACATGTTATCTAATGTTTTTCGAGTAATTAAAGTGTTAATTTTAATAAATAGCTCAAAATTTTTTATAATAATTAAAAAAAATTAATTTGAATTCGAGTTTTTTCGATTTTTAGCATTTTCTGAGAAGATTTACTATAGTAACATATATTATTTTTCCACCATCGGAAAGTAGAGATTTCATCAAACAGAAAACATACCAACTTTTTCAAAAAAGCTGATACTTTGACGGGTGAGTTTTCGATTGAAAATTAGGGTGTTTTTTCGATATTAATTCAAAATAAGGTGAAAAAATAAATGAATATTTTTAATAAAATTTCGTTAAAAAAAGTTTTTTTGTAAAAGAAAAATAAAAAACCAAAAAATTTGTTTTTTGAATTTTTCACATACATTTTGAGGTTATTTGAAAAAAGTGTGAATACAAAAGTTTTAGATCTTTTTATTACCTACAACTTTGCCATTCGACTTTTTTCGATAGGACTTTTAGTTTTGCCGGAAATCGAGAAAAACCGTTTTTTACCCTTAAAAACTCACCCCCATCCCCTTCCCGACCTCAGATCGCCCGTAAATTATTTTTCCTTTCATTTTTAAAATATTCCCCTCCTTTTCCAATGGGTTTCATCCTACTATTATTTTTTTTCACTTTTTATTATTTTTAAAGGCTTCTACCCTGGTCTATAGTGCCACTCTGTCTTCTACTTACTAGCACATATTGGATAGCGATTTTTTACAATCCTCAACGTATCTGCAATTTACTGTTACTACTTTTCATCATTATAATCATATTTACCGTGAAATCAGCATATTTTATGAAATATTACATACTGATATTATTTATTGATTGACGTCATGTGTAATAATGGCAAGAATCGGTTTCCATTCACAAAGCTACAATAGAAAATGTAAATATTGAACACACATGCATGTTACAATTTTGAATCAATTCTGAGAAATATTGAGAATGGAGCAATATTGTAGAGTGTATTTTCGAAATAAATCTTCATAACAGGTAGGTTTCAAATAAAGATTAGTTATTTAGAAAATTATACCGACTGATTCCAATTTAAAACAGCTTCGATTTCAATCAATCAATTTATTGGAAACCATCAATATTAATCAGGTTGGAGCATCTGGTAAAGACAAATTCGTTTCTATGATGCCTCATTACGCAAAATAAATCTCTAAAATGAAAATGTCTTCATAATACTTCAATTTATCAAAAGTTAGGAAGATTATTGGAGTATGCGTCGGTATTGAGCTGGCAATCAATTTTTCTTCTTGCTTTCTTATCACGTTATTTAGTGAAGTGGGCAATTTTTCATAAAAATTTCATTCATTTTCTCAGGTCGAATAGAAGGGAAAAGGCATGAAGAATATGTTCCTTGTTCCGACATGACGGACGGGAAAAACGCATTCTTAATTTTCGAATAATATGTAGCAGATGTCAAAATATGTTCAAACTCCTCTACAGATCTTATTGGATTGAATACAAGTGGACAATTCGAATTATACGCCTAATTTGAGAAATAATCAAATATTTGTTATGATAGAAATAACTAAATCACCACAAATACACCTGCGATCAAAGTTTCCAAATACATTTCAAACAATGCTCCATTCTATACAGAGTGATTCATACGTGGATGAGCATAGTAGGAGTGGATAGAAGACATCTAAATGTGGGTATTTCGTTTCTATTAACAAAGAAACCTAGTCATTTATAATTTTCAGTCAATCAAAGGTTGGATGAAGAAAATCACTGTAAATGTATTCACATATTGTGAATGAGTAGAGGAAATTGATTTGGAATGAAATTATACGGTAAGTACACATTCATACAAGGATATACCTGGTATTAATCATTAGAAAAGTCCACTTGGAGACAGAGAGAAAGAGTGAGAGACACAGTTAGTTTTAAGATTTTTTAGAAAGTCGGGCCCAGTTATAGGATAGATTTCCTCTGTAGGGCTGAGGTTGGGTGTATTTTCTTGGGTCAGATCTTTTCCCTCGGTGAGGCGTGTGATTGGTAGGTGCGAGAGTGTATGGTAATGTTGAATGGCGTGTTGGAGTGCATTACGGAGAAGCGAGATTTGAATTAGAATTATATAAATGTTTTCGGAGTAATGAAATAAACCATCATATTAGAGAAAGAAAGAGAGGGCGGGTACAGTTGTGGCAGAATTATTCCCCGTCGTTGGCAATTCGGCTCATAAACGAATTTACCATGTTACAGCAAAACTTGCAATACCGAAGAGCGGGTGGTCTTCGCTGGATTAAGTGGAAGTTTCCTGAGAATAATAAAAGTGAAGTGGGCACCTCTGTCTGTACTAGTGATAGTGCAGTTGTGTCTATTAGATGGCGGAAGGTTTGAGCTTGAGAAAATGGGATGTCATTCATGATAGTTATGGCTATGATTTCAGTAAGGATTTTGGTATCTGTGGGGAGGTTGTGAGGAACTTTTTGTTTCTCCAGTGTGACTGGAGAGGTTTCTTGGGAGGTTTTGGAAATTTGTGGGAGGTTTTGGAAATCGCTAGTCTGTTGAGACAGTGACGGTGATATGCGGAGTTTGGAATACCGCAATATTTACTGGTTGGGGTGGTGGATTTTTGGCATTTTCCTTGGCGGTGGCCAAATTGACAGCAGGAAAGACATATCGGTTTTGATCTGCAGGATACGGCCGAGCGTATGGGTGTCTGGGTGCAGTGGTTGTGATATTTCAGGACGAGAGGTACAGGATTCGTAATTGAGGGCCCACCGATTTTTTAGGAATGGAAAATTTAGGTTTTGGAGGATTTCTACAAATTCTTTTGTGGTAATGGAAACGTCGACATTCCTGCAGACGAGTGAGAAGTGTTTGTGTTCTAGTGAGGCAAGGCAGACGATAAGTGTAGTTGATGATGTGTAGTGTAATATTGACTTCTCCGTTGGAGTATTGGATTTTTTAAGGAGGGAAGCGTATTCTATTTTGGTAGAGGTTTTGAGTAAAGCGATTTACTTAAAATTGGTTTTTATGAATATAATCTGACCATGGAGGATTTTTTGGGTGTTGAAGAGGGTCCATAGAGCCTTTTGGGTAGATTTTTTTGGAGACGGTTTTTGACGTTTATAGCTTGTATATGGGGAAGATTCATCGTTGAGAGTTGTGTGGGACATTGGGTTCTTTTCTTTGGGGTTGTCATAAAAGGGTGAATTCCGCGTCGGGTTGGGAGGGTTGTCGGGCAACTGAAGGTGTGGGAGAGTAAGATATTACTGAGAAAGCGTTCTATCTATGGGGCAGGACTAATAAGTAGTGTTTATGGAGTTTTGGAATTTTGAAAGAGTTCTTGGAGTTATTGGAGGATGGAAAATCATCTTGTAACATCTTCGATGAGATAATCTCCTTTCTCATTGGATTGTTATACTGCTACGATAATTTCCTGAAGTTTTTTGTATTGTCTATCACGCTCTCGTTGATATTTGGTTGTAAATTTGAGGGATTTGGATTTTTTTGCAGTTATTGGGAGGTAGGGGTGGGAATTCTTGTTTGGTGGTGGTGAGTGTAGTGATGATTTTGCAACTAAGTGGTCGAGTATTTTGCGGGTCATCGGACTCATTGCCGCAGTACCAGTTAAAGTTTCCTTCACTTACTAGCTCACCTCTCGGGTTTGTCATGTTCACATGAGTAGTGGCTACATGCCAATTAATCGGTAATCGGCAGATAGAGCGATTCGGTTGTATTGGAACCTCAAAGTTTAGACAATTCTCAAAAAGTCGGTTTTGAGGGAAACAGTTTCAGGAAACGCTCATCTTAGTAGGTTTGAATGCTCTATTGTTCTGATCAGGACAACAGAGCGGTGTGGGTTGGCTGCGACTCAACTGAAGTTTCATTAAGTCAACGATATCTTCGCAGGCGACCAACTTGCCGGCAGATTCTGTCTAAAATTATGTGTGGTAAACAGTGACCAAAACATCTCGAGTGAGATTTATACAGTCTTCTTCAAGTACGGGAGTCGAATTATATATGCGGTCGCGTCCACTTGGAAATTATTTTTATCCTTTGCCCTCTGACCTCTAAACTGTCACGAATTTTAAGCAATGCGATTCAGTTTGTTGAAACTGTTTTATTTTGTCACAGATGAGGTGGAAGATTTAATCCACTTTGGCCAACTATCAACCTATTCAACTGCATTTGACATTGCCACATGGCCCGTAATCGGCGGAGAGAGCATTTCGATTGTATTGGGCTGAGATGGCTTGTGTCAGATCAGCTAAACAGGATGTTATTGACGAGGTCACTGATCTCCGCACAGAGCGCTTCGGTGGTTTCCCTTTGAGGCAAATGACTGAGATAAACTCTTTTGTCGAAGAACTAACGTAATGCTTGCAAACAATTACAGGCCTGGCCTGCAAGGTTACCAAAAGAATAAGTAGGCGCACTCCTTGGTGTTCTGAACACCTTCCAAATAAGAAGCGCACAGTCGCTAGGCTGCGCAAGCAGTATCAACGTCTCAAACGTAGAGACTTAGAGTGGAGGGGGGTACACCGACAATTCGTCGATGCAAGAGGAGCATATATGGAGGAGATGAAGAAAGCGAAGCTCACCTCGCGGATGTCGTTTGTGGATGAAGATCTGCAGAACGACCCCTGGGGAATAGTTTATAAATTAGCGGCAAATAAGATAAAAACCAGTACCAATGTGCGACGCTCCGACGGCTCTTTGACTACTCTAGTTCAGGATAAGCTTGAGAAAATTCTGAGCAATCTCATGCCAGAAGATAATATCAATAACGAGAATCAATACCATACTGAAGTAAGAGAGGCCGCGAGACTAAGCACTGGGGATGTACATACCATAGTTATCTTTGGTAAAGAAGACCTCGACGAAGCAGTCTCAAGAATCAAGCCATACAAGGCTCCCGGTATTGACAAAATACACGGCAAAATAGTTGTTATGTGCTATCAGCACATTAAAACTTACCTTCTTCAGCTTTATAATGATTGCCTGGCTTCAGGCTATTTCCCGAACAAATGGAAGATAGGCAACCTTGTTACTATTCTTAAATCACCCGATCGATATCCCAGGGATCTCCAAGCACTCCGGCCAACTACTTTACTTTAGGAACTGGCAAAATTCTTCAACGACTTATCTTGAATAAAATTTTCTCGCTTCATTGTGAGCGCACTTTCTTCAGTAACATGCAATATGGCTTTCGTAAAGCGCGGTCTACCGTTCAAGCAGTGTCTACGTGAACTTCACATATGAGGCAAGCACAGAAACACAGTCTAGTCCCATTTGTCGATATAGCGGGAGCCTTCGACAACCTGTGGTGGCCGAGCGTTATTAAACAACTTGACAGGAATCAGGTACCCGGCTCGATTATGTATCTCATGAAAAGCTATTTGAATGACAGGAAGGTTAGATACCAGGCCACTTACACTGTAACAGAAAAGCGGCGCACAAAAGGTTGTCCCCAGGGGTCAGTACTGGGTCCATTTCTGTGGAATCTGGTGATGAATACATTTCTCGAGATTGAGTGGCCGAATGGAGTGAGAGTGATTGCGTATGCGGATGATGTTGCGATATCCATCCACGCTGATAATACAGGCGAATTGGAAAGTGCATGGGTACTCTGGTGGAATGGGCGCTACAAAACAAATTAATCATATCAAAAGAGAAAACCAAATACGTTGTATTTTCGAACTTATCTCGCAATAGAAATCCAGTGGTTAGGATGCAAGAGAACCCCATACGCAGAGTAACGCACATGAAGTACCTAGGGATAATACTTGATGATAAAGTGCACTACGGGGAGCACATTATGTACATCAACGAAAAAGTAAGAAACATATTCCAAGTTCTAAGGAGGGTTACCTATAGAAACTGGGGCAAAATCGAAAGATTACAGGAACCGATGAAAACAATTTATCTGCACGCAATCACTCCCATCCTTTAGTATGGGATTGCAATATGGGGACATAGAGTAGCAAGAGTGGTAAACAAAAGATTATTTCGCACTACACAAGCTATATGTTTAAGAGCAATGCTAGGCGCATAGCGTTCAACGCCTAGAGAGTCTCTGTGCATTTTGTCACAAATACCACCACTTTACCTGCACCTTCAGCAAATGGGGGCATTGGCAGCGCTAAAGAAGACTGGGAACGCGTATCTTCTTGGTACAAGAATAAACAGCGTACTCAGATATTGGACGGTGGTGCAACTTGAAGCCCATAGAATAGTTCTCGACAAATGGCAAGAAGAGTGGAACCACTCTGACAAACGAAGACACTTGCACGAAACAATTCCGAATGTTAGAGACGGGATTAATAATTGTCAAGTCGTCAAGTCACATTAAAGCGGTAAACTACGCTACTCCTTAGTAGTCATAGTAACGTCGGTGTACACCTCTCCCGAATCGGGAAAGGGGGCTCAGCATGCTGGTAGATAGTCCATCCCATAGAATTATGGCGTGTCACTTATTCGGGGATCACAGAGAGGAAATTGTTCGGGTGCTGGGCCACCTTCCGGGCACGGCCCTCGAGACTATCCGTCTATTAGGTAATAATATAAATGTATTGGGTAATTTTATTATTGAGGAAGAAACCAGAGTAACACTAACAATATAATGAGTATTCAGCCATAAAACGTACATTGTACCTACAAATTTGATAAGCAAACCTAGGTTTAGATTTGTATAACTAGTTTAGATATGCCTAGGCTTAGCGGGTCGTTGTGGGTAATTTTCGTTATTTGGGATTTTAGTTTAAATTATGTTATATAATTCTAACCCTTAAGACGCGTACGTAGATACTTCAAATTAAGATACCTTCCACGGCCTTCTAGTTCTAGTATTAGTATTAGTACTCGTATGTGACTAACATTAAGTTTAAATGGCGTGATGTGGCAATATTGCGAGCAGGAGACCAGGGGATAATCATGGGGACCCTGATGGAATAATGCCTAAGACCTAGCTTAGGCTCGCAGTCTTGCCATTATCAGGCACAAAAAGATGTCATGGCATAAAAATGAGGATAGTGGCCCCTCCTTTTCTCCTCGTCCTCTTGGAAGCGACTGGTCATGCTGGGCCAGTGGTGTGTGGCGGGATCTTCCCCTTCCTTACCATTTTTTTCATTGGTACCTCAAATTTCTGACAATTCTCAAAAAATCGATTTCGAGTTTCTGTAAACGATCATCTTCGTAGGTTTGAATGTTCTATCGTTCTGATCAGGACAACAGAGCGGTGTGGGTTGGCTACAAGTGAAGTTCCATTTTTTCAACCATATCTTCGCAGGCGACCAACTTGCCGGCGGATTCTGTCTGAAATTCTGTGTGGTAAACAGTGACTAGAACATCTCGTGTAAGATTTATACCGTCTTCTTCAGGTATGGGAGTCGAATTGTATATGCGCTCGAGTCAACTTGGAAATTATTTTTATCCTTTGCCCTCTGACCTCTACACTGTCACGAATTTTAAACAATGCGATTCAGTGTGTTGTAACTGTTTCATTTTGTCACAGATGAGGTGGAAGATTTGATCCGCTTTGGCCAACTATCAACTGTTTCAACTGCATTCGACATTGCTAGCGTGAAGGAAAAAGGTGTTTGAGAATTTGTTTAACTTCTTTCCGCACCACCAGAAACCATAATCTCACATAATGAACAAATTTCTGGTCAAAGTATCAAACTATTCGAACAACAATATTCACACTGTATTCCCCTGGTTTTCAAAATCGAACTAACCATTCCGAGTCATCAGTTTTCCTATGAATTATAAAAAAATTGCGGTGGGTAGTGAAGTTGATTCCAGGAACTGCAATTGGAGAATGTTCTTATGAGTGGATTTCTGTCACACTTGAAAGCGACTTACTGTGGAGATGATACTAAAGCTTTGGATTGATAATGCATATTTTGTGTTCCATAGATAAAATAATTTTATGATATAGTTGTCTAATCAATTACCCATTATTCAGTTAGCAAATTTTGATAATACGGTATTTCAAGATTGATATAATATTCCATTTCTGAATTAGATGCAGATATATAGTGATTTTCCCATCCCACATTGAAGCTTAAGGACTGAATTATGTAGGCGTGAATATTTGATTTGATTATATGTAGAGTACGTACCTGGGAAAGTGGATTCTCTACACGAAAAAAGAGAATTACTGGAAGATCCGAAAGGAATTTTTATTCTCTCAAAACACTAAAACCGAATATATCGTTTACCATTAACTTCCTCAGAGGATTCTCCACATAATCCTGAAAGAGAAGTATTGTAAGGATGCACAGATGTAATCGTGTTTCATTCTGTCCTTATTTTGGAAAAAGCTCCGATACGAATGTAAAACACTATGGAATATGTTTAACGGCTTCTATTTATTTCCCATTTTATTGTAGGTTCAGATTTATATGATAAGAACGTCAATCAATCACAACATATTTGTTTGTGTATTGGAAATTTGCGTTATAATGATACTATTCAAACATTCCATATTTGAAACCTACAAATTTCGAATAGGTTTGGATAGTCTTTATGAGTTTGATGGATGAAAATAATATGATGGTAACGATTCAACAAGTAGTTCACTATAATAGTATATTGCGTAATAATGATACATGATTATATGTATAGACACGCAGATAATTGAAATTTCGTATTGTCGGACCATGATATGATTCTTGGAGCTGAATTATTACCTCTTATCTTGGAATCAGGTCGTATATTTGGAAATTCTGATCGACTAGTCAATTTAGAAACTGCTTTTGGTTACATTCTTCAAGGACGACCAAACTGCTCCTATTGCTGAAACAGTTATTTTTTAAGTTGTCATGCATCTTTGGGTATAAATCTTGATATACAATTGCAAAGGTTTTGGGAGGTCGAACAGGTTGCCAAAGCCACTTGCCTAGCATCCCCAGAAGATAAGAAATGGGAAGAAGTTTATAAGGCTTCCACTTTTTGATAAGCGATTTTCGGAACCTTTGCTATATCGTCAATCTTTCCCCAGTTTTATTAATATTTATACACAAGTTCATCAGATATTTTCAATGCTAGAAAATAGATTTTCAAAATCGTCTGAATTACACATCAAATACTGTGAGTTCATGCAGGATTATCTTAACAGTGGACATATGATTCCGGTCTCACTGAATGATTATAAATCTTCATCTGCTTATTACATACCCCATCACGCCGACTTCAAAGGACAACTTTCGGGTTCTCAAAATTCGAGTTATATTCGATACGAGTTTGTGTGAGGTACAGGGTGTCTCACTTAATGGCACTCTTTTAGCTACCCAAAACTTCAACGTGATATTCCTAGTCTACGGAATTTCGAGTTCTCCGTTTTTAGCTCTACGAACTTTGAAAGAATTGGCCACACAAGAGCAATCTTCTTTTACTTGAGCATCTAAAATGATTCATCATCAATTTTAGATAGATGATGACATGCTTGGAAGCAATGATCTAAGTTCCGCAATTTCACTTCAATCTGAATTAATTTAACTCATGCAGCGAGGTTGTTTTCAATTCAGCAAATGGGCCAGTAATCATCCTGCTATTTTGGCTCCAGTTAGTCATTCTCCAAGAATCATGCAACTTTAATAAATATGAACGATCCGTCATTAAAGTCTTAGGGCTCAAATGGGAGCCTAATATAAACTGTTTTTCTTACACCCACATTTCCTTTGAACGTCCCTGTACAAAACAAAACATCCTATCCGAAACAAGTCGAGTTTTTGACCCCCTTGAATTCATTCCCTCATGTCTTCTACTTGCAAAACGTCTTTCACAACAATTGTGGGAATCCAAGGCTTCCTGGGATGATCATCCTTCAAAGGATATTTTGGATGCCTGGTCAAAGGTGTAACGCGAAAAATCGCCCGACAGTTGAAAATTAAATTTGGCAAGACTGTCGCTGGTTTTGACGAGAGGCCAATGTAATGAGAACGGAGCAAGTTCCCCTTCAGACGTCAAATAATAGACCACGATGAGTGAGAATTAAAGATGCATGCACTTAGGCAGCCGTTTTACGTAGAAAGTATATCACCTGGTTAGGGGAGGAAAATACGGTGTGAGTTAGCATCTAGGGGGTCCGACCCCTCGTTTGCTTTGGAAAACCGTTCCGATGAGCAGCGAGTTCCAGGATTTTTGCAGGTTTTAAACAACCACGTTGATATTTTGTTGAACGTTTTGCTCGAGGAACTCAATATTCAGGTTAATTTCTGAACACTTTCATCAGATATTTTCAATGCTAGAAAATAGATTTTCAAAATCGTCTGAATTACACATCAAATACTGTGAGTTCATGCAGGATTATCTTAACAGCGGACATATGATTCCGGTCTCACTGAATGATTATAAATCTTCATCTGCTTATTACATACCCCATCACGCCGACTTCAAAGGACAACTTTCGGGTTCTCAAAATTCGAGTTATATTCGATACGAGTTTGTGTGAGGTACAGGGTGTCTCACTTAATGGCACTCTTTTAGCTACCCAAAACTTCAACGTGATATTCCTAGTCTACGGAATTTCGAGTTCTCCGTTTTTAGCTCTACGAACTTTGAAAGAATTGGCCACACAAGAGCAATCTTCTTTTTCTTGAGCATCTAAAATGATTCATCATCAATTTTAGATAGATGATGACATGCTTGGAAGCAATGATCTAAGTTCCGCAATTTCACTTCAATCTGAATTAATTTAACTCATGCAGCGAGGTTGTTTTCAATTCAGCAAATGGGCCAGTAATCATCCTGCTATTTTGGCTCCAGTTAGTCATTCTCCAAGAATCATGCAACTTTAATAAATATGAACGATCCGTCATTAAAGTCTTAGGGCTCAAATGGGAGCCTAATATAAACTGTTTTTCTTACACCCACATTTCCTTTGAACGTCCCTGTACAAAACAAAACATCCTATCCGAAACAAGTCGAGTTTTTGACCCCCTTGAATTTATTTCCTCATGTCTTCTACTTGCAAAACGTCTTTCACAACAATTATGGGAATCCAAGGCTTCCTGGGATGATCATCCTTCAAAGGATATCTTGGATGCCTGGTCAAAGGTGTAACGCGAAAAATCGCCCGACAGTTGAAAATTAAATTTGGCAAGACTGTCGCTGGTTTTGACGAGAGGCCAATGTAATGAGAACGGAGCAAGTTCCCCTTCAGACGTCAAATAATAGACCACGATGAGTGAGAATTAAAGATGCATGCACTTAGGCAGCCGTTTTACGTAGAAAGTATATCACCTGGTTAGGGGAGGAAAATACGGTGTGAGTTAGCATCTAGGGGGTCCGACCCCTCGTTTGCTTTGGAAAACCGTTCCGATGAGCAGCGAGTTCCAGGATTTTTGCAGGTTTTAAACAACCACGTTGATATTTTGTTGAACGTTTTGCTCGAGGAACTCAATATTCAGGTTAATTTCTGAACACTTTCATCAGATATTTTCAATGCTAGAAAATAGATTTTCAAAATCGTCTGAATTACACATCAAATACTGTGAGTTCATGCAGGATTATCTTAACAGTGGACATATGATTCCGGTCTCACTGAATGATTATAAATCTTCATCTGCTTATTACATACCCCATCACGCCGACTTCAAAGGACAACTTTCGGGTTCTTAAATTCGAGTTATATTCGATACGAGTTTGTGTGAGGTACAGGGTGTCTCACTTAATGGCACTCTTTTAGCTACCCAAAACTTCAACGTGATATTCCTAGTCTACGGAATTTCGAGTTCTCCGTTTTTAGCTCTACGAACTTTGAAAGAATTGGCCACACAAGAGCAATCTTCTTTTTCTTGAGCATCTAAAATGATTCATCATCAATTTTAGATAGATGATGACATGCTTGGAAGAAATGATCTAAGTTCCGCAATTTCACTTCAATCTGAATTAATTTAACTCATGCAGCGAGGTTGTTTTCAATTCAGCAAATGGGCCAGTAATCATCCTGCTATTTTGGCTCCAGTTAGTCATTCTCCAAGAATCATGCAACTTTAATAAATATGAACGATCCGTCATTAAAGTCTTAGGGCTCAAATGGGAGCCTAATATAAACTGTTTTTCTTACACCCACATTTCCTTTGAACGTCCCTGTACAAAACAAAACATCCTATCCGAAACAAGTCGAGTTTTTGACCCCCTTGAATTTATTTCCTCATGTCTTCTACTTGCAAAACGTCTTTCACAACAATTGTGGGATTCCAAGGCTTCCTGGGATGATCATCCTTCAAAGGATATCTTGGATGCCTGGTCAAAGGTGTAACGCGAAAAATCGCCCGACAGTTGAAAATTAAATTTGGCAAGACTGTCGCTGGTTTTGACGAGAGGCCAATGTAATGAGAACGAAGCAAGTTCCCCTTCAGACGTCAAATAATAGACCACGATGAGTGAGAATTAAAGATGCATGCACTTAGGCAGCCGTTTTACGTAGAAAGTATATCACCTGGTTAGGGAAGGAAAATACGGTGTGAGTTAGCATCTAGGGGGTCCGACCCCTCGTTTGCTTTGGAAAACCGTTCCGATGAGCAGCGAGTTCCAGGATTTTTGCAGGTTTTAAACAACCACGTTGATATTTTGTTGAACGTTTTGCTCGAGGAACTCAATATTCAGGTTAATTTCTGAACACTTTCTTGAAATTAACAATTTTATAGTTAGTTAACGTAGCAATTTAATGTTTTGGATCGTATATTGTAGAAGTATATAATCTATTATGTGAAATAGTTTGGTACAGTTCATAAATTTTATCAAGTCAATTCTCTTATTTTTTCGTAAATTTTTTGGAAGTAGAATATATCACGGGGGCTGAATAATGTTCAGGGATGTGTACAGTAACGTGTTTTTTTTTGATAGTTTTTAGATATCATAGTTTTATTTTGCTAATCGATAAAGAACCAGTCTTGCAGTTTTTGCTAGTAACGTAGCTGGCTTTTATACTGCTAAAAATATGGTTGTATGATTATTTGTGGGTTTTGGGTAGATATAATGTAATAGATATAATGGAATGTTACGAGGGGAAGTCAGAATGCTGACCGGGGTAAAATTGTAAATCATATGAGTAGGCTAATTCGTTTCTCTATTTTAGGTTTTTTGTATTAACCTTGGATTTTATGGATTTATCCGCCGATTGAGGAGTATAGTCAGCCAGACCACTCGCCTGGATCAGTATCCAGGAGGGCTGGAATATTTTTTTACATAGTCGACATTGAGGGATTCGATTGCTGTTCTGGAGCAGGAAAATCGTAGTAAACGTCATTTTATTCAATATTGTTATATACTTTCAACGTTTATCCATTTTTTTATCGTTGAAATTTTACTAAGTTTTTATTATATGGTTTATTCTATGTCATATTTTTGCACTAATTAAGCGATATTACTCGTTCCTCGTTTAAAACGGTAAATATTTTCAATATAGGTGAGGGTAAATATATTAAAATCCTTAAAATTCGTACAAGTTTTTTAATTACCACATGCCAACTAGTTTTGACTTAACAAGTCATCATCAGGGCGGGTAAGCAATCAATCAAAAAATTTCCACAGGACGTATAACAACATGAATTTAAAATAAACAGCGAAAACAATACAAGACAACAGAACTAGACGAACTAACGTTTTAAAAAATTTTTCGTCTAGTTCTGTTGTCTTGTATTGTTTTCGCTGTTTATTTTAAATTCATGTTGTTATACGTCCTGTGGAAATTTTTTGATTGATTGCTTACCCGCCCTGATGATGACTTGTTAAGTCGAAACTAGTTGGCATGTGGTAATTAAAAAACTTGTACGAATTTTAAGGATTTTAATATATTTACCCTCACCTATATTGAAGATGTTTTCGTACTCTAGTGGATTTGCTTCAGAAAAGGTAAATATTTTATTTGAATATTAAATTGTTGCCTTTAAACGCTAGGTATACCACGGTACGTACCAGGGTGCTGCGATATAAAGGTATATTTTTCTGTCTTTGACGATTTTCATTTATATATGTAATGGCATTTATAAATATTTAAACTCATATAGTTTGCGGTAGTGTGAACCCAATTTATGGAATCAATTGTAGTTTTGGTGTTAGAGTTTCACCGAATTTGAAAAATTGTGCATGAACCATTTGTTAGTTTCCTGTAACTGGACTGCAATTTGAGACATCTGTGTAGATTGGGATCCTCAGCTCTTCTACAACCTGAGTTAGTAGCCTTCAGCTCTACTCAGGTATCGTAGAACCTGCTTGTTTGATTTACAAATTGTATTTTAGAGTTTTTTTGCTTGTAGCGGCTAATTTAGCGTACGAATTAAGTTTTTATGTAGATTTCGGCCTTCAGCCTAACTACATACTGAAGGTACAGCTCAGGTATTAATTTCATTATTTTTTTTTGTTGTAAACTTGTTTCTCATATTTCGAAAAGAGACATAAGTTCCAAGAAAATATTCAACATCAATCAGGGGATATTTGCTGACTTTAATTTTTGATATTAACTTTCCTAAAACCTTTTCGAAGTGTTTGATTAGTGCTGTTAACCCACTGAGGAGTTGTGGGCTAACTTAAGAAGTCTTGAGTGCTTGCCACAACTTCTCTGGCGCCCTTTTAGTGAACAAGTTTTGAAGAATCCACCACTTCTTCGACTAGAAGCTAGTCGACTGGACGACGAGGAAGACAAGCATATCGGAGAAGCAATGACAGACGAAGATATGAGAGAAGGAAATTGGAACGTAAGTGAATTGTTCAGGAAAAATGCTAAGTAAGAATAGTGTTTTAAATGAAACTCACGGTGTCTAGTTAATTCCACAATATAATAAAAGTTATTGAACATTCTAAGAAATTGACAATTGTTTCGATAAATCAATATCAGTTAATTTCGCTAACTAAGAGACATATTTCCAGCAGTCACACTCGTGACACATTCATGTCTGCTTACATGACCTAATTACCACTCTGCAACTGGCGGCACTATCTTTTATGATCACCATTTTGCTCTCCCAGAATCCAGATTAATTTCAGCTCAGAAATATTTTTGTTCCCTTCTGATTCCTTCTATGTTATCTACGTATAATCTGGACTCTCATCTTTTACATCAGACGAATTATTACCCGTGATTCTGGTGGTTTGTGCGAGGACAAATTTTTTAATCCAATTTTTAAATATTGTTATAATATGATGCATGGAAATTGGAATTGCCAGTACACTTCTGAAAACGTTCGAAATGATGCTAGGTGATAGTTTATTCTAAGAAGGGGTTCATCATCTTGTCCATCCTTCTTTGAGTAACTATTCTTTGAGATTACCTTTAAAATATGGTATCTTTAGAGGAGTGATCATCTGTTATTCTCCATAGGTATACAGTTTTCTCATTTTCTGACTCAGGCAAATGGAGTTATTTGTAGAGTAAGTTATCGTAATGAACATAGACGGAATATGTGAAATATGAATAATGGTCGAGCTACTCAACAAAAGTGGTGGAAGGTATCAATCTACACACTGTCTTAAATTCCAAAAACAATTTTGAAAATCATCGAGGAATACATCTCTACTATAAAACTCTAATATTAAAACTGTAACGATTAGTCGACGAGGCCTCTGACAGCAGAAATAGAATAGCAGCAGAGATTGTCAATTTGACATTTATATAAAAAAGTTCGCCATCTTTGGTATTTCATATTACTCATTATTCCTGTGTAATTATTTATTGTTATTCATATTATTTGTTTAGTTTAAAGTGTTCCTTTCGAATATGTGTGTGTAAGACAACCCACAATTAAATCCAAATCACTCGACTTCTCCTCTGGTCGGCAAAAATAACCCGGTGCTTAACATCTTCGCATCAAGAATATATTTTCATAGATCACTCACCAAATCTTTCTTAGAAGCAAGTTTGAAATTGGAACTAAAGTAAATATCAGTTTACTTCAATTTTCTTCTATATCTAGAACATAGTATATATCGATTGATGAAAAAATCTGCAAAATATATGTTTTCTCCAAAAGTATAATAATTGATTCCATTGTTAGAACTGTCTATATAGAGTGTAAAAAAATTATCTCCAAAACTACATTGTTTCTAATAGTCATTCTATTGCTGAGTCATATAAATCAAAAATCACTGTTAATACTTTTTCTAATCCTTAAGAAATTCTTCGTCAGACTGACACTGACAATTACTTCCCATTTCCATGATTTATTCTGAATATTGTGAATCAAAAGGGGTTAATAGTCTCGAGCTATGGTAGTACGGGTTGATACGCCAGAATTTGGCATAGTATGTGCAAATACGAGTATTACTAGATATATACACTGTTTACTTTTTTCCGGTTCATAAAGGCGTTCAAAGAAAGAAATTATATTTTCATATTGATGTCTCGAATAAACATAAAACATGAAAGTATTTTCATTTGGGATATTTCGGTGTACATGTGAGAAATTATTGTTAATAATGAGTGTAAAGTGTAGTGATTGTGGTATTCAGTGGCTGTACGAAAATAATTAATTAGTGAGGGAAATAGAGAAAATAAATTATTAAGAATTATAACAATAGTAAGAGACAATAATAAGAGCTATATTAATTCTATAAAAAATTATATAAATCAAAATTATCTTACATTGTTAACCAAACTATAAAAGGCATAATAGTGTTACGAAATAGCACACTGGTATAGTCCCTAAATCCGACTCTGTCTAAGCCAGGTATGTAAGTTAAAATTATGGTGAACGCGCAGGGATTGTTTACGATTGTGACTATCTTATCTAGAACTGGTTTTTGTGACCAGTCTTATCTAGAAAATGTCAGAAATCCAATTGTTTTGAGTAGAATTCTCTAGTAAAAAAAAGGCATTAATATATATATATATATATATATATATATATCTATATATATATTTATATATATATATATTTATATATATATATATATATATATATATATATATATATATATATATATATATATATATATATATATATGTATATATATATATATAAAGGACCGATCAGCGGATAAGTTAGTTGATAATTTGACATCGTGAGATAAACAAATAAATAAGTGAATTAGTGAACTGTTTATATAAATTAGTCTAACTGAATATACTGTATATATAAATTGAGTATTAGTGATTAGTTAGGTGTTTAAATAAATTAGTAAGTAGCCATACCGAGTGTTTGAAATTTATCCCACCCGTAATAAAAACATTTAATAAATAAGAAAAACATTACATTGGTGTCAGGTGTGGGGTAATATAAATAAGTGTTTTTAAATGAAACTCAAGGTCTCTAGTTAATTCCACAATATAATACAAGTTATTGAAAATTCTAAAAAATTGACAATTGTTTCGATAAATCAATATCATCGTCAGAATGACAGAAGTTACATTTCATTTTATGCCTACCTGATGTTTAGTAGTTATTTTGGCTAGACCAAGAGGTAACCTAACTTGTGATTGGCTTAATATATGTTTATAGAAAAAAGAAGAAGATGTGATATTACAAATATTGAAGCTTAGATATTATTAGCCCTATGGTGATATCCTGGATATCATTTTTCCAATTAAGATCAGTATAACTGTGCAATGATATAGAAAACCAGGAAAACTATATCTGCTGATCTTTACAATTATCACTTAAGAAGACAGTTTATTAGTGGAGAATTCCCTAGATTTATCTGTTCATTGACAACTTCATATTGTGGGTTTCTTAAATGTCTTCTTATTTCCAGTTCTTCAAGGAAATCCAGTTCTTGTTTCTTTTCACAAATATGCAGTACTCCTAGTTCTGTGTTAGGTGTCAATGAATGATTGGTGTCAAGTAGATGTTTTGCGTAGTGGGATTTATCTGGTTGTTTTAATCTGTATGCTCATAAGTGCTCACTGTATCGTACTTCAAAATTCCTAAGGGTCTGACCCAAATAGACAGCATTACATTACATCTACTTGACACCAATAATTCATTGATACCTAACACAGAACTAGAAGTACTGCATATTTGTGAAAAGAAACAAGAACTGGATTTCCTTGAAGAACTGGAAATAAGAAGACATTTAAGAAACCCACAATATGAAGTTGTCAAT